>CM052798.1:78496634-78545437 GCA_028533885.1 Nasua narica | reverse complement strand
ACAATGGAATACTATGCAGCCATCAAGAGAAACGAAATCTTGCCATTTGCAACGACGTGGCTGGAACTAGAGGGTATTATGCTAAGTGAAATAAGTCAGTCAGAGAAAGACAATTATCACATGATCGCTCTGATATAAAGAATTTGAGAGGCAGGGCAGGGGGTTAATGGGGGTGGGGAAGAGAAATGAAACAAAATGGGATGGGGAAGGAGACAAACCGTAAGAGACTCCTAAACTCATGAAACAAACTAAGGGTTGCTGGGAGGTGGGGGGGTAGGGATATGGACATTGGGGAAGGTATGTGCTATGGCAAATGCTGTGAAATGTGTAAGCCTGATGATTCACAGACATGTACCCTGGGGCAAATAATACATTATATGTTAATAAAAAATTAAAAAAAAATGCTATCAGTAATGTTATAACATATGGACAATTCTATGTTAAATAAATAATAAATTTCAGCTGAAGGCTTATTTTTTAAGAAAATTAATACTTGGAAGAGTTAAATCTCATCTAATCCTTTAGCGAAGAAGCAGAATGAAATTATGTTTACAGGATATACAAAGAATTCATCCAAAGTCAAGTTTTCCCTGTAGTTTCAGGCTAAAAGAGATTAGTTTCTTGTATAATACTAGCAAATTTGGGGAATCTTAATCATATTTAGAGAAATACTCCTTCCTCTGAGTATAGCTTTAAATATTTACTGTATTCTTATGGTATAACTTGAGGTTATCTTTTCCTTTGGGTCAGACTATGTCTCCAGATTAATAACTGATGTCAGTGCTTCCTAACTACATTTAAGGAAAATCTTAAATTAACCTGCATACAATAACATTATGGATTCTTCCCAACCTTTTGCTAATATGTAATGGAGAAAGGGAAAACAAGTAAGGTGTGGTGGAGACAAGTAGGGAGAGATATGGTATGTGATCATGAATGTACAAAACATTTATAACTAGGGCCACCAATATCATAGTTATCTTTTAATGATATTAAGGAATAAAGGTACCCTCGCTCTCATATTTGCCTTGGCAAGTTCATAGACATGTCTTAGACTGAAATGATTGAGAAACAGTGGTTTACACACATGGAAAAAATATGATTTAACTAAAAGCAACTATATTTCCTTAAAGTTTTTGTTCTCTTACAGTCACTAGGAAAATATGGTTTAAATAAAAAATAAATATATTTAGGTATTTTTCTTATAAATGTGTGAGTGTGTATGTGTGTCTGCGATAATCTAATATTTACTTTGCTGCTTAGTATGAAAGGGATTGATTTTTCCCATTGTAGCAGGTACACTAATGTGTAGCAGGTACACTAATGTCTCTTTAATGTGTTAAAGATATTTGGATCCTAAAGCAAGTTCACCAATATATGTTGTTACATATGTGAATTTAGGCAACACCATTAACTAATCTACCCATAGTTCCTCATTTATAAAATCAGTTGATTGAATTTTTGAACTCTTCAATATTCCTTTTACATCTGATATTCTTTGAAACAACATTTAATGAAAAACATTTTAAAATATTACAGTCTTCTTCAACACCAAAATGGATTTTGTTGGTATGTTGATTTCTTTTGTTCAAAATTAATGCTTTGTAAAAATTTAAATTCTTTTGTGTTTCCAAAAGCAACCAGCACAGTTATGGTCAATTACTACATTCCATTCTGGGGAATGTGTATTTTAAAAAAATAGAAAAATTTTGATTCATTATTCATCCATGCACTCAGCAAATTTTCATTGAAGACTTAGTATACACATCGAGTTGCCACCTGGAGATAAAAAGAGCAGGAAAACGAAGTGTTTGCCATTAACGAGTTCAGTTTCTTGATATCCTGCTTGGCAAATTAATTTTACCATTTTCAGAAAATCCTCATCAAAACAAGTCACAGAGCAAAATATTATAAAATTATAAATTGCAGTGGAAAAAGTATTTGATCTGAAAATAAAATGTATCCGTGTGAATGTGTAAGACAAAATTAATAATGACGTTGTTATCAAAAACTATAGAATCTAAGCAGGTAAAGGGATATGGAAAATTCCATCCAGAGTGAAGGGAATCTAGAAATCCAGTTCCATTGCTTCAAAGATCAGTTATTATGGGACAACCTAAATATGGGGGAAAAAATCTGATCATGAAACCAAACTGACTCCTTTTTTTGTGACTAATACTCTATTTCTGGAAAATATGCATTTCAAAGCACCATGAAGAGCTGAAATTATGAAAGAGGAATTCAAAGGGTTGAAAGCTCAGCTGGTCTGAGGTGAGGAAAAGAATGTGGGGTTTGAAACACCAAAGTAAATTACTCTAGGACTGAACTCTGGGAAATCAAGGACTATACCCTAGAACGACCCTTTTCAGGGTCAGGATTTACTGAATATTACTATTTATGATAGTTAAACTTAAATTTCATGCTCTTTCTTTAATCAAAACCTTTCTCATTTATACTAAATCCTTTCCAGATGAAAATACTTAGTTTGAAACGACATCATTAGTTTTCAAAAACTGAATTCATTACGATTTACTCTTAATGAAACTCTTGATCCTTATTTAGTATTAACATTCAGCATACTTATGGGAACATTATAAACATTTCAAGAATAAAAGCAGCAATATTCAATGAAGGACATTTAAAACTGTCGTCTTTTTGAACACCAAAATAAATTTTGTTGGTATGGGGTTTTTTGTTGAAATTTAAAAATATATTTATTCACTTGTTTTCCACCTAATTATTAGAAATGTGATAAATCTATGACCATAAAGAACTTTTTTTTGAATGCTTAGCCTGGAGTCAGACAAATATTTTCAATTAGTGGTCCAGAAGTCAAATCTCCTGTCTAATTTAAATCAGCATCATGAAAGCTATCATCTCTGTCAGAAAAAAGTTAAAGTTAGCACATCTGCAAGGCAATGCAGCTCGCCAAGTCCCACTGTCTGCAGGCAGATTGCCCAAACAAACAAAAAGGAAATAAATAAAATAACGAATGTCACTTTTAGTCATTTGTGCTGAAGCACATTGCTACTCTTTGCTTGAATGGTGCTAGTGGAGGGAGTTCAAAAACAGGAAATGGAAGGGGAAAAAGAGGCTCTTTCACAAATTACTGACTCTCTAGGCACCAAACTGCTTTTACCTCTGAATTTTCTGCTTGTAGAAATGCTAATTTACCATCACTCTGGAAGAAATTTAAAAATATGCCACAAATTAATAGTCTGATATGACTTAAAGTGTAAAAGTTACTTTTATCTTTTTGATAATTTTTCCTTGTCAAAGTTTGACCAAAGAATCTGAAGAAAATAGGCTCCTTATTAGTCCCTCTCTAAAAGATGCTATTTCTCAGAAGATGCTATTCTCAGAGATTTGCTCTGAAAATAGTCTAATTTCATGCAGAGATGAAAATTGTCTACCCTTATTTGTTTAAGAGCTCCCGTATGAAAAAATAGAAGAAAACTACTAAAATAGTAGAAAATGGCATTTTGGGTTTCTAATTTTCACGACATTTTTTAAATTACTTAAAAAAAATCAAGGTCCTTAAATGGGAGGAAAAATGCATACTTAGTGCATGGGCTGTTTTTAATTTTTTCCACCCTACTTCAGTTGACTACAGCATGAAAAGAAAGCAAAAAACTATTTCACACTAAATGTACTGTAAGAAGGGAGTGGTGCTAGTGGTTAAAGAGTGGGACTTGTAGCTCAATTTTTTGAGTGCTATTTCTGGCTTAATCCCTGGCAGATTCTGTGGTTTTGTGGTAGTTGCTTACATGGTCATATATGGGTTTGCCTATCTGACAACTGGGTGTTGTGAAATCTCTGCACTCCTAAGAAGCAAAGTGAAATGGAGACTTGCATTAAACTGATCCCACCTCTTTTACTATAATCCTTAAAATGTTTTATTTCGGGTTTGTCCTCATAATATTCTCTGGTCCCTACCATATCTAATGTCTACCAGATATTGCAATTGTGCCTATCTTTCCATATCCAACCCAAATATCATTGTGTCCTAATCATTAAAGTTCATTTTGTTTTGAGAAATAGGAATCTTCTTTGGATAGGTTAGGTCACAGAGGAGATTTTTCTTCCACTTATGGAGGGGTTAATTTATCACATGTTAATGACTGAGATAACTGAAGCCTTCAGTTTAGGCCATTTAGGTGGCCTAAATGTGGATCACCATTCAGAGTAGTAAATACAGATTTCAGTTGATTTGCTTGCTATATATTATATGGGATATTTTACACAAGAACCAAAAGAAGACTAGTTTACTTTGTTACCTGATAGGTACAATGAATGATATTTGCTATAGACTGAATGTTGTCTCCCTCTCCGCCCTCCAATTCATATATTGGAATCTAATCCCTGATGTGATGGTATTGGAGGTGGGGCCTTTGTGAGCTAATTAAGTTTCAAGGTGGAACATTGGTGAGTGGGATTAGTGTTCTTATAATAGAGGTTTCAGAGAGCTCCCTTGCCCCTTCCATCATGTAAGGTTATAGTGGGAAGATAGTCATCTATGAACCAGGAAGTGGGTCCTCATCAGACACCAAATCTGATGGCATCTTGATCTTACACTTCCCAGCAACCAGAACTGTGAGAAATAAGTTTTTGTTGTTTGTAAGTTACCCATTCTATAGTATTTTTTGTTATAACAACCCAAACAGATCAAAACATCTTTCTTTCAAAAATATCTTAATTCTGATCAATAAAAGCAGACTATTGCTATCCTGCTTGAAGCTATGTACACATCCCTGCTTCTTATAGTTGTAAATAAAAAAATGTCCTTGTCCCTGAACTTGTCGTGTTGTTACTTTTTTGTTAGTCCTAGAAAGACATACTGGCATATTTATATCCTACAGCTGTGTATCACTCCTAAAATACCACTTTCGAAAGTAGAACATCAGTCTGTAGCAAATTTGCCAGTGTGATAACATTTTCTCTAGACTACGGTTATTATAATTGAAATATATAGAGGAATAACAGTTCTTGATTTTAATATTATTATATAAATCTTGATTTCTCTACATGTGTTCTTTGATTCATTTTTGACATTATTTACAAATATTATTTATATATAACAAACTTTTAAAAACAAATATTTTGGCTAGTGTGGAGGAAGAGAATACTCTAAAATCTCTCTGAAAGAACTTCAAGAACAGTTGAGCAGTTCAAAACGATAAAATTGAAGCAAAAATATATAAAAACATATATTTATGTTCATATATAAAATAAACTTCATTCATTCATTCATTCATTCAATCATTGTGAAGAGTTGGCTTATGTGGTCACGGAGGCTGAGAAGTACCATGATCTGCCTTCTGTAAGCTAAAGATCCAAGTGATATAATTTAGTTGGAATTCAAAGGCTGGATAACCAGGGAAGCCAATAGTATAAATCTCAGTCCTAGAGAAAGAGACAATGAGCTGAGCTGAGATATCCCAGGCAAATGTTTGTCCTTTAAGCAGGAGAAAGGGGTCTGTAGGGCACCTGGCTAGCTCAGTCGTGAAGTACGTAACTCTGGATCTTGGGGTTGAGAGTTCAAGTCCCATATTGGGTGTAGAGATTACTTAAAAAATCTTTAAAAATAAAAAAAAAGGAAAAAATTGTGTGTAAGAAAATGCATCATGGAGTAACACTTTTTTAAACTTGTTCTTAGACAACCCACCCTTTCTTCAACATTTCTCACTTAACAATTACTGTTGGTTGAAAGTTTATTTTTTCCAGTTTCCATTGGGTTCTCTCATCTTTTTTTTTCTAGTATCCAGGAATTCTCCCCTAAGACATGCAATTTTCTCCCATGCTTGTTGCTTTTCTTGCAAAAATAGTCAATATTTTATCCCTGTTCTAGCCCCTGAAATTGTAAGGAATAAAATTCTCTGGCAATGCAAGATTCAGGAAAATGTCTTAGTAATAGATTTGGAATGTAAATGGACTCAAAGATGTTCACAAGCTATGAGAATAATAGGTTGGATAGGCATTCTTTTTAAATATTCTCCAGGAATATTGCTAAAGACAAGGGTGGTAAAGACTGAGCCAGGTTTTCAATAAATAGTAAGATGTATCTTTCCCGGTCAGAGACTAAGTACGTATTTGTTCAGAGCACTATAATATCCATCACAAAATCTCTGGATAATGTTTACATTTCATTAAGTTATTTATCTAAGCTACCAAGGTGTGTGTGTGTGTGTGTGTGTGTGTATTTATGTGTATATTTAAAATATTTCTCATCATTACATAATCAAATTTTATGTAAGTTATAATCTCAAATAAGCAGTACTAAAGAATACAAATTTGGGGCACCTGGGTAGCTCACTGGGTTAAGCCTCTGCCTTCAGCTCGGTTCATGATCTCAGGGTCCTGGGATCAAACCCCTGTTGGGCTCCCTGCTCAGAGGGGAGTCTGCTTCCCCCTCTCTCTCTGCCTGCCTCTCTGCCTACTTGTGATCTCTCTCTCTGTCTCTGTCAAATAAATAAATAAAATCTTTAAAAAAAAAGAATACAAAATTTATTTTAAAAAATACCTTTCTATAAGTAATAATAGTTATTCCCAAAGTAGGTTTCCTTATTTCCTAATTAATTAACTCTTCTTTCTTTACCTGAACGTTAAGGTTCTAGGATTTTGGCCAATATCCCATTCAAATATTTTTGAAATCACTATCCATATATATGACATATTTTTGAGAATAACTTATGGAATTATTTTTGCCATGGTCTCTATTTTTGGTAGAATATGGATATGTTTATATACGAATTAAAAATTTTATTTGTCATCAATGATTTGAAATCTTTATATGAACTCCTTGACATTTTTCTTCTTTCATTCTTACCCATTCAATAAAATTTACTCAGATATTCTGCTTCAGAATTTTTGGGTAGGAATAGTAAGAGAAGGCAACGGAGACTAGAGGAAGCAGTGCTGATTGGTTGTTATTATCAAAGTTCACAGGACGTTAGACACAAACCATACAGGATTCTTATTATCATGAAATGGTAGAGATGAGAAGGAGATCTAAACTTGATGGAACTGTATCAGCAGAACGGGATCTGTCTGAAGTTTGAACACTGATACAGGAAAATATTCTAATAAACTGCCTCAAGGAATATGCTGAACTTTGTCTTGTTTGTCCACACCTAAAAAATCTTCTTTCATTAGTGGCGCTGGTGTTCAGCTTTCCTTCCAGGTTGGTAAGAGTCCCATGGTATTGCCATTATCTTCCTGGGGGGTTCCAATCCCATCTTGGGTCTCAGGAATATAATGACTCATATCAAAAGTTTCAATGATTTAAAATTAAGGACAAAATCATTTAAACAGAATCTTTTGTGTTTTGAAGCTGCATTAAAGTGTGCAATTAAGTGTCAACAAAAGCATACCGAGTTCAATGAGGAGAGGAAACCAAGACGTTCAAGATACAACGTAAAACGAATGTGTAGTTTAGGAGGAAATGCGTAGTCTAGAAGGAAATATTTATCTAAGAGTTGATATATCTTCTGCATCAAAGTTTTAAAATTTTGAACTAGAAGGTTTTGTTTTTGTTTTTTGTTTTTTATTTGATTTAAGAGAGAGAGAGAGAGAGGAAGCATAAGCAGGGGGAGGGGTTAGGGGAAAGGGAGAAGCAGACTCCCCACTGAGCAGGGATCCCAGGGCCCTGGGATCAGGCCCAGCCAAAGCAAATGCTTAACTGAATAAGCCACCCAGGCGACCTGAACTAGAAGCTCTTATGTAATACTTGTAATTTTCAAGATGTTCTACACATTTACAAAATATTAATGTAACTATGATATTTCTTCTGTTTAACGTATTGAATGCCTCTTTACCTTTCTCTTGTTAGAAAGTATAAAATTTCTTAAGGTTAATGTCAGTAGCGTTTCCTGTCTGCTGAAGTGTATAAAGTCATAATGTGATTTTAAAATTCCAGAAGAGAATGAAACTTGAGAGTTGGCATTGAGATAAACAGAACTTACCTTCATTTAAGAACAAGCTTTTTATTTCTTAGAAATGTATTTAGAGATATAACTCTTTAGTTAGATTTATAGATTTTTTCTTAAGGTTATAAATAAGGTCAGTAACATTACCTTTATTTTAAGATTTGCAGTACTGGGGCTTTTATTCATTTTAATACTTAATCTATAAGAAAAATAATGTGCCTATTATAAAATACAAAAAAAATTCTAAAAATGCATTATTTATAAGGAAAGAATTAATAATGAAAACAGAAGTGTGAAATAAAATTTTTGTCACATATTCTGTTTCTGTATTCCTAGTTTGATCTCTGAGTACGCCTAACCTCATCCTTAAAATGAAAGTATTAAAATTGCCACATTCTTGCCTTATGAAGATATTATGAAGACCAACAACAACAAAATAAGAATTTTGAATAAATAATCTATTATAGTGACAAAAGTGTTTTGCATTTAAAAGTATGCCTTCATATGAAAGTATATACCTTCATATGCTTCATATGAAAGCAATATGAAATATTGCTTGTTTTACAACCATTTAAATCCATATGTGATTTTCTAGTCTTAACAGATTACATTGTGAAAACTTAATAAGATCTACTGTTTGTCCAGCATTTGAATGTGCAATAATTTGACCATACCAGTACTGGCAGAAAATATAATATTGGGAGGGTTATTAAATACTGAGAATCTGCAAAACAAATTAAGTTGAAGTTATTCATCACAGCTGTTTTACAAATCAGATCTATTTCGATATTTAACCATATTCCCCAGCCTTAAATCTTGTATTTGGCGTTCATTGTCACATCAAGAGACTGTATGGGACTGTCATATAAAAATAACAGCAATATTGTATATAATTCAGAAATCTGTTTTACGTGAGTCTTCAGTTTCCAAAGCACATGCATTTGGCTCCAGGATGAAATGAATTGGTACAAATGGTAGAGGCACAAAACAGACTACATATGGCTGTCTGGAAGTAATAATCATTTTAAGTCAAAATACTGACAAATGCCAGTGGGGTAGATCACCGTGTGAAGGCAGGGTGGAGGTGGAAAAAAAGGGAGTCTATTTATTTGAGAAGGTGTAATGATACATTTGGTCATCTTGGTTCTTCTTATTATTTATATTGTGAAATGATTTAAGTGTCAGAAAAAAAAAAACACAACTATTTGTATAAGTAAATTTTTAAGAGGAAATAATCCCTTTAAAGAAGTTGAAATCTTTACCTTCAGCAACCTTTTTTTTTATTAGGAACAGCCAGTGTGAATCAAGATGAATACTACTCTAATGATAGCCATTGATAGTGAAAAATCATTGGGATATCTCATTGATGTGGTACTTCTTCTGGTCATGACACATGGTTCACTGAAATATTTAAAATCCCATCTTTACTTCTACTGGTAGAGTTGTTGATGCTGTCCTGTGCCACTTTGTTAAAAAGTCATGTTATATTTTTGCTAACACATGGGAGCTTAGTAAATGCCAAATCTATTCAATTAAGAAGGAAAGAAGATACAGAGAGTAAAAATATCTTGACAAATGTCCAAGAAAATATCCAAGTTTTTACTCTGAATCATTCTGTTCTCATTCCTCCTTTCTACTTCGGACAATTATGAAAAAGAGCTAGGATAACGAATATAGCTGACTGAAAGATATTTTAAGAGAGGTGTATATGCATGTACAAGGCCATATTCCTTGCTTGTTGTGGGTTCACTTATATTTTGTTTTCTTTAGGTCGTTTTAAACAGGATGGGTCAATCATTTCTGAGTTGCCTCCTTCAACACTCCAACAGACCAAACTTTTCATCCGAAGAGTCTGTTTTATCATGGAAACTGGACTAAATTTGGATTTCTCTGAAGTTCTGTAAGTTGTTTCACAGGAAAGGTGCCAAAAATACCCAGTCATCACTATGGGGTACTTGTGAGCTGGGATGGACTCCGGAAATAAACTTTTCTGTCCTCTCCCCACCCCCCCCTTTTACAGTACAATGGCCCATCTGTGAGGTAAGAGGGACTAACACCACTTTTAAACAGAGCCTAATTTTTAGCCTCTCATGTATTAGAAAAACTGTAAAATAAATGTCAAACTGCTTAGTCATTTTTTTCTTAAAATAATTGACCTAAGTTCAGAAAAGGTCAAGAAAGACAAACCATTAGGCACAGTAAGAGAGGGATTATATTCAACAGCAATTTTCTTTTAAACATTTTAAGTATTTCTGATGTGTGCAGGAGTTTCCCACCCCTGTAATAATTTCTCATTTAATAAGTCAAATTTCATGTAATGGTTTTAGTTATAGTAAAATGCTTGGAGAAAATGTATATACATATACTAGGCATATATCTATACACTTTATATATAATATACATATCATGTATATCAATATCTATGTTATATGTAACAAAAATAAGGATAAAACATCAGCATGAGAAGAGAAGAATGAATGTCAAATGATTTTAAAAATGATGCATCATTTCTAAAATCTTGCCACTTAATCTATTTCTTCTTTCCCCTAATTCTACCTGTAGCGATTTAGGTCTTGAGTTTTCTCTATTTCCAATTCTTTATTACTATTTGTATTATGGGCAGCCAGCTCTGGATCAAGTTTCTTTATTCCCAGGTTGGTTACTGAGGTCTCCTTATTTAAAATATTGGTTCTCAATTTGCATCCCCTGATTCCTAGACATACGTGGAGAGATTAAAGGATATCTATGAACTCTTCACAATGTTCACTAAAGGTCCATGAATTCTGAAGACTGTCTAGAACATTTAAATTCCCCTCATCTGACCTCCCAATCAATTATCAAATTATCTTAGTTTCCCTGAGAAGCCAATATGGACGGTCAACCTAAAAATACTGCTACAAAAAAAAGTGACTATTTTTTCTCTAGGCTATTTCCATCTTGGTTTTGAAAGGCTAACACTCAGAATGAATTCTACAAAGTTGAGCAAATATCTCCAAACATTGTTTTTTAATGTGACAAGACAGGAAATGTCATATAGCTAATTGTGCTCCAAATTGAAGACCTATGTCAAGGAAACTGTCATATTCTGTTACATTCTGAATCTATGTATGAATGCCAAGGACTGGCTGAAAGGAGACCTAGGAAGTGATGCCCCTGGAAGTTATACCTTGAGAAGTTGAAGGTGGTGAGCTGCGTGCCTTCCAGCTTCCCTCTGTTCCCTCTGTTGCTTAGTGTTACCCTTCCTTTTGCTGAACTGACCCCTTGAAAATCCATGAGTTGGCTTCTGGGAGGCTCTAGGTCTGGCAGCTGCCTACAGACTGCAGGAGTTTAGACATAATTACCTACTCCTTTCCATGAATCTACTATATTTCTTTCCAGAGGCATTAATTCAGACCCAGGTTATGCCTAGCTGGGCAGTGGCCAGAGGAATTTAGACCACAGAGTACAGAAAGCATAAGGTAGTAATAACTCTATTCACCCAAGACACTTTGCCTGAAAGGACCCTTTCACCCCAGTGAGAAGGCCTGAGATGTGACCAGAAAGTGGGGCATGCTAGACTGACTGCATCATTTCTCACCTTCTAGAACATGGAATTCTTAGTAAATCAGGAGAGCTAATGAGAAACAATTTGGAATACCACTCCTACATGTTGCTGCAAGCGCTGTTAACTATCTCTGGCTATTGAGTTGATTCAAGAATCTGGCGGCCTCACAGATACATATTTGAAACTTTGTATTAATTTTGCTCTTTTACATCTAGGAGAAGACCTGTAAAACAAGTTCAGAAAGATACAAAGAATTGAACAGAAAAATCGTGTTTCAGAAAGTATGTCAACTGAAAATACACACAAATTTTTCATTTTGAGAAGATGAAGGACAATTAAGATGGTAAATTGACCTATATTTCCATCATAAGGTTCTCAATTTATAATTGTACTTTCCACATTAAAAACACAATATAATATGTAATCATTTTGTGAAATTATATTAACAACTTGAGTCTGCAGCTAATACATGGCATCCCAAACATTCTGCCAATAGCATTTCTAACATAAGGTGGGGTTTTCATTTGTTTGCTTGTTTTAAACTGTTATCGAAGAGGTAAACTTCTTGATGTGGGAATAGTTCTTTGTCACAGAGGGTGACAGTCATGTTGCAGGTATTTTTTTTGCTTTGGTATTAGTTGCTTTTCTCATTTTATATGCCTCATCTATGTTGTTAAACAATTCCATCTTGTCTCGGAAAACCTTCCTTCCAACTTCTAAACCACACACATGGATTATCTGATCAATCTAATGGATCATGAGGTATATTTTGATAACTAACAGAAAACTAGGTTCCTAGAGATTAGTGGACAAATGCTCGTCATAAACTTAGCTGAGAATCCTTAAGCATTAAAACATCTTAAACACTCAGCATAGGTCCTAGTCAAAGTGTCCAGTCTTTGTCAACAGGAAAATGTATTCATTCCCACTCAGTCCATCTCTACTGAGTGCCTAATATATGCTGGCTACCTTGTTGGGCTCTGTTCCAGAAAATTTTTGAAAGAGACATCTCAGGAAATATTGAGGAACAAAAAGGAGCCAGCAGAAGGGAATAATTTAAGCTTGGAAAAAATGACCAGGGAATCTATATTCCAGGTTTAAGTGTATCACTTTCAGGAAGGGTAAATAGAAGGAATTTAGAAACATGCCCATTATTATTTTCTTTGAGGAGTGACAATGCTTTTAGCTCCTCTGAGTCCCTTTGCAGAGGCTGTGGGCCTAAACGCTTGGAGATCTCTGCTAGTTGCCTTTCTTGTCTTTTCTCCTCCTTTTTTGCCCCCTCATTGGAGATCAGGTCAGAATCAGCTGGAAAATTAAATTACTCACCCCCTCAATGTCAGCTCCCGTACATCTCTCTCCCCCTGCCTGAAGAGTACCGTTCAGCTCCTTAAGAGACGGGACTCTGAATGAACGTAGTGCAGAGTGCAGAATTTAAACATTTAAGACAGAAACTTGTCCGTTTCAGAACTAGAAGGACAGCTTGACTAAAAGATCGGGGGTTTTGACCTCTTGGGTCCCTCCAACTCACCTTCATCCCTTCTAATTTTCAGTTCAAAAATTTAAATAAAATAAAATAAAATAATAAAATAAAATAAAACAAAACAAAAATACTTTCCGGAGCAGGCAAAGGAATGAGTCCTCTGGTTCCACGTCTGCTATAAGAAGCAGATTTTTGCACAAGGATAAGGTTACTGCTGCCAGCCCAGAACTCCAGCGGTGTGGCAAATCAGACGCTGGGCTCCTCCCCTCCCCCGCCGACGAACGAGAGGCTAACAGACGGGTGCAAGTAGACAAGTAGCTGTTTTTATTGAATACAGAAGCGCCTTGAAAACTCTGTGGGCTCCGGGGCTCTCCTGCAATTCCTTTCATTCCCAAAGTGCTGGAGCCAAGCACGCGTCCCGCGTAACTCCCTCCCATTTCTTCTCGGGGATTTGGGGAGGAGAGGAGGGAGGAGAGGAGAGGGGATATGGGGGGTGGTTGGTGGGCTGGGCTTGCCCAGAGTCCTGATTCTTGGGCACAGGGAGAGGGGGGCGGGCTCGCGGCCGCCCGAGAGGCGTGTGATTGGGTCTGACCCTCAGCCGGCTTGTCAGTTTCTCTCAGGGTAAGGGGGGCGCGGGAGGGGAGTGGGCGGAGGAGGGGGCTGCCCAGAGCCTCTCGTCCGGCCCACTGACGGCATGAAGCCTTTAGGGGCACGCAGTCCTCTCAGATTTTCGGTTGAAGCCCCTCATCTGCCTTCAGTCTGAAGGCAGGGCCCCGCAGAGGACGGATCGGAGGGTCCCGGCCGGCGGGGCCAACCGAGAGGGAGAGGAGGGGGCGAGACGCAGGAAGGAAACAAACCATCAAATTTTAAAGAAAAAGCCGTTTGCTTTTTCCCACTCTCCCACCTCAATGGCTGTGTAGCAAACACCCCCGACGATACCTTGGAAGGGACGAAGTTGGTCTGCAATCGCAGTTTCGTGGGTTGAGTTCACAGTTGAGTGCGGGGCCCGGAGATGGAGCGGTGGTCCTCTAGGTGGAAAACGAAACGGTGGCTCTGGAATTTCACCATAACAACCCTCGCATTGACTTTCCTCTTCCAGGCTAGAGAGGTCAGAGGAGGTAAGAAAAAAATGGTTTTGGGGAGGTGGGAGACTGCCGTCGGTCTTTGTCATTCTGCGCCCCTCCCCCTCTTTACGCTTCTTCCCCTGCCTTACCTCCGCACCCCCCAAAACCCCAAAAAACAATTCTCTTAAATGAAATCCAGATTGTAGCTGCCACCAGGTTGAAGTGAAGGCTGGAGAGAGAGATGGATGTAGGCGGGACAGTAATGGGAGAAGAGGTAGCAGGAAAAAAGATCTGTCAGGCACAGAGCCTGCTGAAATGCCCTTCACCACTTTTCAGCGTCTTTGAAAAGAGGAAAAATATTACCTTGAACATAAGGGCAGTTGTACAAACCTTTTGTTTAAGGAATAGTCCCTAGACTGCCCTTTGAACACATCTTCTGGTTTCTTCTGATTCTAACTAATGGAAATAACTTTTTAAGGGTGAGCTGAGGAGAAAATATAGAGAAAGGGTATAAAATGAACCTTGATAAAGTTCTTTGTGTGAAACAAAGTGAGAAACAGGCTCTTACTTTTCGGGATATGAGAGAAAGCAGAGGTGATGAATCTAGAAGACTGAGAACACTGTGTGTGTGTGTGTGTGTGTGTGTGTGTGTGTGTGTGTGTGTGTGTGACATTTCGAAGAGATTTTAAGTGGAAAAAAAATTGGCAGATTATAAAGAACGGGTGGAAGATAGGGAGAATACGTCTCCCTGAATTTCAGTCCACTCTTCTCCACTGTGACCCTCACCCCCAGCCCCCACGTCTTCTTGCAGGTTGGACGTGCAGTTCTCTTGGAGAATGATGAAACTCGCCAAGCAAATGGGGTGGGGGAGGAGGAATAGGGATTGGGAGGGAAGAGGAGGGGGCCTGGGATGGGGTGGGAGGGGAGAGGTAAGGAAAAGTTCCTACGTGGCACCACCAAATATTCAATGACCAGACCTGCTCAGAAGACTGCAGCCCTGTCAGTACCCAAGTAGGGAGAGCGACTTCACTCCTCCCCTCTGCCTCCTCCCTCCCCTTCCTCCGCCCTTTCCCGCAAAGGCATCTGGCTGGAGCGGTCCGTTAGGTGCTGTAGACACGCCTGGCGGGCAAAGGCCTTTGGAGTTAACGGAGCCTAAACAGTTTAGAGTAGAAAAGCGAGCTTTGTCGGGAGTGCACAGAGAAGTGGGGGGGGGGGGGTAAGAAGGAGGGTGGCGAGGATTGGCTGAGGGAGAAAGAAGTTGTCAATCCCAAACGCTCAGGCTTTAGCAGAAACCTGATTCTGGCCCTGGTAGATGCCAAGATCTGAGTTCTTCCTAATGGGAATTAGCGCTCCCGGAGGCCGAACTCTGGGAAACCAGGTCCGTATTCCTTCCCCAAGCTTAGTGGTGCTCACCTTCCTGAGTAGCAGGCAGTGGTGGATTCTTCTCCCTCTTGGCTTTTCCTGGTAAATACAGTCAGAGCCCCTCAAATTTAAATTTTGCTTCGTTTTGGATACAAGTTATTCTCACTATTTTGATTCATTCATTTCAATATTTTCAAGGATAAATAGTAGAGTCTTTGAAAATGGAATCCATCAATTTTGCTTTTTACCTTTGGTACCTGGTCATCAACTGGGTTGGTCATTTCTGTCAGCAGTTCTGCCCTCTGCTGGTATTATTTATTATTTGGAATTTAAGCATCTGCCTTAGAACCTACGGCCTCTTAAAATCCTTCTAACTACAGTGATACTGGAGAAGGACACTCCATTAAGAAAGTACAGATATACTATTTCCTTTTCAGCTTGTTACACACACATATGGACAAATGTATCACAATGCCAGCTCTTAATTTAAAAGTATAGAAACCAAACTGTCTTCAATGAAGATGGATGAAATACAAACTCAAGAGGCACCATTGTAGACATTCAGGGATTATTTCAGTGGAGATTTTTATGGTTTTTTTTTTCCATATTTGGCCTTCCTTAAAACTCTAAGGATATCAGAAAGGTCAAATTTCGACACTTATAATGCATAAATTGTGTCTTTTCAATCTAGCTTCCGACCTGAAACACTTTTAAACAAACATCCCAGTACCACATCAAGTAAATGGTGGAAAAAGAACACTGCTTATTATTTTAAGTCCAAATAATGTGGGAAATAGCAAAGTTTATGTTGTTTTTGCTTGTCATTTCTGACGAAATGTCTTAAAAGTTACAAGAGTGTTTGGATATTCAGACTGTAAGATTCGGTATTCGCATCATCAAGTTGCTAGGTGCTTATTACTTCCCACTAAGTAATATTTACAAAACTACTCTTGTTGGCATTTTTGCCACTTAATAAACTTTTAAAAGGGAGGTAATAGTGTACTAATGCTTAAAAAGGAAACATTGGCCTGAATCATCACACAAGGAAAAAATAAATCCAGTGTTCAGTTCTTATGCTAGCCATTAGATTTGCAATTGAACTGACAATGAATATGATTTCATTCCAGTTTCTAAATAAAGGTATAATGTACTATAATTTATTGATGTTAGTGAGATGTAGGTTGTGATTTGGTTGCTAAATAGAAAAGTAATCCAAAACAGCCTATTTTCATCTAAAATTTGTATTTCTTGGATTTAAGACATTAAAGCCTTAAGGAGTTCTGGGTTCATCATAAATTAAATTCTAAGAAAAGCCTAGTTAGAATCCTAAAGCAATTACTATGATTTAGTATAAAAGAGTTATTTTTATAATATATTCTTTTGCATTAACTTTGATTTTACATTTCATATGTTTCCCTGTGGTTAACATTAATGTAATTTTTATCTCAGAAATTTATGGATTTATCAACTGGTCAATTGCTTATTATAGACAGAACCTGAGATTTACCTGGAATTTATGGTGACTGTGCTGTGATTGTGTTCAGAGTGGTGTTTTTAAGACTTTAAAAACAAGTTAAGCTATAATTGAATACTAAGAAAAATAGTATCTAATTGAATCATTTTTTACTCGTTAAAATGGTTTTCAACCTCTGGTGGTTAAGCCAGTAGTGTGTCTTGCAAAAAGTTGATGAATTTTATGAGCGCCTTTTAAAGCTTGTCAGCAATTGGTAGTGAGCCTTGCTGGAGTGTTTTTGAGTGCCCAGGATCAGCAGGTGAAATGGTGCTGGCTTCCAGAGTATGTGCTAATCCAGTTTTGCAAAGAGATCAAATTTGTGCCTGTGGCTACTTAATCATGAATCAGTTAAAAGGCCAGATACACTTCTGATAACAAATGCAATGTCTGCTAGGATTATTTGTTTTGTCTTTCCTCTTGTCTTTAAAATAAAAATTGACAGTCTAATAGAAAAACAAGAAAGAAAACCTACTATCTTATGAGAAGCATCTTCCTGTTTGTTTTATACAGACTTAGGTGCCACATATATATTCAATTAAATATAGACACTTTCACAGAATTGTCTACTGGTTTTAAAATTAAGTTTATTAATATCTTAAAGTGACAATTTACTTCATAATAAATACTTAACTGAGACTCTATAAAAATTACTCTCTGAGAGGTATTCTCACCTTTTTAAACAAAATTGTGATGTTGCAAATGAGAAATGTATATATCTGGGTAGTATAAAGGCTTACGATTTATTTAATTAATATTTTACTTTCTGTGTTTACCTCAATGTGACTAACATAGAAAGAGCATATTATTCAAGTTAAGTTGTCCCTCAAATATAGCAAGGCAAACATGAATCTCTTTTCATATTCTTGGGTAAGATTTCTGACAAAAAATAGAAAAAAAAATAAAAAACCCCACAAAACAAAACCCCAAACTAAATAGTCACCTTTCTTTTTTAAAACTTGATTCTTTTCTGAAAAAAAAATTCTCCTCATGCTGGTTAATTTATTGAAGCATTGTCTGTTTGATAGTGAATGATAATGAATGGACCCAAATCAAGCTTAGCTGAGTGTGTAATAAAAAGCTGAATTTTTCAAAGAAAGAAAGGTTTTTAGATTTTTTAAAGAGAATGCTAGAGATAGAAATTATTGTAGAGATTGTTTCCTTTACTATCTTCTCACTTCACTAATGAGGAAACCAGGGCACAGAAAAGTTATTAGCTGAATGCTTTTTCTCATAAATACGTAAAAAATATTTCTATAATATTCAATGTTCTTTTAAGTAATTATAGTGAAGGTCTGCAATACTGCTAAAAATATCTGTAAATAATAGTAGGTCTGAGACTTTATGGAATGACAAAATATTGCTTACCTAAAAGTGTTGGAGTTTAGTGAGAAGATGGATTAAGTGAAAATAATTGATCAGACAGGAAACAGAGTTATAGAATGTGTTTAAAAATTCCTCAATTTCCCGAGTTTAGAGAAAGGTGGGTTTTGATCATTTATATTGTTAATATACCTAATTATGTGATTCTATGGGATTATTGGTATCAGAGTAGAAAGCATAATAGTTTGTAAAATGTTTTTTGTCTGTGTTTGTTGCTGGATTAGGAACGTAGTTTTTTATGCACTCTAAAGTTGTTAAAGGAGGACCATGCACACTTTGAATTTTCAAGAAGCTAAGAAATTATATATTTACATAACATAAATATACTATAAATTATTTATTTATTTCAAATAATGTATTAATTTAATAATATATCTATGTATTTATTACAAATGATGTCAAGTTTCTATGCTTTCCAAGTTGATTTTAGATTTATTGGATGATATATACTATATAAATGTATGGTTTTAGTCCTAAACCAGATAATGAATTGATTATTACTTGATATGACTTGTTTGTTTAATAGGTAATCTTTTCCCAAACAAGTGGCAAACTCTGGGAAAATATAAGAGAGCACTTAGTAAGACAAATTCTAGTTAATTTTTCTTTTGGATTATTAAGGCATCTGAGACAACATAAACAACTTCTACCGCAAAAATAAATACGCATTAATCTATAGGGAAGTGGACAGTCCTAAGAGATTACCATATTTGTTGTGCTGACAACAACAATGGTAGATCTAGTATTTCCACCAAATGAAGACTTTTCCTATCTTCAGGGAAAGCAGTACATGTCCTTAGGATACTGAAGAAGATACTGTGGAAGCTAATGTTTATACCCATGATAAACGCTAACAATTTATATGAATATAGGGTTTTGTAAGTACTGAGCTATCCCCATCACTTTGTATCATTTTTAATGATTATACTTAGGTATTCAAAAGCCAGAATTCCATTGTATCCTAAACACCCTCTTCTTTCCTCCTACCTTTGGAGAAACAATTAAGGGCAGTTGGTGTAATCATTAGGAATTCAAGGCAACTACAGAGTGGGGGCTGAGAGCAGATCTACATTTCTGCTTTTACTCCTCCACTTCCCTCATTTGATACTGGGGAAATGTGACCTGAGCTGGGAGTGGTGAGAGGAAACCAAACTTTGTTTTTGACCATTGAAGTTTTGCTCCTTAGCAAAGAAGAAAGAGAGGTATACACGGATGCTATAAAAAGTTGCAGTGTTCCCTAAATTCTCTCCCTGAAGAGGCAACTTTAAATGCAAATTTCAGTGTAGCTTTTGGTATACTCCCCTAAATTTGGACTTTTTTCTTCTAATTTCTCTTGCAATTTAATTCAGAACATAAAGTTTTAATTTTCATTTTAAACTGTCTTCTATATTATAATGTGCCTACTATATGTATTTCTTTTTCTTGCAAAACCGTAATATAATTTTATTTTTATAGGCGGTTTTTTTTTCGTACTTTCTGTTGTCTCAAAACTCAACTTGAATAATACCAGCTGGTAGAGAAGATGAAAGCTGATTTTAAAGTGATTTAGTGAGCAGTGTCTATTGGTTGCAGTCTTTGGCCTACTACTGACTTGGCTAGTGGTTCTTTAGACATTGGCTGATCACCAGACCTACTGTTATCTGGTAAAATAAACTCTTTGCTTGCTGCGCATGGAATTAGAGACAGTGCTATTAATTTAGGAGAAAGAACTCAGAGAAAAGAAAGGTTATCATATTTCAGAGTAAGAGACCAGCTTAAATACGACTTGACAATTGAGAACTAAAACAAACCTGTGTAAAAGTGCTTTCGCACAATCAACTTTTGCAATCCCTTCAAACCTTCTTTTTTTTCCTTAAAAAGCATTTCTTTCTTATTTTAAACAAATTTAATTGCTCTTGAATGGCCCGGTACTGTACGGGCAGATGAAGGTCCCTATTCACAGAACTCAAGCGCATAGAGTGTCAGTGGAAGCTTCCTTCCTCTGTCTGACTGGTAGACTGGCATCCGGGCTTACAGGCATGCACCTTCCACTGTGTGAGATGGTTGGCTTTCCTTCCCCACTCAGCTCTTCACAAACAACTTCCCAGAAGGTTGACTGCCAGAAAGGGCAGCAGTTGCAATTCCTGACAAAGGTAATAAGAAACTCTAAAAGCACTTTGCACTCTGCGCTCTTATTAGAGAGCTCTTCAGAGAAAGAAGAGCCATGTATATCATACTGCTATTTCCCCTGACTTCTCTCTTTAGGCTAGAGTCAACAGTGGGGCACATCCTACGATCTGTCACTCTTCTTTCTGAATGCCGATGAGTCTTCAAAATACTTCACTGGTTTTCAGAATAAATATATTTATATGTGCAAATAGGTTAGCATGATGGAGAGTAGCCTTTAGGGTGGGAGCCCACCATATGTCCAGGCTCATGACCAGCCGTTTCCCGCCCGCCACAAACCCGGCCCCATTTACAGTGCACTTCAGCCATGTTAAACCCCTTCCAGTATTCTCCCCAGTCGTAGAACACACTGTTCTCTTTCCCTGGAATATCTGTTCCCTTCTCATCCATCTGGCAATTGTCTTTTCCTACTGCAAGATTTAGATCAGGTTTTATATCTCCAGGCAGATAGAATAGTAAGATCTAACACTAAATGCATGCTTATTATTATTATGTGCCAGGTCCTGTTGTTAGCACTTTTCACATAGAATCTCATTTCATTCTGACAAATTGCCCTGGAAGTAAGCTAATATTAAAATGTACATTTTACCTGTGAAGGAACTGAAAAACAGAAGTTAATTATCATGCCTAAGGTCACACAGCTTCTATGTGACAGACCCAGGATTTGAACCTAGACAGTCCTGTTCCAGAGCACGTGCTTTTGATCGATTGTCCATGCTTACTTTATTGTGTGTTCTAATGTTTCCACACAGCCCCCCTGACTTATAATTAATACTGCCCTGGGGCTTAACATTAACGGACAGATCATGCAACTGCACCACAGTAAGCACCACGTCAATTGTGTGAGTAACTTGATCGCTACCAAGGAGAAATAGAAAGAGGACTTGGCAAAAGGCAATGTTATCATTCAGGTAGCTCTTCAGCCTGCATTAAGGTTCAGTGGTGGGAGGCCATAGCGCTCTCACCATTTTAAGAACAAACCTAAACCCTGATGATGGTGGAGAACACTAAGGGCTGTTGCTGGAAGTCAGCAAACGTTACTTTGTTTCCTCTGATTTATTTAAGGAGAAGTTGACAGCTGTATCTGTTAGCATTCAAGGTTCAGATTGGGGTTGACTTGGTTTCATTAAGTACTAAGGACACTTACAAATTGCTGCCTGTTCTAATCGGGATCCATTGCAAGGAACTATAGGTCTTATTCCACTTTGGGAGACTGATATATGGTAGTATGCTTATTAATTTCAGTAGAAAAGTGTCAGATCTGATTATCTAAAAGCTGTTTGGAATGTAATGGACTGGGAGAATGTAACTAAAACATACATAGTTTGCAAAAAAAAAATGTATCATTATTTTAAAAATTACTCATTATCTGTTAGTCTTCCTGTAGGAGTTGCTGGCAGGTAACGACTATGATTTAGTTTTATTTCTGTCCTCAGGGTCTACTGAGATGCCAGAATGCACAGTATATAATACAGTCACTATTTAGATTATAAATTACCTTCTTAACTTTGCCCAGTGGACTGGAACAAGGTTAAATCTAGTTAACTTGGGAGTGGCGTGAAGTGACACACTCATGTCCTGTCGTTAACAGTAATTAGATCCCTCCCTCTTTCTTTACTTTTTCTCTGTAAGTGAATGAATTGGGATATCCCTCGAGCTTTCCTCATTTGGAGAACAGTTTTTGCACATTCTCTTCAAAGACACTTCTAAAATTTGGAGCTACTAATTGCCTATATTACTTCTAAAATTGTAGTTTGCTTTACCATAGTGATCTCATAGAGAAAAACATCATATGAAGCCATATTTTTGTTTTGACAGCAACATAAATCATCATTTTACTGTTCGCTGGTGAACAAGAAAGTTTAAAGCAAGAGTGGTATCAATCTGTTAAAATAATACTTGGGAAAATTCTGTCATATATTCATTTTGAAACTTTTATCTGTTTTGTACGCTGTTAGGGATTTCTGATTTTACTTAATAACTATTAGAAAGAGCAGCCTATCTGTATTGCTTTATGATTATTTTAGTAAACTCATTCTAGAAGGTAATTTGCATATTATACAAATATTATAATTATATAATGATGTACCATCTTTAAGCAAGGAATAAAGTTTCAAGTGTTGATAAAAGACAGTAGTTGTAGAATTGTTTTAGAAGAATGTAACATTTTTTTTATATTCTATTCCTATCCATTGTATATTTTAGTTACACTAAAATCATTAGGAGAGGTACCTTTATCTGTTCTAGTGTGTCCCAAGCACATAGAACAGAGCCTGTCACATAGTTAGTATTTGATAAATCTTTGTTGAATGAAGTGTTGGTTGAAGCTCTAATGAATTGCTCTATAATAACCCAACTAACAGCCTGAGATATAATGTTATATACATCAATATTGCCAGTGTCTACAGAAATGTATCAAACAGATTTTTGCTGATATTGTTGTGATTTCCTGAAAATGTCAATCTCTGTTTTGCCTCCAAGCAAGCTATGTTTTCCACCTTGTACACTTCCAAACTGCTTACCATTGCTTTTACTCAGGATTTAGATATTATCTCCTAAGGGAATACCTCTCCTCAACCATGAAGTGAGGTAGTTGACCTTGCATACCATTCTAAAACACACTATATTTACTCCAAACCTGAATATTTATCACAGAATATTTTTGATCTAAAATTAAAACAGGGAACACATCTTTTCATCTATGTATGAAATTCGGGCTTCTAGCACTATACCTAGAGCAGAATAGATGGCCAATAAATGTTTATCGTATGAATCAATGACCTCATAAGCAAGGGATTATACTAAAGTCAAGAAGACAGGGGCAATCAGCCTTGGCTTGCTATCACAGTCATTTCCAGTCCCATCTCTGTGGATTTTGATTGAGTAGATTTTGTATAGAATCCAAGCGTAGGTGCTTTAGAGACTTTCTCAGATAATTTCAATGCACATCCAAGGGTTTACAAATCTTTTTTATCACCAAATAAATACACACAAAAATAGGAACGTGTCTAGCTTGTTTTAACAGGGCACTGGAAGTCAAGTAAAAGATTATTTATCTGTTGTGTGCAAATCATTTGATAAATACCCAATTACCCAAGAGCAGTGACTCTGCAAAACTGGTTTGGATAAATCAACTGCTTATGATAGAGATCATGCTTTTCTTTTTTTAATCCTTTTCTCCATAGCATGCAATAAACTAAATGCCAACAAATACTGTTTTTCTCAACATTAAAGTCAAATGCTTGTATTGAAACTATGATTTAAGTTTTATAATAAACATCTTAATAGCTTTGGCCACTTGTAAACCAGAAATGTCAAGCTTCTTAAGTATCACACTCTCAACTGGCATCTGTTCTTTCCTTTGCCATCCTCAGAGTTGTGATATTATTTCTGCTTTCAATTTTCAGCTCATAGAAGCTTTTTATGATACAGGAAAGTTCAGGATTGAGGCTGTTCAGTGACCGTGAAAATTAAATGACTCTCTTCTATGTGTAATCAGTATTAGGTGCCCTGACTACAAAAAGAGTATGCCAGTGTCTACTGTCATGGAGTATGTGTGTTATCAGGAGAGTGCTGGGTTAGGAGAATAGGCTAAGGCCACATAACACAAGACTATACATATGGATACATTTTTTCTGCATAGTACGGAATCATGTGGCCAATTAAAAGATACAGGGAAGCTGCTAAGTTGGCAGAGTTATTACATACTTTGCTATCTATCCATACTAGGTGGTTCCCTTTGGTTGCAACCACTGGATCTTCTGGCAAATAACCAGGGAACTGAGGCCATGCTGCTTTTTTGGAATAGCCAACCCACTGTAAAGTCACCTGGGGTTCTCCAAGATAATTAGTACATTTAAGTCACACTTGATACAGGGTTATGGCCATTATGGAATTGGAAAATGTATGCATGAATAATCTTCCCGTTTTATAAGAGAGTACATTAAATAAAATGTGTACACATATTTATAAAATCTGTTATAAGGCAAAGATGTAGCCTAACATTTTAAACCTTATACGTGATCATTCTTGTTATTACCCAACTTGTAGCGTGTTTTAGGACATAAATTGTAAGTAGCTTTGTTTGTCTGTTTCTGAGGATTCACATATTGGACCAAGATCTCTATGTTGATCATTTGAGAGAATAAAATATTTATTATAATCCTTTTTAAAGACATAATGACTTCTTTCACAGAAAGTTATATCTATAGAGTTTTCAAATAAGTGTAATTAACTAATTATAGCTTTAGATAATGTTAATAGCCTGTCAACTCTCAAAGTTTTATTTCTACCACATATCTTTTCCCTGAATTCCAGACTCTTATACTCAACTGCCTATTCAGCCATTTCCAGTGGAATGTATTAAATCGTCTCAAACTTAGCATATGCAAAACTGAATCTTAGAACTCCTCCTGAAGCGTATTCTGCTCACAATCTTTCCATCTCAATTGATGAAAACACAATCAGTCATGATGTTCAAACTAAAATACTTGGAGTAGCTTTGACTCCTTTTCTCTCATACTCGGTATCCAACCCATCAGCAGCCCTGTCTGCTCTGTCTTCAGAATATACACAGAATCTGACCCAATACTTCATCTCTCAGTCCAGAGTTGCAAAACTGACAAAATTTTATACCTCGAGAATCTCAATTGCTTCCTCTGTGCTCTCCTTCACTCTAGTACCCCTATAGTCTGCAGCACAGCATCACAGCAGCTGCGGTGGTCTGGAAAATTCATTGGTTCATGTTACTCCTCTCCCTTAACTTCCGGTAGTTTTCTGTCTCACCTGGAATACAATCTAAACTCACTGAACATCCCACAGGACCTATACAATCTGCCTCCAATTTGTCTCCCCCCCCTTATTTCTCTGACCTCATCTCTTATGCCCCTTTTATTTCCTCTACTGGAGACCTAAATGTCTCCTTGCATTTCCTCCAACTCCTCCCCTCTGGGGTGACTCCTATCTCTAGTATTTTGCACTTGCTATTCCTTTTGCTTAGAATGCTATACTGTCAAAATATCAGGATAGAGAAACCTCTTATGCCTTGGTAGACTGCTCAAACATTGTTTCTAATTGAGGCTTTTCTTGTCTTTCTAATTTGGTACTAAAATCCATGCCTCCTCAACCCTCATTTAGGATTTATTTTTCTACTTAGTACTATTCAAATATTTGTCATTTATGAAAAGTAATGACTTATTTAAATTTAAGGTGAAGATTTTATTTTAAAGGCATTCTATCAAATGTAGAAGTACAAGGAGTACAAATATTGCCTTAAAGAATGTGGGCAGCTTCTAGGCCATTTTTATCCACATAATTGCTATAGTTTTTAGTTTTATTTTACATATATAGACATAGTCAAAGTCAAAATTCCACAAAGAAAAGCATTTTACTTATTTGATGAACATCATGCACATAGATTCAGTTCTAAGGGATTCAAGTTGTTTAGAAGTAATGGACTTTGTTAAGCTGGTTAACTAGGGCAATAATGTGGGACTTGTGGTTACTTAAAAAGTAGATGGGAGATATTTACTGGTGAAGACATAAAAGCAGCTACAGAATAATATTGTTAAGGAAATGTGTACACATGCTGATATTCAAAGCAAATCTATTTGTTATTTCCAATCAATACTAAATCTCAGCTAGGATCACAGGGTTTACACATATCTCTTAACCACTGGATAGGTCAGAATGAGAATAAACAGTCAATAGTGGGATGTGGATACAATGGATTGTGGTGGGAGTCACAATTTTTCCATTACTTCTACTTCAGAGTATTTCATTGTGTATTTCTTTTACCCTGATCTTTCCAATCTTGAATTTCACTGTGTAACTGACTTTTTTTAAACTGGTATTTTCATGGGATTGTAAGGAAGTACCTTTACATTTGGTCATTGGGTTTCTGTTTTCTGAAATGGTATTACCATTTGGCTTGTTAGGTGCCTGGTATTGATGAAATTAAATAGAAAATTCCTGAAACTGCAGGCTATTCTTTTACACTTGTCTTTGTTCATGTTATTCCCAATTTGATGCTATTCTTGGTTTGAGTAGCAAACATCCTTTTTTGCAAGATATCCATAAAAAACTTGAGCCTTGAGATACTTATATTTAATTTATTCATTTTTTCCTGAAGGGAAATATACTCTCTAAAAAATAGATTTAAAATGATAAAACATATAAGCTTATTATAGAATCTCTTGGGAGTAAAATGAACTCTAAACACTACCCATGCCCAGGAGTATTTATTTTAAATTCTACAACTATAATCTTATAAGCTTAAAATTTATTAACATATTCAAGTAGTTCACTTCTCCCATTTTATACTTTCTTTGAGTACCAAGTTTAGATTACAGAATATAGACAAAAAGTCTAATTGTTTCAGCTACAAAGAGTTATGTTGGGACATAGGAAATTTATGTGATTTCTATTGACAGTATTTGTGCCACATAGTCACTTAAAGATGAACTTTCATAGTTTTTTTTTTTAATATGGAAGAATTTAGGTCAATGTGTTTTATTTTTTAATATTCATATTTGTTTGCAATGCAAGATTGGTGTATAGCATATATGTGTTTGAAATAAATGAAGAAATAATATCAGAGGAAAGACACTAAAGTATTAATTTTTTAAAAAGATGTATTTATTTATTTTAGAGAGCGAGCCTATGGGAGGTGAGGAAAGAGGGAAAAAACAGCAAACTCCCTGCCGAGCACAGAGTTCTACACACTGGCTTGATTCCATAACCCTGAGATCATGACCTGAGTTGAAATCAAGAGTCAGATGCTTAACTGACTGAGCCACCTAGGCACCCCTAAAATATAAGTTTTTAAAATCTTTTAACAAATAACTCACATCATGGTTGCTTTATTTTATCTAGAGAGTAAATAATAATACAAAGAAAAATTTTTGCAATACAAAGAGAATTAAAAGGGGAAAATGCTAATAATAGCATATGGATGTCAAGTTGTGCTATAGAGCAGTAATGGAGCCGTGAACATGAAGATGCAGATTCAAGACCTATTTGGTTGCATAAGCTGCCAAAATTTCAGGCAATTTCCTCAAGTTGTATGTACTTGGGATAACATAAGAATGTGCTGGAGAGATTACTCAGCATTACGTAATTGTCATGGACGATATCTGATGGAACCTTTAGAGATGAAAACCTGTTTAGTCTTCTCTTCTGTAAAGAGATTTCCCAAAGTAGTCAAGGGAAATGGATAGCAAGAATCAAGTGAATGATAACTCTGGGGAGAACGTGGGTGGTCCTCATTGGAACTATTAGAGATGTTCAAGAAGGTTGAAAATTTAAGGACATAGTGGTTTTAGATATTATTTTTGCTGAGTGTTTACTATGTGTTGGACACTATCCTCAGAGGTTAAAATGCCTTATTCTCAAAATGAGGTTAAGTTGGAGAAACCAATTCATAGAGGGGGTAAGTAAGGTACCCAAAGTCACACAGGTGATAAATGGTTGAACTAGAAGTTGAATTAGAAGTTGGGCAAACTTGGATTAGAAGTTTGGCAGTTCTAACTATAGAAATGGAGTTATTCATTGTTGCCTAGTCACTTGTCATATCCACCTGTCATATCCTATCCTAAAGAGTCCATTTTAGACTCTTTATTAAGAGCTCTTGTGATTTTAACTATAGCAAGGTATTGGTAATAGTTAAATTATAATAATAGTTATTACTTCACTCTCACTTTTCCTTTTGTCAGTTCTACATCCCACCACCACATAAACACAGTAGCACTCCTGGTTTTTTGATATTTATCTAGAGCAGCAAAGCATTTCCTGATGGGGTGGGAAATTTTTTATTTATTTATTTTTAAAAATTTTTAAAAATATTTATTTATTTATTTGACAGAAAGAGAGTACAAGCAGGGGGAGCAGCAGGAAGAGGGAGAAACAGGCTCCTGCTGTGCAGAGAGCCTGATGTGGGGCTCCATCCCAGGATACTGGGATCATGACCTGAGCTGAAGGCAGATGCTTAACAGACTGAGCCACCCAGGTGCCCCAAGATTTTTTTTTTAATGATTTTATTTATTTATTTGAGAGAGAGAGAGAGAGTGCAAGTTGGGGGAGGAGCAGAGGGAGAGGGACAAATAAACTCCCCGAACTGAGCTGGTTCGGGGCTCGGTCTTACCACCCCAAGATCATGATGTGAGCCAAAACCAAGAATCGGACACTTAAATGATTGAGCCACCCGGGTGCCCTAGGAGATGGTTTATAACTCTTTCTGTGTTTTAGTTTACCTTTATTTCTCCCTACAATGATGTGTTTCATATGTGGCCTGTGATGTGAGGTATAAGGTGAGGGAAGTTTCCCTAGAAATAGGAAAGCATAACTTTAGAAAAGCCACTTAAGAACTATGTTCTTGCCATGCTCAAATCATATGGAAAGAATCAGATTTGGGAAGCTCTTTAAGGTGCTGTTTATAGAGGCCATTTCTAACACCCATTTTCCTTTTCAGAGTGGTGGGAAAGAAACTCTGGCTCTGAGGCAGGGCATAGCTGTTCATTGATTCATGTATTCATTCATTCATTAAACATATCTCTATTGATTATTTACTATGTGTCAGCTACTGTGTTATTTATGAGGACTACAGTGAACGTCAACAGTGCTGATGTTTGCTGTCAGAGGGTTTATAGTCAATCGGGAGGCAGACATCAAACAATAAATCACAAGCTTAGCAGAGAGAGCAGGAGGGAAATTAGGTGGTATGAGTCTGTAACAAGGAGTTTAGACACACACTGTGCCTGAGTGAAAATGAGATAATCAAGCAAGTAAACAAAATAGAATGTGGAGCTATCCAAGGGGAATATAGGGTACTTGGGATCGTATGAGTGGGTCAGAGCGCCCAGCCTGGGAGAGATAAATAATGATTTCCTGAAGAAAGTCATGATTAAGTTGAAATCAAAAGGTTGATTAGGTCTCAGATCACCTGGCTTTAATCCTGGCTACCCATAAGTTTCATCTAGGAAACTAACATGGAAAAACATGGATGCCTGCCCTCCCCACCCCCCGCTTCATTCTAGTCATTAGTTCTTACACAGGACTCAGGCATTCTTATGTTGTAAAAGTTCTCCAGGAGATTCTAAAGACAGGATTGAAAAACAGTCAACTATCCTTAGACAATTGAGAAAGGATTGAAAAATTCCCAATAAAGGGAGCACAGTATATTTTAGAAATTAAGAGAAGTTTATTTCAGCTGGAGCATTACATTTGGGGCTGGAGAAATGGGAGTTAGCATAAATGTTTTACTTGGAAATTGTGGCTGTGAATATCCATAGTGGCGGTCTGATTTTTCTCAAGAGGTCCTCAGCAGCCATGATGCACCCAGGGAGAGTTTGGACACTTAAATTTATTCAGTGTTGATATCTTGTCAGGCAACTGTGATTACTTTCATTTCCTTGTACACTGTACTGTCTTGTATCCGTGCTGCATATCTGGTATTTCTGTCATCCTCCTCTTAGCTTATAAACTTCTACCCATCCTTCAGGACTCAGCTTAAAAGAAACCACATGTTAGATATTGCAGCCTTTGTGAGCCATACGATCTGTATCACAGCAATACAACTCTGTTATAGGGTGAAAGCCGCTATGGACAATATATAAATGAATGGGTGTGGCTGTAGTCTAATACAAATATTATTCGTGGATGCTGAAATTCAAGCGTTGTATAACTTCTTTATGTCACAAAATATTACACTGCTTTTAATCTTCTAACCATGTAAAAATAGAACCATTTGTATCCCTTGTCCCATTACAAAAATAGAAAGGCTTAACTCATAGGCATGGTTTTTCCTGCCACTGTTCTAAGGCATTGTCACAAATATCAACTCACAAAAACTCTTTTAAGTAAATACCTTTTTATTATTTTCACCTTAGAGATGTAGAAACCGAGGCCCAAAGCAGTCCGAATCACACAGATACTAAGTGCCAGGGATGGGATTTGGAATCATTCCAGCTCTTCCATGCTATTATGTATTGGTGTCATTTACTTCTTATTGGTCATGGGAGTGTGTGAAGAAGTTTAAAGGAGGAATTAATTAGAGATGAAGCAATCAAAGCATTGTGAGACTTTAGATCAGTAATCCATGTGGACACTGAAAGCAACAGAGGGAAAGGATTAAAGACCTGGGACAAACTAATCAGTGAATGGTTCGGGGTGTCCAAGAGATCAGCAGAACATAATATAAAAGACATATTAGCCCCTCAAAAATTTAAGAGCCCTGTGAGCTACAGAGTTTCTAGTGTTTTCACATTATCGTGTTTCACGTTCAGCCAGTATTTTATATAGCTCGTCTGTGTAGGTGTGTGTGCGTATACCCATTCACTTCTGGTTTGGGAAAATTCAAGTATAGGCAAATAATTAAAACCAAATGTGTAAAGTGCTGTAGTAGAGGTGAGTATATTGAACTCAGCTTTGGGAGATAGGAAATGCTTTCCGGAGAAGATTACACATCACTTATATCCTCCGTTACCTTCAGGTGCAGTGGAGCTAAATGTTTCCAATAGGGAAAATAGGATTTATAAAGGCCCAGAGGCAGGAGAAAGAAGATGGGGGTGGGGGTTCTGGGCAGTCTAATCCAGTATAACTAGAGCACTGAATGAGGATGGAGTTAGGGGAAATGACAATGAAAAGAAAATGGTGGAGATGCAGTTGAGGTATGGCGGAGGTACCGGGAAGACAAACGGGTGTGTTCAGATCTTGGAGATTTTATGTGCGGTCCTGTGCGTATCATCTGGAAGTTAGTGGATTCACTGGAGGAATTTAAGCAGCAAAGTGACATAAAGCCTGGAGTTTTGGAAGCTTGTTCAAGTTGTGGTGTGCAGACTCATGAGAAGAGATGTGGAAACCAGTCAAACAGGTATTGGAGTAATGCATTGGGCTCTTATATCTTATTCTCCCATTTAATAAACTTAACAGTATGTAGTAAAAAGCAGGAAAAATACTGTTGAACAAAATATCATGCTAATAAGATACATCTGAGATTCTAATCATGGTTTGTGGCATCAGCTCTTGGCAACATGGAAACGATTCCAATATTAAGGGCATTTAAGAATTGCTTTGAATATGGAAATTTCACTTTTTTAGATGTATCAAGTTAAGCTACAACAATTACTGCTTTTAATCTTTAAACAGTTGCAGTTCAGCTAATAAAATATGACGAATAACTTTCCTGTGTGTGTATAATGTATGTGTGTATGTATAAAATCATAGAATCCGTATGAGGAGAATTTGTTAAATGGTACAATTATGAGATCAAATAACAGGCAGATTTCAAAGTGGCATAATTTATTACTTAGTTTATTTGAAGGAAAAAAACTTTAAAACTTGATTAACTAAGTTTTACATTTTTATAACTTGATATGCTTTTCTAGAAGAGGAAAAAAATCTAGTTGAAATCTTTACTTTGTGTCCCTATTTTTAAATTGGTTTTTGAAAAGTGAATTATTTCATATAATGTGTCTCTACAAAGAATTTTGTGAGGCTTTAAAAATAGAGGACTTATTTTGAATCCTGTAGAGGGAATGTGTTTTTATCACATTACTTTCAAAGGAGGAAGGAACAAATGTGACAAAATCTGTGTTGTTGGAAAAGGTCATCCTGTGAAAAGATATTCTGGAGAAAAGGGACATGTGGTTTATTTTATGTATTATTTACCTATGAGCACTTGGGCCGTGACCATGAGACTGCGTCCTTTTCTTCACCGAGTTAAGCCCTCATGGCTGTGTTCAGTCAGTCCTTGAATCTTGACCCTGATATACTTTGCTAATGGCCTTAGAGCAAGAAGATAAGATAAAATAAGCAGATAAGATGCTGTGACTTTTATAAACAGTCTCTTTTAGAGTAATTTATAACCTGAAACATAAATTGAGTGTAATTTAAAACAAATATAAACATCAGGAATCAATTAAGTGTCTCAAGATAATTTTAGTGTATTATATTTATGTTTTAAGTTTCTCTTACGGCGTATAGCAATGAAGGTGGCAAAGTGGAAAGAGCCTGGGTTTGATATTTGCTCAGATCTTAGGAGTGTCCTTTGTTTGCTTTTTGGTTCTCAATTCCTTCATCTGTAGTGTGGGGATCAGAACATATGCCCTGGAAAGCCTGTCAAGAAAGCCTAGTGATTGGCACATGCTAGGCTTTCTAGACATGGAAGCTGATATAGTTATTACTTTCTTTTTGTACTTTATGATAAGAGAAAAGAAGAAAGTTAAGAATGGTCAGGGGTTCCTATTGGCCTAAAAAAAATTGACCATCATGAGCAGAACTCCTGCAAAAAGGCTCTTGGAGGCAATGATTCTTTTAAATATTAAGAAGCTGAACTAGAGAAAATTGACAGTTAATGATTCCTTTGAAATGTCTGATTTCCATAAAGAATAGGTTTTTTTAAATTTCTTTTTTAATAATTTGAAACCATGTGTACTATATTGGATAATATGTTGATTTTCATTCAGAGGCTTGATGAAATAGGCAGACAGTATTGGTAAAAGGAAGTACACTTACTGTACTCTAAAAAGGAAACATGTAAAGCTTCATCAACATGTGTTCATATGTATAGAAGTCAATACCCCTAAATCTTAATTAACTAAGGAAATAACCAAATATACATTGCTCACAAGCACTCATTCGGTCATTCAATCATGCACTCTATAATGAACTATTGACATTATAATTTTCAAAGAACAGCATTCTCTATGGAATGTGGTAAATTATGATGGTATTTTCTGATTCTAAAATCAGTCCTTTATCCATTCTCATCAAGTCCTCCCAGAAACAGTATATTTACAAAACCCAACGTATTTTGAAGTTTGATGGCAATTCTGTTTTTTTTTTTTAACTAACAACTGAACTTTTCAAATCAATAATATTGGTTTACGTTCAGGCAGAAGTGATCTCTTTTCTTTCTGAACTGGAATCTAAATACTTGCTTTAAGGACTTATGTCTCAGACATGCTCAGTAATACAATGACCAAAATGGCCTTCTCTGAATATTTTTATTTTTAAATAAGGAGAAAAAAAACAATAGAATATAGATACATTGAGTGATATGGAGCCTTAAGTCTGTTTTTATAACATTGCTTATACCACATGACTCATGTTTTGGCTTGCTTAGTGAATTAAGTAGATATTAAGTTGTGGATCACGGAGTCTGATGATATAAAAAATTGTAATTTTATGTCTGCTTTATTTCATATAGTGTAACATCTTGAAGGTTCATCCATGTGGTAGCATGTATCAGAATGTCATTGTTATTTATGACTGAATTCTATCTCGTTGTATGCATGTACTGCATTTTGTTAATATGTTCATGTATTGATAGAAATTTGGGTTGTTTCCACCTTTTGGTTATTGTGAATAATGTTTCAGTGAACATTGGTACACAGGTGTCTGTTTAAGTGACAGCTTCAATTCTTTTGGATGAATATATCTAGGAGTGGAATTGCTTGGTCTTATGGTAATTCTATGTTCAGTGTTCTGAGGAATATTGTATGATTCCACTTTTATGAAATTTCTAGAATAATCAACTTCATAGAGACAGAAAGTATATTATCAGTTACCAGAGCCTAGGCAGAGGTGGTGAATTGGGAGCTATTGCTCAATGATTACACTTTCTGTTTTAAGTGATAAAAATGTCTTGGAAATAGATAGTGGTGATGGTTGCATAGCGTTGTGAATGTAATTATGCTGCTGTACATAAAATGGTTAAAATGGCAAATTTAAGTATTTTTTTATGTTGTAATTATTTTATCCCAATTAGAAAAGAGAATAGTATAATATACCAAAATCAATTAATTACACACTTTAAATGGGTGAATTACGTGGCAAGTGAATCATATTCCAAATAAGCTGTTTAAAACATCAAGTTAATACAAAAGGATTACACTTTATTACATTTTTATCCAAAGATTACACTTTTATCCAAAGTCTGCCAGGACTTTCAATATGAATCATGAAGCATGAAGCAACATCCATGAAGGTACTCTGGCAAATTTAGAGGATAAAAATCAACAAGTTATACATAGATATATATATAGGCATGGAAAGATACATAGATATACATACATACACAGTATACACTCTTCACATGTGCTATATGCTTATATATAATTTGTAAATAACTAACATAGGGATGCATTCAAGACAAGACTATTATGTTTTGTTACCTATTCTTTTTAACTCCTTTGTGTATATAATATGGCTTATTAACTGTATATTTTGTAATAATATTTATTGTGAATTTGAACCTTCAAAATCACCTTTATTTAGATTATGAATAGTTGAATAACAGATCTATTAGAAATTAATGGAATATGTCCAGATGCTGGCTTTCACTTTAATTCCAAATAATGCAATTACTTAGAATGTTTAAAGACTTTATAAATTGTAATTGAGATGCATCAGACAGGTTGTAAATTCACATATATTCAATTATATATATAATTGTAATATATAAAATATGTATTACATTACATATACATATAATATATATATTTAAGTCTAAATATACATATTTTCCCCCCCCACATGAATATTTTCTGTTTGCTTTTCCATAATTTTATTCTTAATTTGAGAGATTTTGTATTTGAGGATTTTATAGTCTATAATTTATCTGCTATCCCAATTCTCAAACCCCACCCAAATGTTAAGGAAGTGTGGCAAGTGACAGATTTAAGAAGTAGAATAACAAATTGTTTTATCTGTTAAAAATACTCATTTTTATATTAGATTATTTGTTCAATTTTTTTTTTTTTTTACTTTTCACTTATTTTCAGCTGCTCCCATTGATGTACTGAAAGCTCTAGATTTTCACAACTCTCCAGAGGGAATATCAAAAACAACGGGCTTTTGCACAAACAGAAAGAATTCACAAGGGTCGGATACTGCTTACAGAGTTTCAAAGCAAGCCCAACTCAGTGCTCCAACAAAACAGTTATTTTCAGGTATGTTCACTTTATTACTACAACTGTTACTACTTTACAAATTATTATTGTTGCTTTTTATCATGCTGTATAATGCAAAATTATTGGGACAGATATAGTTCTTTCATATATGGGATACCAAATACATTGTGGTCACTAAGATGACTTAATGAAAATAACTATGGATTTAGTGATTGCCAATTTTAATTCAGCACAAAGAATTTATGCTTATTGGAAAATTTAATAATTTATTATTTTATTGCAAGATGACAAAATGTGAAGACAATATTTTATCTAGCTTATTTTTGCATATAACCATGTAGAATTTATTTATTGGGGGGAACATGGCAACTTTACCCTTAATGACTACCCATGTGGATTGAATGGGCATGTGAATTTAGACATACTTAGTGAGTTTCTTTCTAAAATTAATGTAAATTACTGTTGAAAGAAATAGCTCTTCAACAGATGTTATAAAACAGATTATTTCGTGTTGTTTTTGGATCCCGTTCTTATCTCAAATATAGTAAAAGTCGTATCTCATAGTTATAAGGAGATCTGGAACTAGAAATTTTGTAAATCTTTACCTAGAAAGTTTTTGTAATGATATTGAAAAATACTTGGTGAATATTTCTTTTTTTCTTTCCATGACTGACCTAATAACACTAGTTATCTAATCATGATAATATGGGGAAAGGGAGTTGAGTGATAAAATGACAGTTTCTGAGCATCACATTGCCTGCTATTGGACACGTGTCAATTATTTTTTCTTATAACTATATTAAATTGAATGTCCTCATTCTTATTTAACACAGGAGGGAATAGTTTCACTAAAGTTCTTGGACTTGTCCAAATTAGTCAGTATTTAATCCAGGGCTTGTCTGTTGCCAAGGCCATGATTCCCTATATTATCGGGTGTTTCTTGTTGGTGCTTTGGGATCCTCAGAAATAATTTATCATTTAAGTTCTTCATATTATCCTCTCTACTATCTCTATCTGAAGGGATTTGAACTCCTTATTTTCACATAAAATAATTTTCTAACAACAGAAAAATTAAAAATCAAGGAACTAAAGAATTACAAAACAAGATAGTATATTTTTCATGGATGGACATTTTAAAAGTGTTTTTCTAAACACATTTATTTTTATTAAATCAGTTTTTTCCCCCAATTTTTTTTGTTTTGCTATAATTTGTGACGGACAAAAGTAACAAACTGCAAATACAAAGAATGTCAATGCATAATTTTTTTTTTAAAAAAATTATTTATTTATTTAATAGAGAGAAAGAGATCACAAGTAGGCAGAAAGGCAGGCAGAGGAAGAGGGGGAAGCAGGCTCCCTGCTGAGCAGAGAGCCCCATCCAGGGCTCCATCCCTGGACCCTGAGATCATGACCTGAGCCGAAGGCAGAGGCTTTAACCCACTGAGCAACCCAAGTGCCCCATCAATGCATAATTTCTCTGACTTTGAAAATAAAAAGTTAAAATAGGTATTAAGTACATAAAATAATTTTTTTAAAAATCAAGTTTAAAAGTTGCACATGTAAAAATTATGTTGCTTTTCTAATCTGCACTCTAATGCAGAAATAGGAAAGGGATGGGAATTTTCAAGAAGAAAAAAAATGGGGAAAAATACACTAATAGAAAAACTCTGGACATACTCAAGAAGTTAGTTTTAAATTTTCATACTTTGGTTCATCATCTCAGGGTCAGTTTTTCTGCCTTCCAAACTGGTGGTCAGTTTGATTCTCTTGTGCTACTCAGAGAAAAAGAATGCAATGTATGCCTCTGCAATGTCCTGCCATGAGAGTTAACAAAATTCCCTTATATCAAATTTTTTTTTCACCTTCTCATAACATTGTTCCTTAGGCATATAATTCTAATAATGAGTATTTCAGATAGGAGGAGACATCGATGATAGGGACCTTATTTTTCCTCCCACACAAATGAATTTAAACTTAATCTTTCTCCAGGGTAGAGCTTCCTGTCAAATAATGCAAAATGGAATTTAATAAAAATGATCAAGGACATTTTTGTAGTTAAAAAAATCCAAAGCGACTATTATTCTTTATCAAATAAGTAAAAAAGATCTTTGAAAAATTACTTGGAATAGTCTTTCTTCCATTATGGAAACATAATAGCAACTTCTTTTCTAGTGAAAAAGTAAGCAGTGATAGTGGAAACCTCAACACTGGGTAGGGGTGGAGGATTATCAGATAGCCACTGAAAAATTCTATCTAATTAAGGTATATGTCCTCTAAAGTCCTAACCTAAGACCTTTAATTTAACTGTCTGAGAGCGTTATACATGGGACCTGAATAGAAGCTGTAATTTGCAAATTCTATCTGCCCTCTTTAGAACACCTGCTGCGGGGCAGATACTATACAAGAAACTTAGTGTATATTGATCTTTGTCTTCATATCCATGTGGAAAGAAGACTATTTGAGCCCAAATTATAGATTAAGGGTTAGAAATGTGAAGTATTTGAATATAATCACAGAACCAGTAAATGATGTGAGGCTGAGACACAGTCCCTGCCTCTTCTAGACTAAAATGAGTTTTCCTACTATGCAAAAATGACCTTCCCTCTTCATTTTCAAAATCCTGCTGATCACGAAGTTACATCAAAGAAGGATTTTAGTTAAAGGGAGACGTTATTCCACATGGACATCTAGGGACCACAATCTAAAAAAAATTAAAATCAAATAATAAAAATTTTTGTGCCTTTTTCATATAAAATTTATTCATGCATGCAGTACCTATTGATACTAAAAGGCCATTTTAATAATCACTATTGAACTTAATATACTCAGTGTGAATTATGATTATTGCATGTATATGATTTATGTATACATGCATATCAAAAGTAGTAATAGCATTTTTTTCTTTAACAACAGTCATTCAAAAGAGAGGATGCTTTATTTTTAGTTTGTATTTCTATGTTTCAAAATTATTTAAGTTGAAAAATTTCACATTTTACTTATCATATATACTGATTACTGTGATTTTAGATAAAATTTCTTATAGTAAGTGGTTGCATTTCTGTTATTGAACTAATATCATAGTGAATTCTCACTGAGACATTTAGTCAGTCATGGACCACTTTGTTTAATGTCTTATAGGGAAGAAACTAACGTTGGGTGCCTAGGTTAGACTGAATATTTTGACATCAAGTCATGAATTTTTAAGTAACTAAGTTTTCTTTTTTAAAGGTCATAGCTTTAAAGATTATAATTAAAATCTTATTGCCTAATTTTAAATTGGGAAATACATCAATAATTGAAAGATTTTACTCATTAGTGTGGTTAGCAGCTGATAATTTCAAAAGTTGTGCTATACAAATTAGATGATTGATTGGAATTTGCTATAATCTGTTCAGTCTTATATGAATATATTCTTCCCTAAGATTCATTTTTCCTTAAATGTCCCTTTGCAGACATTAATTCATAATGTTTTTGCAAAAATGAAAAAAATATTGTTTCCCCTTAACTCACAATATTTTAGCATCTTTTTTTTTTTCAGTGTAGGATATATTTGAATAATGTACATCTAGGGAAAGAATTCCTGTGATTTTCAACATTCTGAGCTACCTATTTGAAGAAAAAGTTTATTTTCTGTGGAGCTTCTTCAATAACAGGCTAAATTACCTACCTAGATTTTTATTTATAGTATAAGCAGGTAAAACTTGCTTTATTAATTTATGTATTTTATTACATTTTCACTTTGTTTATACAATTATTTTCTTTCTCTTTATTTATGAAAATATAAAATTAGATGTCTTTATGACATTTAAATAAAATAAAACTATATATATGTGTTTCTTATTTTTTTCCTGTGATAGAAAAGCATTTATGACCTATTTGTGATATAGCAAAGTTGTTTGATAAATTATTTTAAAAATTAAAAATAAGAGTTTTAACTAAACATAAACACTCTTTAGTTTGGAGAAATCTATTTATCTAGATGTAGATATATATGGATAAAGATATAGATATAGATACAGATACAAATAGATATTATAGAACCAAACAGTTAACATTAAGTGACTGCTTTCTCTATGACATACTCTTATTTAATTTCCACATTTTAAATAATTTCAATTTCATAAAATGTTTCCTACCACTTTAAGTGGCTACTTACACTATATAGGTGTTTTGTATTTTATTTAGCCAGTCCCAACCATTGTAAGCCATTTTAATATTTTAGGATTATAAGTAGTGTTCTGGAGAATTGACATAACATATCTTTATACATAAGCATTTTTCCCATTTCAACAAATTCTTAGAAGTGGAATTGCTTGTCTCCTGTAATCTTTTGAATTTGAATCCATGGCAGTCATATTCATAGTATTTTTACCATGTAGAATAGAATTCAGAATGAATGGATTGAATATGGAAGTTCCTGGCCCAGAAATCATTGATCACACGTGCAGATAGTCCACTTCTGCATATGGACAACTTTTTAACTGAAATAATTTCCTTCAAACAATAATACCTGCTTTACTTACGTTCCAAGATAGTGAGATACATACATAAATGTATTTTTGAAGAATAAAATGTGAAATTTAATATGCAGTGTTTTTATAAAAATATATGAGTAGTCATTGCTTAACTATCTGAGATATATTTGTGATAATCATTTAAATGATATAGTTATTTAATAAATACTTACTTAGCACTTATGTGGATTTGGCCCCATTCTGGGTATTTTGAGTATGATGGTAAGAGGGGAAAAAAAAAAAAAAAAAGATAGACCTCTTGAATTTAGAATAAAATTAACCCAGTGTCTAACAGTTGTGATGTATAATGACATACGTTTTTTATTAGTGAAACTGCCTTTTGTGTGATAGGAAAAACTGATCAGAAACTCTTCAGATTTTGAAGGATGACTTAAATACCTTCATATATTGTGTACTTGGAGTGACTTCTTTAAAGAGAGAGTGTATGGCCGTAGATCAGACAAGGCTGAAAATATAAATATTATACCAAAAGTGGTACTTTCATATTTTAAAAGTTCTTCCTGTGTATTTAATAATGCACTGGCACCATGGTCAATCTTGTTTCCTAACTTTGAATTCAATTTTACATAATCATCGTGCTTTAAATGAGTGTCTTTCAAGTTTAAATATAGCTTACTCCAGAGAAAGCTTATTATCATCTCCTTCCCATTTGTTTTTTTAATCTGAATTGTTATGACTGTTTGAATTTACATGACTTATTAAGGCCACCTAGCATGTTAAAAAAAAATAGGGTGATCCAGGAATAATTTGGGAATTTGTAATTTCTGACCCTTTTGCTTTCTTTTCTTAGGAGGAGCTTTTCCAGAAGATTTTTCTATATTATTTACAATAAAACCCAAAAAAGGAATTCAGTCTTTCCTTTTATCTATATATAATGAACACGGTATTCAGCAAATTGGTGTTGAGGTTGGGAGATCACCTGTTTTCCTGTTTGAAGACCACACTGGAAAACCTGCCCCAGAAGACTATCCCCTCTTCAGAACTGTTAACATTGCTGATGGGAAGTAAGTAATATAATAATTCAACGTTATAGCTATATTGAAACCAATTATTTCATTTAACCATTCAAGAAATATTCATAAAGTGTGGTGCAGTTTTTCTAGAGCCTGGAGACACAGAAATGAACAAAACATAACATACCTAATTTTACATAGTTTCTTTTGCAGTCTGGGTAGACAAATGATATCCAATTTAAAAAAATATGAATAAAGAGCATATCAAGTGATGATAAGTGAGAGAGAAAGAAATAGAGTAGTGGAGAGGATAGGGAATGGTGGTGGAGGGTGTAATTTTAAAGAGTGGGATCAGGGAAAATCTCACTAAGAAGGTGACAGGTGAAAAATCTGGGGTGCCCTGCCGATAACTAAAAGTATACTATTCTAGGAGTGGGGGAAGCAAATACAAAGCCTCTAATTCCAGGTGTGGCTGACTTGGTCTAAGCAATGTCAAGGATACCAGCATGGCAGGAGCAAAGCAGAATGATGAGGATGGAGAAGCCATGGGAGGCCGAAGGATATAACACTTTGTAGATGGCCATATGCATTCTGCATTCTGTCTGGAGTGAAATGGGAAGTCACTGAAGACTTTTTGAACAGAAGAATGACCTCATTTGATTTACTTATTATCAAGCATGTTAAACTAATAATCATAAGAAGCGTTTTGTAATATTTGATATGTGCTATATACTGTTTGAAGCACTTTATACATAGTCGACTCATTTAATTTTTTACTCCTTGAAGAAAATAATGTTAATAAGCCCATTTTACAGAAAAGAGCACTGAGGTACAGAAAGTTTAAGTGACTTTCCTGAAGTCAGATATTTGCAAAGTAGCAGAGGTAGGGTTTGAACTTAGATAGTTAGACTCCCTAGTAACCATCATACTCATCTGAAAATCATGCTGAATTCTAAATTCTGCAATGTGAATATTGCCTTTCACTTAGGGCGCAGCTAAATACAAATAAATGTTTATTAAATCTACTTGGTGAAGTTCCTGGGTGGCTCAGTCGGTTAAGCGTCTGCCTTCAACTCAGGGTCCTGACATCGAGCTCCGAGTTGGGCTCCCTGCTCCAAGGGTTCCTGCTTCTCCCTATCCTTCCTGCTTGTGCTCTTTCTCACTATCTCTCTCTCTCTCTGTCAAATAAATAAATAAAATCTTTAAAAAAAATTTACTTGGTATTTTATTGCTGAATCTAGGCTTCTAAAACTAGCCTTATGTGAAATATGACATTTAGTTATAGACGTAAGAAGGAAATAGCAGTGCAGGTGGAAAAAAAAATATCCACACTCAGTGTATCCTTGTCAGAATCATGGAGAAAACTTCACCTCCATGGCTGGAAAAACTAGGTTTTTATGAGCTACTTACATACTGTCCTTAATAGTTACTACGAAAAGTGATGATATGAAAATAAATCAGGGTAAGGAATTTAAGGGTGTACTGTTTTCAACAGAACATCTCTTTGATATGGTTGCATTGAGCAAAGGTGTGTTGGAGGTGAAGGAGTGGGCCATGTGGCTCTATGGAGAAAGAACGTTTCCAGCAGAGTGAAGAACACATACAAAGAACAGTAAAGACGCAGCTGTGGGGCCCTCATGCAGGGAGCGAGAAAGCAAAAAGTGGTGTGTGAGATCAGACCCAGGGCACACCCCTGTGAGGTAGAGTAAGGACTTCAGCTTTTACTAGGAATATTAGATGGTTTTTAGCAAGGCAGAGACTTGATCTGACTTGTACTTTTTTTATTTTACTATATTATGGTAGTCACCATACAGTATATCATTAGTTTTTGATGCAGTGTTCCATGATTCATTGTTTGCATATAACACCCAGTGCTCCACGTAATACATGCTCTCCTTAATAGCCATCACTGGGCTAATCCATCCCCCACCCCTCACCCACTAAAACCCTGTTTGTTTCCTGGAGTCCATAGTCTCTCATGGTTCGTCTCCCCCTCTGATTTCACCTTCATTTTCCCCTTCCTTCTCCTAATGTCCTCCATGCTATTCCTTATGTTCCACATATGAGTAAAATCATATGATAATTGCCTTTCTCTGCTTGACTTATTTCACTCAGCATAATCTTCTCCAGTCTTTTCCATGTTGATACAAAAGTTGGGTATTCATCCTTCCTGATGGCTATATAGTATTCCATTGTATATGTAGACCACATCTTCTTTATTCATTCGTGTGTTGAAGGGCATCTCGGCTCCCTCCACAGTTTGGCTATTGTGGACATTGCTGCTATGAAAATTGGGGTGCATATGGCCCCTCTTTTCACTATATCTGTATCTTTGGGGTAAATACCCAGTAGTGCAATTGTTGGATTTGTATTTTAAAATGGTCACTTCAATTGCATGAGCATGGAGGCAGAGACTAGTTAGGAGTCTAAATGAGAGAACTTGCAGATTGGATAAAGTCAAGAGACACTGGATTCTGATATACATTGAATGTAAGGATTTTCTGATGATGTGAATGTAAAAAGGGAATAATTAAGAATGACCCTAAAAATAAATAGACAAACAAATAAATAATAAAAAAATTAAAAATTAAAAAAAATTAAAAAAAGAATGACTCTAAAACTAAGAGGTGGTTTAGTATTTTAATACCATGATTATGACATATCATCATCAGAGCTGAAGTTAATCAATAATAAGATCAAGTTTAAAGTCCTAATCAGCTTTTAACAATGGAAATCATTTTTATTTTCTGTTAATGAAAAGCACATACGTACAACAGTGGACATGGTTTAAGTTAAGACACAGGCTTCTTGGCAGAAATACGTGTAAATTTTACTCTCACAGTATTAAGTGGCTCCAAAATAAATCTTTGCACAATTCAAACTAAGCAGATGCCTATGCTAGTTGAATGTGCTATGGAAAGACCAAAGATGAAGTGTATGTGGAAATAAACTTGGTCCTCATCAGTAGCCATGCCAAGTCACATGAAACAGACATTTAGGAAGGCTCCTGCCATTTTGTGGGTATTTTATTTTATGGATGTAGTCCTAGACACTTCTGCAATATTAATCTAGCATTTTTCATTTGGAAAAAATATAAAATATAAACCAGAGTGGCTTGCAAAATCCAAGTGAGCCTCACTCAGTGGTTTATGTTAGCACCAGATACTGTTAATAAAACCCACCATTTCACAGTAAGATTAGGGTACATATGTTTCCAAAAGGCTGACCATGTCTACTCCCTAAGCCTGTCATCGCTGCCCTGAATTAGCTGGAGCGGTAGCTTCTCTGTGAATGGAGACTCTCACTCCACACATGCGTTGACTGTGCTTTCTTTCAGTGTTCCCACTTCCTGCCAGCCCTGGAAAGAAGGAGAGATATTGTGTCTCAGTTTTGGATCTGGCTCACAGTAGTGATCTATAACTGTCTTGAAATTAAAGTGGAAAAAGAAAACGAAAGCACTTGAAATAAATGTGAATAAAGACAGAGAAGCACATTGTGTTATACAATTAGGACGTTCAGTTGTTCCAGATGGAGCCGTCATTCAATTAGTAGACATACCCTTTTACAGTTCATCTCAGGGGATTTCTAAAGGAAAAAAAAAAAATAAGTGGCATTCCATTCGTAAGAAAGCATTTACGTACATAGAAACGATTACTTACCCCATTTCCCACCCCTGATCTCTATCGTATATACTCATCAGGACATGATGAGATTAGGCTTTTGTTGCAACCACACAAAGTGAAGCAAAGGATGGGCACTTCCTTATCAGCATAGACAGCCACCCCTGATGTGCATTTTATACTGTTTGTGTCCTTTTTAGTACCTAATACTCTTCTGGGTAAACAGTAAGTAGTCACCTATTAACTGACTGATTAAAAAATGAGCCTACATTTTGTGCAATTTCAGCTCACTTTCACAATTTAAAGTACATTGTATTTTTAACCTGAATAATGATGTGACAACAATGTCTCTGAAGCTTACAAAAGAATAACTTGGCTTTTTTAGGTGGCATCGGGTAGCAATCAGTGTGGAGAAGAAAACTGTGACAATGATTGTTGATTGTAAGAAGAAAACCACAAAACCACTTGATAGAAGTGAGAGAGCAATCGTGGACACCAATGGAATCACGGTTTTTGGAACAAGGATTCTGGATGAAGAAGTTTTTGAGGTAAAAATAAATCAAATTTTATTTGAAGCTGAATATTGTTAAATCAGATGAACTGTGTTAATAACAGTAACAATCAATATACATCATAAAGCAACGTTGAAAACGAAAGGGTGACCTACTTTCTTCCCCTGCGGGTGTAGTGGTGATGTTTTCTATTGTTCAGTAAGAGAATGAGTAGACAATGATGGCTGTAAGAACTGGGAAACATTACAGAGATTGGTTGATTTGAACACAGGCTTGCTTTTCTCCTGGGAAGGGCAAATGGCTTTCCTCTTGGTACTTTGCATTATTTTCTTTGGAGTAAAGAACATTTTCTTCACTTCCTTCTCTGGGAGATTAATTTAGGGAAATGTACAAGTCAGATATACTGCCTTACTCTGTTAATGTTTCCAAGGTATAAAATAGAGATCATACTGCAAAAGCTGAACTTATGTCTTTAAAAATCACTTTTTAATAATATGAAGGTTGTAGTAAAAAGTTTCCTTCCAATTATAATTCACCAATTATGATAATTACATTCTTTCCTTTAATCTTTCAATCATTGGATTTGGTAGTTTGTCCTTTAATTTTCATTTAGTCAATTATTAACAGAAAAAACAGACCTGAGTCCTGACCCCATAAAAGGATTCACTCCTGAGACATTATTCACTACTGTGATCTGGTTTTATACAATTTCCGAGTAATTTATTTTTCAAAGTATAATACAGTAAAGCTCTGTAGTATATTACAAATTAATAGTCAAGATTTACATGGAAGATTTTCTGTATTTGGTTGTTAGTGAATATACACACATACACACAGACAGTATTTTTCATAGAAAGAACATATGTGCTTTTGGTGCAGGAGGATATTACATTCCTGTATTTATACATATAACCTATGGCATAATTTTAAATATAATTAATATTTGTCACACTTTCGGTTATTTAATTGAGATTCTGTTTGTTTCTGACTTTTTTCAACCTGTGCGTACCTGAGCCTTTGACTCCATACAAAATGTTTTTAACACATTATATCATACTAAATTAAATGATAAACTCATTCAGGCAATATATACTAACATACTCTCAGATCTTCCAACATCATGTACTGATTGCACACAAATATTTATTTATTAGATGAATATTGTAAACAAATTAATTTCAAATCTAGCAAATTTTTATTTCAAAATTAAACTATGAACATCAGTTTCACAGACTAAATTTATTTTTGTAATACACATGACCCGGCAGCATAAATGAGTAATATGGATGTAATATAGATGAACTGTATCAGTGGATGGTTTCACTTCCTGTATTAGTTTAGTCTATTGCTATACATAGTTACAGACCCTATGGAACTTAAGCAATGGAAACTAAGAGTAAACTTTGTTCATCATAAATGATAAGAATATATAAAGAGGAAATACAGAAGGGGTGCCGTGGTGGCTCTGTTGGTTGAGCATCTGATTCCTGATATTGGCTCAGTTCATGGTCTCGAGGTTGTGGGACTGAGCCCCCATGTCCGGCTCTAGGCTCAGCGCAGCGTGGGGTCTGCTTGAGATCTTCGCCTTCTGCCCCTGCCCCTCTCCCCATGCTTACACACACTCTCTCTCTGAAATAAATAAATAAAATAATTCTTTTAAAAAAAGGAAATATAGAAGAGAAAAAAATTAACATTAATTAATATGTATTAAAATATAAATTATTAATATTCTCAAAATCTACTGCCCTGAAAGATATTTGTTATATGTACCTGTTGATTATATGTCTTCCTTTGTCACCCCCAACCCATGCCCCACACACAGACCGTATTCCACTTTCTTTCCCATATACTACACTCATGTTCACTGGGGTGCAGTTTAGAGTTTTCGAATTACAGTTTTAGACTATCACAATATGTTTTTTTTTCAAAACAAATAATTGAATCTGATGTTACATATTTTAAAATATGTAATAATAGCCTCTGTGCGTCATAGGCTGATTACAGTATCAGCCCCTAGAATATGTAAAAATGATTTCACTAAAGTATTTCCATATGTTTTCTCTACTGCTAACCAAAACCTTTCAGGCCCACAGGGCTTCTAGTAAATTACGAAGGACAGATGTACTAGGAGAAAAGATATATTTTTTGATTAATTCTCATTTTTCTAATCCATAAGCTGCATTCTAAATCCTGGAATAACTCCAGCTATTTATTTGGAAAAACTGCTAAACTATTAAGAAAAATAATTTTTAGAAGACTCATTAATGAATTCTTTAATGAATGTGACAGTGAGTAGCAAAAATAAGTTTATTATGCTGCTTTTCATCTTGGAGTTTCATGAAATCTTATGGAGCTTTAAAAAGTACATTAATTCAATATGAAATGTAATTAGTTTTGAAAAAGTAAGTAAATAAATAAATTCATATATTTCACTGTAAGGTTTATCACTTTATCTAAATAGTCATTATACATAAAACTCAAGTCTTATTTCCTAAATAATATTCTTGTATGGGTATATAAATTTCAAAAACAATTTAGTCTCTCCCATTTGAGAAAATAATATGAAGAAAAGAATTCAAATACAGAATTTAAAATCACAGTTAAACTTCTGACTCCTTTTGTGAAATTAGTTCATTTTATCTGAATATGATGTTAATTATTTTTCTCTAAAAATTTACTCAAATATTTTTCTTTTCATTTTGTTTTCCATTATGGTATCTATGTAGACTTTTGAATCTTTGCAAGTGAATGTGTAGAAATTAAACTAAAAATGATAAGAGATAGGAATGGTGCCATATATACATTGTTTTAGTGTTTGATAAACAGTTGTAATGGTGAAAATGACATAAAAAGATCAGTGATAAATTATTCTGAAAACTGAAAATATCACTTCTTTGGAAATAGTGTCATTCCAATTTAGATGCAAATTTGTGTAGTATATAATTTCATTTCTATCATCTCTGTATTACCATGGAATGGTACTGTTATGGCAGAAACTAAATATGGCCATATTTGAATTACAGTCCGAAGACTTCTAAGAATTCTACATCAAATAGATAAAAGCAAAACTGAAAATATTTTTAAGTATGACAGTTTATATGAAAATGGCAAAATAAATATATAGAGTCATAATTCAGACTAGATAATTTCAGCATAGTGGAGTGAATATAAAAATTGATTATAAATTCAGAAAAATCTGATTTTGAATCCCAGAATAGCTTGATATCATTTCTCTATGTAATTACTTTAAATAATTTTATTATTTATTTATTTATTTTTACTTTAAGTTTTAATTTCTCATTCTTCAAATGGGAATAGTAATGTAATCTCTCTAGTAAGTATATATATATTAAAAAATGAGCTCCGGTATGTAAAATGTTTACAATACTAATATTAATTATATATGTGTATAAAATTGTATATTTACGTGTTAGTTTAATTATGTTTTACTCTGTGGTTTTCCTATTACTTATGTTCTTTTTTATCATCTTACAACTATGACATGTCAAATATTCTTATACATTTTTGATATGCGAGAGCAACTGTGACCCATGTATTAGTCAAAGGTTTTACGTGGTCTTTCTGTCTTGTAAATGTACTTGGTTCCTGAGCTAGTGCTTGTTTACAAAGTATCTTGTAGAGATTAGCTACATTTTCCATCTCTAAGCAGGTGGCACCTGGGTACAGAACCCAGCAGGGGACACATGGTCTGGGCAGATGAATACTTTCAAGCAGGCACAAAATATCTAAGCAACACTAATCTACAACCTTGGTTTTTTATAATACACTTCAAAGATGTGAAGAAAAGCTAAATTAAAAAAAAAAACCACAGGGGCACCT
>CM052798.1:78467992-78488439 GCA_028533885.1 Nasua narica | reverse complement strand
TTTTCACTTAAGAATTAAAATACATTTTAACATAGTTGTATAAATGGATGTTTAAACTCAGTATGAACTCTAACATAATTAAATTTGATGCATTTTGAATTTTTAAGAAAGATTTTATTTATTTATTTATTTAACAGAGAGAGAGATTACAAGTAGGCAGAGAGGCAGGCAGAGAGAGAGGAGGAGGAAGCAGGCTCCCTGCTGAGCAGAGAGCCCCATGCGGGGCTCCATCCCAGGATCCTGAGATCATGACCTGAGCTGAAGGCAGAGGCTTTGACCCACTGAGCCACCCAGGGGCCCCTGATGCATTTTTTAAACATCTGATAAGTTTACTCAAAAACTTGCTTTCTTTATACTTGGAGTATACTTTTTTTTAATCATTCTCACTTTATATTATTTTCAATGAGCTAAGGGATATTTACACATGGTGATACTGGTAGGCATATGGTAATCTATGATCACTCTGAGTTCTAGCTATCTGCACATTAAGTTAGACAATATTTCTTTCTTTTTATTTTATTTATTTATTTGACAGAGAGAGATCACAAGCAGGCAGAGAGGCAGGCAGAGAGAGTGGAGGAAGCAGGCTCCCCGCTGAGCAGAGAGCCCGATGCGGGGCTCGATCCCCGGACCCTGAGATTATGACCGGAGCCGAAGGCAGAGGCTTTAACCCACTGAGCCACCCAGGCACCCCAAGTTAGACAATATTTCTACAGCATCTACTTATAACCAGTTCCTGGACATAATCAGAAATTACCCTAATTATAAATTAATAAAGCTAGTTTTTAAAAAGTATTCTTTATTCTGTTATAATGACAACAGTTACAGGGTGTACATGAAAACAAACTAGTTTTAACTCAGTCTATATTAGTATTCTAGGGCTACCATAACAAAATATCACAGACTGACCGTCTTGAACAACAGAACCTTATTTTTTTCACAGTTCTGGATACTTAAAGTCTGTGATCAAAATGTTAGCAGAATTGATTTCTTCTGAGGCCTCTCTCCATATCTTATAGGTGACCCTCTTCTCCTTCTGTCTTCATATAGTCTTTTTTTGGTTGTGTCTGTGTCCTAATCTCCTTATAAAGGGAGCCAGTTGTATTGAATTAGGACCCACGATAATGACTTCATTTTACCTCAATTATCTCTTTATAGGTTCTGTCTCCAAATAAGTTTACACTATGAGGTTAAGACTTAAAAATATTATATAAATCTGGGTTGGTTGGGGAACACACAATTGAGTCCAAAACACTAAGACTGGGCAAGTTCCTTTTATCTTTGATTAGCAATGAGAAAAAGAGTATAAATTGCTACAGGAAAAAGAAGTATGGACTGTCAGATAAAGGGAAATTTTCCCTGATTCTTACTGATTCCTATAGCTTGGTTTTTCTTCAGTGATAAACCTAAACCTTACCATCTGTAGGTAGAGGGACACAATTCAAAAGTAAATGAAGGCAATTTTCTTATAAGAAAAACTGAATTTATTATGAAAACAGTCATTAATTATCATTCCATTGTGTAGACCTAAGAGGTTCATGCCCAAATATTTCCTTTTATTATGTCTCTTAACTGAGTAAATAATTTTGCCATCCTGCTGTTACTCACTCCAGAAACTAAAGAATTGCTTTCCATTCGTCTCTAACGCACTTTTCTCCATCTTTCCTGCCATTCTCAACCCACTCCATTATCAGCACCTGGTCTCTGAACCTTGCAGATATTTTTCTTTAGTATGTCAACTCTATGTCTCCTTTGTCCATTCGTGCTTCAGCTTAGCTTAAATTCTCAGCACTTAACTATATGGATTCCTAAAAGATTCCCATGCTTCCAAACTGGCTGCTTCCAAATCATCTTCCTGATGTCAATGACTTAATTAAAATACAACATTGATCGATTTGTTCCGTTGTTCAAAATCCTTGAATGACACTCCATAACTTCTAGAATTCAGTTCACATAACAAGGTTTTTCTCAAATTGTTCCTCCTCTTTACCTCTTTCCACTCTTGACCCTCACTACTCATTATCATCACGTAGGGCATTCCTTCCAACTATGGGGCACTATGGTTACTTCTCTGACTTCGTCATGTTGTTTCACATGTCCAAAGCTTTAGTTAAGATGCTTTTTCTATTTAGTGCTATTTCGATCTGCCTCTTCTTCATCAAACTAACTCCTATTTGCTCATAACATATTAAGATTTCTACAAGAAGCATTTCATAAAAACATTTATTCCCATTGAAATATCTACTTGTTGCAAGTTAATGGAAACAAGAATGTGCTTTGGGAGTTTAGATGATTTTATAGAACATAATTGCAGCTGTGTGATTTACTTTAGTATTAAGGGAGATGAAATTTTTAATTCTAGAAATTTATGAAATTCAATGAGGCACATTGTCAATAGATACTTGAAGTCTATTTTTCCTGATATTATCAAAAGTAAATTATTCTCTTAGAATATAAGTAACATCCAAGTTTTAATATTAAAAGTTTGAGTCATCCAAGATTACAAGTGGAATTAAAAACTTCATGGTGGGGTGCCTGTGTCTCTCATTAGGTTAAGTGTCTGCCTTTGGCTAAGGTCATGATCCCAGAGTCCTGGGAGTGAGCCCCACATCAGCCCCCCTGCTCAGCAGGGAGTCTGTTTCTCCCTCTCCCTCTGTGTACGCTCTCTCTTTCTCAAATAAATAATAAATAGATCTTTAGAAAATTAAAAAAAAACTTCATCCTATTATATAGATCTTAGTTGCTAGACTGACATTCAAGAGAGACTATAAATAAACTACTTAAAAATGAACTCTTTATTTGAACGGTGATAGTTGAACGTTGATCCAGCCTCTCCATTTGCTGTTTTGGTTATATCTGAATTACCTTGCCATTCTTGTGATTTTATCTTGTTCCAAGCATATAATGATTCTCAGGTCACATTGAATTGAACATGAAGCTGATCAGAGCCTGGTTTTCCCTTACACGTTCTCAAGAATAAATTCTTGATGTTCAATTCAGTGGATGCTAGGGAACTGACTTCAACCAAACACTGGTTGGCTTCACATAGGATGAGGAGTTGAATTTGAAAATTCAGACACTTAACATTGACACATTGACATTTGACCTTGAAATATTAGACCAATTTCTTATATCACATTTTTTAAATAAACCTGATTGCTTATACATGGGAAAAAAGCTAAGTGTGTATTAATTTATGTATTTTATAGAGCACTATGTAGTTTATTCATTGCACCGAAATTAGAAATAGCTAGGCTTTGGTGGTGGGTATTGAGAAGGGCACATATTGCATGGAGCACTGGGTGTGGTGCATGAACAATCAATCTTGTAACACTGAAAAAATAAAATAAACATATTTGGGGAAAAAAAAAGAAATAGCTAGGCTTTATAGACACACACACACACACACACACACACACACACGCATACACACACACACATAAACAAAAATAGAAAAGAAACCAAACAAAAATTATTAGAATATGTGCATTATATTTTAGTTGTAAAAGGGAGATACGCTATTACTTATTAATTGGTCCTGATAAAACTGTGACAGAATCTTTTTGCACTGCATGTGACATTTAGAAGAACCTCATCTTTATAGATGGGTGCCATTTGGTTTTTTTACATTTGCTTTGCTTTCCACCTTAGTCTCATCCTGTCTATATGCAAATACTACCTTAGAGACCTAGTTGACACAGCTGTAGATAGCAGGGTAATTGCATCAACTCCAAGTTTGGCTTTGTAGATCATGAGAGGAGGTGGATGTCCTTTTCATGGTTCATGTGCTGCAGATGCCAATATTACTTGGTAACTTCACCCTTTTCCAGCTGTGGAAATTTTTATGACTATTAAATCTAAATATTTACAGTTTATTCAATTCCGTCAGGGTGCTTCTGTTTATCTACAGACTGTCTGACAACATGTCCTATGATTAACATAAAACACTGTAAAACACCTTCTGGGGAAAATCACACTGTCGCTTTTTAACTGAATTTTTCAGTTTCTTTCCAGTAGTATATTTTATGGCTCAATATTAAAAACCTGAAATAAGAATTTATAGTGGAAAGATTGGCAGGATTCCATTTAATGAAGTCAATGAAGAACTTAGAAAACCAGAATTCTTCTCAAAAATATACTATTTAAAAAATACCATATGCTTATAAGATAGGCAACTTTTTTTTTCAGTTTCAGCAACAGCTTCACTTGGTTCATTATATTTCCTATACTTAAATATGGAATTCATGAGTTCTGGAGAGGACCTTAGATATAATCTTTATGTGTATTCATTTTACAAATGATGAATGAGGTGACTTGCATAATTCCACATAGTTAATGGCAAAATTGGGAGAAAATTCAAGTCAGGATTTCTAATTGAAACCCTCAGTGATGGCAGCACTCAAGATGTTCTCAATGATGTCTCATTATTATTATTTTTTAACAGCAGAATGAAAAACTATGTATTCAAAGTTCTGTTTGTTACTTATTATTATCAGTTTATATAACTATATAATTATTTGTATACAATTCAGTTGTGGCTACTCAGTGTTCCAAATTGATCAGCTAATGTTTAAGAAATGCTGTCAATAAATTTTAAGAACTTATATTAGTTTCCTGTGAGCATATTTAAAATCAATGGACATACAAGAAATATTAGAGACTTTCCTATCTATTTACAAAAAAGAATCCTGAAAAAAAACTCAAAAGCGATCTAATTTGATTAATTATATTGCCTCATGACATAGAAATAAATAATTTTGAGATTGGAACACTAAAATAGTATGACTATTATAAACATAGTTTTCAGATGATATTTGCTGATTCTGCTTTCTTTTATGTTTTAATGGGAAATAAAGTAGATGTTTTGTTATTTGAGTGTTACCTGACCATATTAACATGCTATGTGCACTTTTAAAGACTATTCTTTTTTTTCAAATTTTTATTTAAATTCCAGTTAGTTAGTGTAGAGTGTAATATTGGTTTCAGGAGTAGAATTTAGTGATTCATCACTTATATATAACATCCAGTGCTCAACACAAGTGTCTTCCTTAATTTGCATCACCTGAGGTAAACCCTGTGGAAATATTCAGATTGCTTAAGGAGCACAATATTACAATTTTTCTCTTGCTTACACAGTTGTCAGAACCAGTTTCCAAAATGTCCTGGAATTAAACTCTTTAGGTAACCCTATTAGTAATTATTTGTAATTTTTTAAATTAAAATTATGCAGAATTCAAAATAAAAGAGTTTTAATGTATGCTTAGATGCTCCATTATTCCATAATAAAAATATCAAATTTCTGCCTTTTTCATTCATAATTTGAATTTTTCTGGTCTCTGCATTTCTTACTCATCTCTGTAAGTAGAAATTCCTTTTGATGCTGACTCCTTTACCAGAACACAATAGTAGGATCTATATTTTCATTTAAAAATTCTCATATAAATTTGTTTAATAATAATAATTCCGTTTAATTTGATTGAATTCTTTAGTTTATGTTGAAAATATATTAACTTTACATATCTACAGTTTTTGAGTTTTATTTCCTGTTTTATCAGCTTATTACTTATATTGTATTTGTCTTATACGCAGTGTAAATTGCAAATGCAGTAAAATCAAGTTTTAACAAATGGATGCATATAGTAAAGATTCTCTGAACCACAGGATAATAGAGTTACAGCTTAATATTAACAGCTGATTTATAAAACAGGTGTGACTTTTTCTTTAAACCTATAAGACTATTTTTTATTTAAGTTTTTAATTTTAATTCCAGTGTAGTTAGCATACAGTGTTACATTAGTGTCAAGTATACAATACAGTGCTTCAACAGTTCCATACATTACTGTCTGCTCATCAATGGCAAGTTCACTCTTTAATCTTATCACCTATTTTATCCATCTCCCGCCCACATCTTCTCTGGTAACCATCAATTTGTAGTTAAGAGTCTGTTTCTTGGTTTCTTTGTCTGTCTTTCTCTTTTTCCTTTGCTTGTTTGTTTTGTTCTGTAAGACTTTTTTTTTTTTAAGATTTTATTTATTTATTTATTTGACAGAGAGAGAGAGAGATCACAAGTAGGCAGAGAGGCAGGCAGGGCGGGGGGCGGGGGGGAAGCAGGCCCCCTGCTGAGCAGAGAGCCTGATGTGGGGCTTGATCTCAGGACCCAGAGATCATGGCCTGAACGGAAGGCAGAGGATTTAACCCACCGAGCCACCCAGGCGCCCTTCTGTAAGACTATTTTTAATATTGAATGTAGGTGATGATTCTTCTTCAGGAATTTAAAAATAAACTACACATTGTCTTCAGTAAATCTTGCTCTGAATATATGTATATCCGAATATGCTGACTACATCCATGTTTATTTCTTGACAGGGGGACATCCAGCAGCTGTTGATCATAGGTGACCCCAAAGCTGCGTATGACTACTGTGAGCATTATAGTCCAGACTGTGACTCTTCAGTGCCCAAGGCCGCTCAGGCTCAGGAACCACAGATTGATGAGGTGAGGATCATAAAATCAGGGCACGTTTTCTCATTTCAGTGGTACAGACTTACTCCTGTAGTTTTGAGGCTTATCTCTATTATTCAATTTTAATTAAAGTTTACTTCGCATTTAATAGTGTTTTAATATTTCCAGAAAGAGTGATTTAAAGATTTGGGGTGTTTTGCCTCTCAAGTACTCTGTTTACTTAAACTTCTTATAAATAGAGATACCTCACTTTTATCCTGTGTAGATGAGCATATTTCATTTTGAGGGAGGTGAGCAAAAGATACTTATCTAAAAGCTATATTTCTGCTACATAAATATCTAAAAGCTATATTTCTGCCCTTGGCGGTTAAATAATTAACAGCCTCAAGATAAGGGCAACATATCCTCTGGTGCACTTGCCTTTGGCAATTCAGACAGATGAGAAAGTGACATTAGAGCTATCTTAAAGTTTCAGGCTGTGTTGAGTATTTAGAGATTTTTTTTTTTCTGTTTCTTATTGGACTATGCTAGTATGTTTTCTTTTTCTGCCACAAAATTTGATATAAAGAGTAATGAAATGAAAAGCAGTATGATCTGAATGCAGTAACTGTTCATGTACTTTAATTCATATTATGTGACTTTATTTGAAATTCAGGTGTGAAACCATTCTTCCAGGCCATTTTTGCAAGAAAATTTACCATAATGAAATTTGACCCTATTTTCTTTCAGACCAAAAAATAAGTTTACATAGCCATAGCAATTTTGGCAGAATCGAATATCCAAAAAAAAAAAAAAAAACCAAAAACCAAAAAATACAGTACAGTGTATCCTTATCCAGATTTTTGGTAAAATCCTTTGATGTGAATCTTCTGGAAATTAAAAAAACAAGCAAACTGGAAGGAATTTAGTCTTTAGTTGGCAGCAAAACATTTTTTTTTTAGATTCTTTTTTCTCAAGGTGAAGAGTGTTAAATTTTAGATGAAGGGGTTGGAAGTTTGAAAACATCAAGGCTGCCTTTATGTCTGAAAATAGCTCAGATAGCATTCTTACTTTTTAAATGTACTATTTGGTTCCATCTTTTGAGTTTGACTACTTAAAAGAGGTTAGCATCTGATCTTTTCTTTTAATTTATTATTGTTTTTGCATGCTAGTTCAGCTAGGATTTTACCATCTAAGTGCTTGAGATAGATTTGTTGACATCACTTTTCTTTTTAAAGTATGATAGTGAATTGTTTCACTGATCTTTTCCATGACTTAATATTAATGTTTTTTTTAAAACAGGATAAAGTCTTAAGAAGCTGACAGAAAAGCAAATATGAGAGAGAAAAAAGAAATTGCTTGGGTAGTTGTGTTTGCTTTTTTCACAGGTTTCCTGTGCCTCATTCTTTTTATTCCCTCAGGATTTATTTAAACAGTTTCTTGTGTGTGTAAATTCCAAGGGGATAGATAAAATATCATCAGGTTTAGTGCTTTTATACCTTAGAGATTATGTGATGATTTAGTATTAAAATTTATAACATTTATACATGGTATACCTGTTTGAGATTGCTGAGATTTATTTTGCTCTTATTTTAAGAAAGAGAAGTTTTGTTCTTTTTAGCAACAGATATGGCTCTGATTTTTGGAAGAATGAAGGTATGCTTTCTTTATATGTCACCTTGAGGTGTTTTATTACTATTTTTTAATGCTATCATGTCAGTTAAACTGAGTTATTTTAAAGCAAAATAGTTTTTATCCATTTTTATCTAGATAAAAAAGTAAAATTTAAAAGTAAATTTGCCCTTTTCTACTTTAGTTGTTGATAATGTATATTTAACATTCTGTTACGAAGTCAAACATGTTTACTATAGCCAAGTATATTCAACACCACCACAAAGGGGATGTTGTTTAGGTAAAGAAATAAGAACAAGGGTGCCTGGGTGGCTCAGTTGTTGAGGGCCTAACTCATGATCTTGGCTCAGGTCGTGATCTCAGCGTCACAAATATCAAACTCCATCTTGGGTTCCATGGTTAGTGGGAAGTCTGCTTGAGGTCTCTCTCTCTCCCACCCAAAATAAATAAATAAATCTTTAAGAAAAGAGAGTGATAAGAACAGAAGCTGTGATTCTTCACTGACTCCTGAAAGACTCTAAGAAATAGATGTGCTTTAGTGTCTAAGGAGGTGAGATTATTATTTCCCGCAGTATGCTGTAATCACAACTAGTGTGGTTGGTCTTCATTTGGAAAGAATTAAAAAAGAGGGGAAACTTATGGAGGTTAGATGTTTCCTCCCACAAAAAAACCCATGACATGGAGTTGGTGTATATTGATATATTTCTGAATACCATGCTTCATTTACGATGCATTAAATTGTGCACTTGAAAAATCAGCCCTTTGTGTCTTTGTTTATTGTCTTATGTTTTTAAAACTCATTGTAGATGCACCTCATTTTGAAAAGTCTGCCTAATTTTAAAACTCTACAGCATAGATTGTCAAGTCTTTTCTTTTTTGCTTTACTTGAAGCTGGCAGCTAGTAGCTATATAAATTTAATATTTCTTATTCCAATGTGATTGGCCATAACTACAAAAAATTATTCATTATACAATATTCAACCTCCATTAATGTCTTTAATATGTATCTAAATTCAATATTTAATCATTTTATTTATTTAATGATATTATTAATAATGTTTACATTAACTTTCCTGGAAGTAGTTGGCATTATATCTTGATTGCAGAGGCATGAAGAAACAAGTGGTCAGTGTTCTATACATGCATTTTTTCTATTTTATCAAGTACAAATTCAATTAGAATAAAGATTTCTTGAAGTGCTTTGTATGTATATTCATTGATAATGAAACTGTTACTGAGTAGATAAAATTATGAATCCATTTCAGTTAATCATAAAGAAAACTAAAGACATATCTATATTTGTATTTCAATATGACCTTCAGCTGAACTATCTAGAAAGTTTACTCTAGTGAGAATATTTCATCAAAGGCCAGATGTGTAATGTATAATATTTCTAGGGGATCAGTTTTGGACATGTCTCATTATAGGTCTGTGAAATATGCACTCATTTGTATAGCTATAGTTAATAGAGCTTATTAGCAGGCACAGTGATCACAATTTTCTTTCTTTTTTTTTTTTTTTGATCACAATTTTCTAAAAGACATACGGTCAACGTTATTTTTTGGCAGATCAAAAAGGCTTTTGTGGCAATTTTGAAATGCCAAGAAATCCATCTAGAGTGTAGTCGGATTTTTACCAAATATAATACTGAGGGAATTCCACATAGGTTGCCTTTAACATATATATATATATATATATATATATATATATATATATATATATATTAGAGATTCAGCTTGTTGAGCTTACTACTTAATATTTTATGTATATATGACCTTAGTGTATTTACATTTATTTTGATTAAAACCAAAGATTAATATATGTTTCATGATAACTATATTCTTGTTTACATATTAGAGTTTTGATAGAGATAGTTGGCTTTGAAGATTAATACATTATTTTACTTATCACTCACTATGTATGATTGTCTTCTTATACGTTCCTCTATTAAGAAACATATCTCTTTCCAACTAAGTTATTTTATTTTTTAATTTTGATGCTCATTTCCACTTCTTTTTTTTTTTTTAGATTCTATTTTATTTATTTGACAGAGAGAGAAGGATCACAAGTAGGCAGAGAGGCACGCAGAGAGAGAGGGGGAAGCAGGCTCCCCACTGAGCAGAGAGCCTGATGCGGGGCTCGATCCCAGAACCCTGAGATCATGACCTGAGCCGAAAGCAGAGGCCTTAACCCACTGAGCCACCCAGGCACCCCAAGTTATTTTAATACAGAAGAATCTAGTATAAAATAATATTTTCCAATGTGAGTTAAGTTTAAGGAGTTTACGAGGTCTAAGTATTATACTTTTTTGATAGAGAAAAAAGAGCAGTATCTTTAAGAGCAGAAGTAATCTATTAACTAGAAACATCTAATTTTGAATCTTTTAATATTTCACAACTATTTTGTGCTCATTTTGATCTTAAGTCTATAGCAAATTAGAGATTTCTGAATAAATTTTAGATTTTATTTTTTCATTAGTTCCAGTCTTCTGTTTAGACTCATCTTATGATCCTTGCATTTCCTTTCCTCCTTTCCCTTTTCTGACTCACAACATAAACATTCTATCATACTTGGAAAGACTACTTTCCATATTTAAATTTTAAGCATGTAGTTTAATGAAAAAAAGTACCCATTGACATTACCGTAAAATTTTAGGGAATTTTAACAAATTCTTGTGTAACAACTCTTACAAATAAAAAGTAGCATGAATATTTAACAACTGGGACCAAGTACCTAATAGCTGTGTCCAAAATAAGCCATTAACTAAAAGTTTTGAATATTAATTAATTAAGTTTGAATTAAAATTCAGAATTTTTAGTTTCCTCACAATTCTAACCATGGTTCTGCTCTTAGAAAACCTGCCTTGTCACTCCTGTGTTATTGTACTCTATATAGGATGGTATAATACTCTTGTATTACAAAATAACATTTAAACAACAGCATTTCCTTTCCTCTTAACCTTTACCGTAAGTAAAAGTTGAGACAATTACCACTTGGTTGTATTACCTGCAACTAACAAAATCGCCTGGTATTTTTTCCTTTGCGATGTAGTATGCACCTGAGGATATAATGGAATATGACTATGAGTATGGGGAAGCAGAGTATAAGGAGGCTGAATTTGTAACAGAGACACCCACTGTAACTGAGGAGACAATAGCGCAAACTGAGGTAAAAACAAAATAGCACCATTGTGTGTGGTGTCCTGCTGTTTGTCATTCCGTGGTTTCTTACGTCCGCTGTTCCTCGAACTCGTCATAAGCCTTTCATTCACCTGATTTGTGTGAACCAATAACTGTGATTTTTATTTGACAGTAGCTGTCCTGAAGGAATGATGCTCATTTTGCTGTGCTTGTGCTTCCTTTCATCCATGCTCTTCATCTTCCTTTTCACTTTATTTATGTTTCCCATTCCATCTTTCACCACGTTTTACAGAAAAAGAAATCCAATTTCAAAAAGAAGACGAGGACAGTGGCCACTAACTCAAAGGAAAAGCCCCAAAAGTTTACACCCCCTAAATCTGAAAAATTTGCGTCCAAGAAGAAGAAAAGTTATCAAGCAGCTGCAAAAGCCAAACTAGGGGTAAAGGTAGCAAGAAAAAGCAATCAAGATCTCTCCTAGATAAGCTGGAAGATCTCTGATGATGAGTCATTGTCCTAACCCAACTAGATAAATGGTCATTTGGCTAATCTGATAACTCAATTAAATCATGATTTCCCTAAATTTGGGATTATCTTATATTTTTATAATTGCTTTTCTTTGAACTTATCACTAGGCAAATATTGTTGATGATTTTCAAGAATACAACTATGGAACAGAGGAAAGTTACCAGACAGCAGCTCCTAGGCATGTATCTGGACCAAATGAGGTAAGCTCATCCACACTATTAAATCACAGTCCAAATTTTTTAAGTGTGTAATATTTCTTAATACACTTCACTCTGGCAGAATCCATAGCTTGTGAGAAGTTCCATCTTTTAATCCCTTTCCTGAACAACAGCATCGGTTCACTCTTACTAGAAACAGGTCATTTGAAATCAGTCAATTCAGGTTTTGCATGACTCTTTGCTTCATGCAAACACAAATTGATTAAACTGTATTGACTGCTATAATTTTCTTAATTGCTCCTGGGATTGAGCAAACTTCTCAACATGTTGTGACGAAAGGTATTCACAACATGATTTTTCTGTGAGGGACTCTTCTAAAGTGAAGATTGTATCATGAAATGATACAATTAGAATTTTTCTCATCTGGCCAATAATCATGCATTTTCATGACAGCAACCTTCTTGAGATGTAGACTTAGTGAATTTTAATAGCTCTTTACATTTTCAAACTTGTTAGGAGTGTGATGTTTATGATTAAATTAATATACCTTACCCTTTTTCATTCTTTTCTATGAAAGTGTTTAAGCACATACAGGTATAAATCAATCTTCCTAAATTTCATACTAAGCATACATCCTTGTCATGAAAAGATGACTTGTGTCTCAGTTAGGCAAATAAACCCAGTGGTGCATTACATGTAAACACATCCTTTAGAATAATAACATTTTAGGGTGAGAACAGATTTTAGTTTTCATTTGGTCCAAAATAATCATTTTCCAGAAATGGGTATCTTGAGTCAAGATGTCTATTTATTTAACCAAATTCATCTAGGTTTTTAATTTTTTTTAATTTTTTTAATTTTCTTTTAAAGATTTTATTTATTTATTTGACATGGAGAGAGAGAGATCACAAGTAGGCAGAGAGGAAGGCAGAGAGAGAGGGAGGGGAAGCAGGCTCCCTGCCGAGCAGAGAGCCCGATGCGGGGCTCGATCCCAGGACCCTGAGTTCATGACCTGAGCCAAAGACAGAGGCTTTAACCCACTGAGCCATGCAGGTGCCCCCATCTAGGTTTTTTAGATCAGAGCTGTGAACATAGTAGGTATTTGGATTTTGGATAATATTCATGCTTTATAGATAGTATGTCCTCCTTGTCTAAGAACACAAAAGTATTATGGTTATTGGGCACTTTATTTTAGTTAACAAGTGCTAAATTAATCATTTAGACACTTTTTAACTCACATGATTTTGCCTACTACTACTTATTTATTCAATACTATTCTGTCATCCAGATTCACTAGAAATCAAGTTACTTAAAATGAAATTCAAAAAGTAGCAAGATAAATTATTTAATTTGAACTTCATCAAAATCATAATACAGCTAAAATTACATAAGAAATATGATACAGATTTATGCCATTGATAAATAATTGCTTATGTGAAAAAGAAAATTACACTAGGCTTATTTTTTATCTCTGAAGGAGTATTTACTGATATAAAATTTACTTGTAAATGTATATTTATTCTCTACTCCTTATGAGATTGTACAGCGATATATTTTGTTTCTTTGTCTTAAATTTTGAAGGCTATAATTTATATTTTATTTGCTTTAAAGAACTCTTTGGTGATATAATACTTCCTTATATACTAGATACTCTAAAAATTGCAATGATAAGTATCATTATTGGCATTAATATTTTATTTTTGTGATTGAGAGTCAAATTTACGCATTTCTTCTGGTAGCAGTTATATTTCATAATGATGATCTGCGAGCTTTGAAAATTAAGCAAAGCTTTAACTTAGTGCATATTTCATTGTCCAAGTCTCAAACTATAAAGTAAATATAAAATTGACTAACAAGTTTTTTTTTCAATGGAACAAGCAAATACACATGCTGAATCCATGTGACTATTTGCAATTTATTGGGAAAAGTACTTTGAAAGCAATATTTCCTTGTACATACAAATGTACCAAAATATTCCTTTCAATGATACTGAAAGGCTATCTTTTTTGGCCTTCAGGCTTGCTTGAGTAGCATTTAAATTGCTTCCCATCACATTCCATCAAACTATAATTGCAAATGCTTACCTTGCTTTACTAACAGTAAACTTCATGTTCTTCAACTCCTTGCGACTTAAATTAATAGCCAAATCCAGTTGAAGAAGTATTTACTGAAGAATATGTAACTGGAGAGGATTATGATTCCCAGAGGAAAAATTCCGAGGATACACTATATGAAAACAAAGGAATAGACAGCAGGGACTCTGACCTTCTGGTAGATGGAGATTTAGGCGAATATGATTTTTACGAATATAAAGAATATGAAGATAAACCAACAAGTCCCACTAATGAAGAATTTGGTCCAGGTGTTCCAGCAGAAACAGATATCACAGAAACAAGCGTAAGTCAGTATTACGCTCTGCGTCATTGTATGTCTTATTTTGGAGCATTTTCACATTTATCTTGATGTCTTTTCAAGTGTAAAATACATGTTGTGTTCTTATGTAAATTGTGAATATTTATCACTCCTAGGACATCTTGATAGATTCTTCCTCATGGAAATCTTCAGCAGTTATAACTTTGCCTACACTACCAGAGTCTTCATTTGAAAGTATAGTCTTGAATAGAATTGTATCCAAATTGCCTTGTCATTGATAAGAATAAGATAGTTATTATTCTAGATAGTAAGTCTGATTTTTAGATTATTTTATTTTTTAATTTTGAAAAAAAATTGTCTAGTGATGCTCAGTACAGAACCATATTTGTTATTTTTTTTTTTTTACTTTTTGATCCCCTTCACCCATTTCTCCTACCCCTCACCCCTCACCTATATTTTGTTAAATTTAATTTGGTGACACTTTCTGCTTAATACCTTGGAATAATAATTGAAGTCTACAGATGTCTTTATCTTTCTGTAATAGGTCTTTAAGAAACGATTGTTGCATCTCGTTCAAGAATCGCATTAATGCTTATTATGCTTTCCTTTTTATGTTTTCAGTATCTATACATTCAATAGGTTTTGTTTAAAAAAACACACTTTAATAGATTGTGCACTTAGATGGTTAAATTTTCTTTAAAAAAATACTTAAATGGCCTTATTAAAGACAGGCTGCTTGAATTTTTCACTCAACAGATAAATGGCCATGGTGGATATGGAGAAAAAGGACAGAAAGGAGAACCAGCCGTAGTCGAACCTGTAAGTATTGGTGTGAATACATTGTAAGGTTGGTACAATTAATTAATTTATATTATGAGCCATCATCACCTTACATTATTATATATGTTTGTATATTGCCATTAAAAGTTCTAATGTCCAAATGTTTACAATGTGCCATGAATAAGTGAGTCAGTGAGGCCATTTCTGGCAAGTGAAATTTCAATCAACCAAAAAATATAGAGACATGAATTTGGGAATTTGAAAGTAGCTGAAATTTGTCTAGTCTAATTCTCTTGTTTTATTACAAAGGAACCTGAGACCTAGAGAGGTTAAGTAACTTTCTGAGGTTCAGATGTTGGTGGTGAGACATAACGTTACAGATGTTAGCTTTTCTAATTTTCTTCAATTTCTCTAACTTTATTAGATAAGATATTTCTAATTATCAGAAATATATTATTTGACCTAGATATTTTCTTGTTTGATATCCAGATAATAACATGTTATGATATGAAGATATTCCTTTTAAAATTCACTTCCTTTTTTCCCCATTGAAGAAATGGTCTAATTCAGTCCAAAAGTGATTTTTAGATTTTTTTTTTTTAAGATTTTTATTTATTTATTAGAGAGTGAGAGACTGAGAATGAGAGGGGAGAAGGTCAGAGGGAGAAGCAGACCTCCCGCAGAGCCGGGAGTCCGAAATGGGACTCGATCCCGGGACTCCGGGATCATGACCTGAGCCGAAGGCAGTTGCTCAACCAACTGAGCCACCCAGGCGCCCTGATTTTTAGATTTTATGTTAATGTTATTACTACTCAAGATATTGGTAAAAAGCAGATTGTTACTGGAAAGCAATTTTACTATTGTTCTCCCTAATCACCAACTTGGGGAAACCATTGCATTAAAACTAAAAGTAATATGCTTAAATGTTTGCCTCAAGATCATGAAAATCATTTCAGAAGTTGCAAGAACATAAAAACTGAAAAACGGGATAGGGGAAGAGTCAAAAGTTAAAATGATATGTCTATAAGGACATTGCTGGCTATCAACTGTATTACTCCAAAATCTGAGTAATCGTGCCACATACTCACCAAAGAACTTAATTTTTTTTTTCAGAATAAACATGCCCTTATTTTGAAAATTTACAACCAACTTTCTAAATAATTAAACAATTTAAACGATTTCTGGCAGTAGAATCATAAACTTTGTGGAATGAGTTTCTTATCCTGAAATAATACTCCATCGTCTTATCTATTGAAGAGCTTATCTCATATTTATCCCCAGTTCTTTTGCTTGGACTCTTTTCTCCGTTCTCTGAATTAAAGTGCTTAGGTGCCACTTAACTTCCATTCTTTCATCCATGCAGTAAATATTTATTAAATTCCAGCTTTGTGCCAGGCATTATTCTGGGTGCTGGGGAAAACTTAGTCCTTCTTGGAAGTATATTGCAAATTCTCCTTTTAATGTTACGTTCCCAAATATTTATTTCTTTTCTAATTAGTTCACATATCCTCCGAGGACAGGGACTATGTTTTCTTATCATTTTAAAGTCTCTCCCTTCCGCATGCAAAACTGTTTGTAATTGGTTTTATATGGTAGAAATAGAGAATTTACTTTTTGAAATGCAGTGATGTGGTGCTTTGTTAGAACTGCTTAGATGAGAGGTTAGGAGTTCCATTTCACTAGTGACAAATATCCATCTTTTTTTTATTATAGGGGATGCTTATCGAAGGACCCCCAGGACCAGCAGGACCTGCAGTATGTAACTGTGTCAAAATTATTTTTGTATTGATTTTTTAAAAATAACCAGAGACTGAATTTCTGTTACATTTTTGAATTTATATATTTTATACTAATTTGAATATTGAATGATAGAGGCAAACAGCTTTTTTAGAGGGCCTGGTGGCCTTCAATTGTTGTCTGATTTGGCTTTCCAAATGTTATTCTTTTGAGAGCAGTGGAATTAAATTTTGTTTATTTTTCTTTTTTTCCTTCCTTCCGTCCTTCCTTCCTTCCTTCCTTCCTTCCCTTCTTCTTTCATTCCTTCCTTCCTCCTTCCTTTTAAATATTTCTGCATCCTTTAACCTCATTTTCAACTTTCTATCTGAAAGTTATGATAGTGGAAAAAAGTCCTCTTTGTTTTTATTAAAGAAGTATAGGTATATCTCAATAGATAGAGTTGGGAATTCTAAGTAGACAGTAGCTGCTTTATCTGTGCTTCTGAATGGAGTGATTATCAGTTTCCATTGTCACTTCCTAGTGAGGCTGATGTCACTCAGTGTGTCTTTATTCTCAGGTACTTGTACTGATCTGACTGTAAGAAACCACTGTCTTTTGTGGAATTAATTAAGTTCTTGTCATCTGAAATAGATGTTATGCTGATGCCTTTAAATACTTTTTATCCATGAAGGAAACTGTAAAAATGCCTTCAAGCTAAATGATTTCATTTCAACTTTGCTATCACATTTTTGAGGTCTAATTGTCTGAGTATACCATTTCTTCGTTAAAAACTGGGAACCACCTTCTACTTCAGGGAATTTATATGGGCATATTCTCCTTTTTTGTTTTTCCTTGGAATGTCTGCCTCCAACCTGAGAGCAGCTTCATAGAGGAATTGATGAGCTAGCTACAGAGTGGTTCCTATATGTTGTCTTTTCATAGGAAGATAAATAGGACAATGTTTGGGAGGCAAGTGTATATTTACGAAATTTAAAATGATCTCTTCTTTGATTTTGGTAGGATGAATTTGCCTGAATGATAATAAGATCTGACTCATATCATGGTTTATTTCTCTGTAGGGTCTTATGGGTCCCCCTGGTTTACAAGGCCCCACTGGACCTCCTGGTGACCCTGGAGAGAGGGTAAGTGAAGAGATTCTTTATAACAAAAACAGTATAACAGACTAAAATAATTACAATATATTCTACAAGTTTAACACGTTATCCTTCTCATTGGAAAGGGGGAGAAATCTTTGCATTCAATATCTAACATTTTGGTTAACTTTTCTAGCTATAATTTTAGAAGTGAGGATGAAGACCGTGTACTTACCTATGTTATAATTAGTAAGAAAATTTTTATTTTCAACAAATTTCCACATTGAGATGAACCTGCTGCATTTAGAGTCAGTTCTTTAGTCTCAGTTGAGACAAGTTTTCCATGAATTCTGATGAGTATTTAGTCGGATTCTGATAGACTGAGTTAATAAGCCTGAATTCTAATTTGAAGAGCATGTCCTAGATCACATGGTAAAATAGACCATTTGTGTTAAGTCCAAACTCTACTTATAAAATCTGTTTCCCTGTTTTTCTTCCATCCTTGAGTAGCCAGTAACTTTGTGTATTCTTAAAATCTTATAAAACTAGGGCACCTGGGTGGCTCAATGGGTTAAAGCCTCTGCCTTTGGCCCAGGTCATGAACTCAGGGTCCTGGGATCCAGCCCTGCATCGGGCTCTCTGCTCGGCGGGGAGCCTGCTTCCCGCTCTCTCTCTACCTGCCTCTCTGCCTATTTGTGATCTCTCTCTCTTTGTCAAATAAATAAATAAAATCTTTAAAAAACTCCTATAAAACTATTCCATTGAAAAACAACCCTTTCAGGGTATCTGGGTGGCTCAGTCAATTAAGCCTCCAACTCTTGATCTCAGCTCAGGTCTTGATCTCAGGGTCATAAGTTCAAGCCCCACCTTGGGCTCCATGCTCAGCATGGAGCCTACTTAAAAACAAAACCAAAAATCCTTTCTAGGTACTTACTGAAAAGAGATTAACCAATGAGGGGAAAACAAATGCAAATTAGTTAATGTAGACTAATGTTATTAAATGCTATTCTATTTCTAATAAATTTGGTTCTTTAATTTACTTATTAATTTTGATGATTTACTTTCCTAGGGTCCCCCAGGACGTCCTGGCTTACCAGGGGCTGACGGTCTTCCTGGTCCTCCGGGTACCATGTTAATGTTACCGGTATGGGTTTTTTTTATTGCTATCAAGATGACTTAACATTTCATCATCTTATTGTTAAAAATTATTGCTGAACTGTATTACAGATCAGTTAACTAAAAACGATTGTATGAGGTAGAGATATTTGAAGTCAAACAGCCTTTCAAAATGACAGGAAATTTTGTTAGAACAAAAATTCGGTAAATATCAATCTCTGCATTAGAACTAAGGTTTCATTATTTGATTAGACTTTGACAACAAAGCTGAGAGGTTGTTCTTAGTATTTCCAACCATGAGCTTCTTCCTAAGTCATATGATTAATATGTATTTCATGTATTACTTAACATAATATTAATACGCTATTCATCACCATAGAGATAACAGTTGATTTTTAGAGAAGATATATCTATGTTGTCATTATTCATTGCTCAAAAATTGTTTTACTGTAATATTGCTTTTTAAAGTTATCCATGTTCTCTGGGAAAAAAACCTTTATTTTGTTTAAATGTAACAAAGTTTCAAGTAATAGGGTGCCTGGGTGGCTCAGTTGGTTAGGCGGCTGCCTTTGGCTTGGATCGTGGTCCCAGAGTTCCTGGATCAAGTCCCGCATCAGGCTCCCAGCTCCGTAGGAAGTCTGCTTCTTATCCTGACCTTCTCCCCTCTCGTGCTCTCTCTCTCTCTCTCTCAAATGAATAAATAAAAATCTTAAAAAAAAATTTCAAGTAATAATCAGGTAGAGTAAGAAATTGACTCATGCTGCATTTCAAGTTAAAATTAAAAAAGGAGCTTCAGAATTTTAGACTTTTGTGGAAAGATACTGGGAGGGTGAGTTTCCATTATAATTACTTAAGAAAAGGTAAACAAAACAAATATATCTCAAGGATGATTTCCACCGTGTTCATACAGATTCCAAAAGTTTTGTTCAACAAAATAGCAATTGATCTATAACCACCACTGAACTGAGAACATTTGGAATTTTTCAAATGTGTAAATAGAGGGAGGTAGCATCTGTACAGGTAAAAAGTATAAGATGACTTATTCCAGATTTTTCAGAGATTATGGAATTTAAAATTGGAAGTCTCTAGTCTCTTCTACAAATGGTAAACTAATGGTCCAGAGAACTTCCAATATGGGCAGAAGAATTAAAAAAAAAATCTAAGTATCTTGATTCGTATAAGTTACCTTGTACTTTTATAAAATCCCATCATTTTCAGTAAATAGTTAATTAGTAATTAAGGTACCTATGACAAACGCTAATTTTGATCTTCTTTATGTTCTCTTTCTTTAGTTTCGTTATGGTGGTGATGGTTCCAAAGGACCAACCATCTCTGCTCAGGAAGCCCAGGCCCAGGCAATTCTTCAGCAGGCCCGGGTAAGAAAGAATGAGCATGTGTTCCCATAAGCTGATTCTAAGTCAGATGTGTGTGTGTGTTTGTGTGTGTGTGTGTATCTGTGTGTATGTGTGTGT
>CM052798.1:78436056-78467492 GCA_028533885.1 Nasua narica | reverse complement strand
AAAGCTGGTCTATTTATAAGTAACCAAGTAAGAAGATTAAATTTCCATTATCTGCTACAAATACATCATTGTTTGTGTGATTTACATTCTTTGTTTCTGGTGTATGGCTGATTTTGATTTATTCATGTATACCAAGGGATGTAAAAGCTCTCTAACAAGGGGGAAATGGTGTTCAGAATTTATTCCAAATTAAGTACTTTCAACTGGTTATTATTTGTTTTCAAATGAAGTCACAACATCTTTTGTTTATAAAGATCAGCTTGGTTAGCTGATCATTTAAACTTGATTCAATGTTAAACATACAAACTCATCACCCCACAAAATCAACTGGTTATGTGACAGTTCATAAATTTAACCAGGGAACTGTGAGGATATAAATTTGCTGAACAAGAGGAGTACTTACAGCAATTCCAGGGGCACCAACAGGACCTTGAAGACCTGGGGGACCAGGAGGACCCTGGGGCGAGATAAAAATCAGTAATCTTGCAACTGAAGACAGAAGAGCCTCAGCTATAATAGCACAGAACATTTGGTTGATCAAAATCTATTATGCATCTCTACACTTCTATGGAAAAGAAAAGGAGCTTTTGCATTTAGTTCAGTCAAGGATTATTTGTTTTACTTCTTGAGACTTAGACTTGTGTATTTGCAATCAGCTTTAAATTGCTAGTTATTATTTAAGGCACTCTCATCTGTAATGTGGATATTTAAAAATGGATTTTTATGCTAAGACACTGAAGTTCCACATTTGAAATTTTTCAAAATGCCAGATTTCTTTAATGAGATGGGCATGAGTCAGAAAGAGCACTTAAAAGATTTGTCTAAACACAATCTCATCAATGAATATTAGGATTGGGGGATTCTCTACAGACAGAATGTAATGATATTTGAAAATCTGCATTTCCTTCATATGAAAACACATGTGAACTTAGTTTATACATTAAGTATACCAGGACCCTTCTTTTGAGCAATAAATTTCAGTATGTTTATGAGTCTGACATGCACAAATATTTCTTCTTAACTGCCTTTTTTTTACATAAATAACTGATCAGTCACTATAAAAGATCTGAGCACTAAAGAAAAACAGTCATTGTTCGTAATTACTACCACCTGTTGGGAAGAGTACTTAAAGATTCCAAAAGCAGGGTTCACAGACCATCAGGGTACCTGAGACACTTTCAGGTTTCCACCAGGTCAAAATCCTTTTCATAGCCACACCAAGACATGGTTTCTCTTTAAAATGCAGGGATCTATGAACTCATGATGCAAAAGTGATGGAGGGTAACTTGCTGGTGACTTAGTCTCACTGAGAGGCTTTCAGGGCTGGAATTATTACACATCTTAAAACATCACATCAGAAAGAGGTTTAATTAGAATTGACTGAATCTCAACTGAATAGTTGCAGAAGAGGTAATATAGTATGGATATTATAAGTAGGTAGTACTATGGAAAAACATCCATGGCTAATAGCAAAAAAAAAAAAAAAAAAAAAAAAAGGTTGAATGAATAATGCTGCTTAGTAAGAACTAGGAAACTCACATTTTCTCCTTTGTCTCCCTTGCTGCCCTTCTGTCCCGGTTCACCAATTTCACCCTGTATTGGAAAGAGTTAAGTTAAAATTTATTTCTAATATGTCACACCTGCCATTGTAACTGTCATCACTATCATCCTATTATTAAATTTTACTTTAATGTAATTATGTGTTAGTGTTTAATGTCACTGTTTAAACTGTAAAATACTAGGTTTTCTCTGCTTCTCTCATAGTATTGACTAGTATATAGACAACCAAAACTCAACTGAACTTTGAGAAAGATCGCAACTGGATTTTTAATTCACAAAATCAATTTTGTCTAAAATATCATCACTATAAACTGATAATGGAAGTACATTGATTTATACAAATTTATAATTATGCATTAATCAAAAATTACTTAATTTTTTTCTCCTGGTCTTTAAAATGCTGAAATGTCACACATTATCAGATTACTGGTTCATAAATTGTGTTATGGTATTTCATAATAATATTAGAAGACACGTTAAATTCATACACTTAACAACACAGCCCTACGTCCAAAATCAAGAGCTTAGAATCTTTATTTATATGTTGGCTATAAGAGAAGTACAGTATTAGCAAACAGGTATGTGACCCATTTTTAAGTCTTCCTTTCCAATATCCAAGACACGAGTACTAAGTATATACAAACAATTAATTAAATTAGTTTCACATTTTTTTCAGAAGCTATATATTTGAAAACAAATAAGCAATTTCAGCATCTGCTATTTCCCCTCCCACCATTGCTTTTGTGTTCCCTTTTTTTGTTTATATCCCACATACTATTTCGTGGATAGATAGTATTACTCATAATAAATCGAAACCTTTGAGCACATGGAACATGTATGAAACTTTGAAAAAGCCATCTTCAGATTTGTTATCTAATCTTTAGAAACTTTAAATCTAGGATTCTTGAGAAAAAAAATAAATTTTCACAGGCGGTACTAATATGAATAAAGAATACCACCTTGTCTCCATCTTCTCCAGGGGAGCCCGCAGGCCCAGCAGGCCCTGGGAGACCCACAGGGCCTTGGACTCCATCTCTTCCAGCGGGGCCTTGGGGACCTTTTTCTCCCTGTATTGAAAAATCCAGCAGACCATTACTTCACTGTAAGAAACCTGTAAGTTAGCTGTTTATTACAACTTTTAAGTGCAGCTGCAACAGTCATACTCTGGTTTCCATATTATTAGAGAGAGAAATTAATGTTACCAAGAAAAAATATTTTCAAGTAGCAAATGATGACACAAAAGATTCCTACATTCTTTCCTAAGAATATCATCCTTGTTAATAATTTATAAATCTCAGGCTATGGTCCACAAAAATAATTAACACTCAGAATTTTTCCTTCAAACACATATTTTCTAATCAAGTATTATATATTGATAAATCAGATGCTTGATGTTGATGAAAATTCACTGAGCTTTTATTCTTCTTTGGTGAAGTTACTGAAATAGTTGGGCCAAAAAAATCATAAATCATAAATCATGCATTTGCTCATATTCCCAACTTTATAATATGCTTTCTGCATCAGCTTTTTCTCTTTTTAGCAAATGTGTCATGGATTTTCCTAGATTTATATATTTTAATTCATTGCTGCTTTTACTGATTCAAAATGACAAGGCTGTTAGTTTTCTCTATTTTTTGACAATGGCATTATTTTCCTGTTTTTTAAATTTACCTCTATCGTGTAATTAAAGAAAATAATGCCTGGATAATGATGACATTATTTTCCATTAAGAGTTCTTTCAGAGTTTAAAATAAATTACTTCCTAAAAGTCAAGATTTCCTCAGTTTTGCATAAGGTATATATACCTGATTGCTCTCAGTGACTCATTTCTCTTGTTACAGAGTTTGGGAATCCATAAGTCATCAGCTCCTGCCTTTGTGTTACCCTGCTCCCCACCCCACTCCCCTCATCACTTCTTATCCCTTCACAATGATTAAGTTTTATCTGTTTTATCTCCTGAATATATTTACTTCACTTTATCTCTACCACTAACACCTTATCCCAAAATACCAGTAGCTTTCTTTTGAACGATTGAAATAACCTTGTTTCCTTTCTCTCATCTATTCTTATCTGCAAACTAGTCCTCCTGCTGTAACCAGAGAGACAATCAGATCATCTTACCAACATTCTTCAGTCAATTTACTTGTTTACCATTCCTAAGATAAAGACCACAATGCTAGTGTGGCCTGCCATTATCTGCCTCCTACTCCCTGCCCAGCAGCACCTAGCCTCCCCTTGCACTTGCTCTCTGCATTCCAACCCCTCTAGAACTTTTTTCAGTGAAAGCAGATTCCATGACCTTCTTGTTACTTGGCCTGAAGATGACTGGAGGACCCTTCACCTAGTTAATTCGTCTTCATCTTTTACATTCCATCATCAGTGTCCTGTCCAAGAAAAAGACCTAATTCCAGCTCAGTTCCCTCTGTTACAAGCTGACATATACCAGTACATTCCTTTCATATCACTAACCAGCGTTTGTAATTATACATGTAGTGATTCTTTGCTTATTATCTAATTGCCCCATCAGACAATAAGTCGTACGAGGACAGAAACTTATGTCGGTTTTTGCATTCCATTTTGTATTCCCTTTGTCCTGTGGCCCAGAGTAGGCACTTACAGAATATTTGTTGAGTTTTTAACGACAACAGAAATAACAACATATCCATAAAACAAAGTGAACTTGTAAACTCTGATTTATTCATTTCCTAGATTCCATATACTCTTCTTTCAAAACTATGCCCTAATTATCATTTAAGACATACCCCTGATGCCACCTTGGAGACTTTTTATTTCCTTTAAATCAAATATTACAATATCTTGAACCTATTTATACTCATAAAATGTGCTGTGTTATTCATCATAAATTTTATCATTTTAAATACATCAGCTGATTCAGATACTTTTCCTTAAATTTCGATTTCCTTTAGAGCCTAAACTCCAAAAATCGATTGCTTTACACAAGATATCTGTAAATAAAACAGATTAATTCCTATCTGCCTTCATTATAGTACACATGATCTCTAGCTAAGAACCACCTGCCATTTATTTTTTCTGATTCTGGTCTGCATGGAGTCAGGAAAACTCTTTCAACTGCTCTACCCTACACTAAATTTAGATTCTTCATTTACAACTCTGCAAGATGACAAATTCTTCCTCTATTATGTATGCATCTCTCGGCCAGCAATCTACAGGACTATCAGAAACATCATCCATTTTTCCTTCAGCAGTCTTTATTTCATCCCTTCTACCCTTTCACCAATGTTAATGGCTAAATGTCAGCTTAAAATTTTGATGGAAGCAGCTACTCATCCCTATGTCCTATGTTTGACGTGGCATGATCTTGTATTTAGCCTGCATCCATACCCTCACCTTTTATTATAATTCACCGAATCCAGCCCTCCTTATTCAAAAGCCAATTTATGCATCTATTTTCTCGTTAGAATCCACCCTTTTTTATGACGACTCTTGTCCAGACACAAGATGATGATGGTTCACTGAAGACTTATCACAATTCTACAAAATAATTTAGGACTACAATTTCATCTACTCCTCACAAAATATTGTGGTTATCTTCTTTTCAGAGGCATTGAGGTGTTAAATAACGTAGCCAAAATCATGAACTAAACAAATAATAGACCTGAATTCCCAGCCCAATACTGATTGGCTGAAGCTGGCAGCCCTAGTTTACTCTGACAGCCTTCACTTCCTTAATCTTCACTGATACTTTTCTTATTATTGGTTAAGAAGATAAATATATGTGCGTCCTCATAATAAGAGGAAATGAACTCAGTTCTGCTGAGTAGAAGGCAAGTACTTGAACTTTGTACTTCTACCTACTGCCCCACTATTTTTAGCCACATGGCCTACTGGGTTGCTCTACATGTACCGATCCCATTCCTTTATCACCATCTTCTTTTGAATCCCACTAAAATTACCCAGAGGCTCCAAATGGCCAACAGGTCAAGTCTCCATCTCTCTTTTTGCTTTTACTCGGCTTTCAGAATTCTTGATCTTTTACATCATTCAACAAAGAAGACTCTTTACTCTCAGGCCTATATGATGGTGTGCCCTGGACATATTTTCTATGACTCATGGGTGCTTTTTTTTTTTTTAAGAGTTTTTCTTTAAATTCCAGTTAGTTAAGATACAGTGTAACATACAGTGTAGTATTAGTTTCAGGTGTACAAAATAGTGATTCAACATTTCCACACATCAGCCAGTGCTCATCATGGCATTGTTCTCCTTAATCCCCATCACCTGTTCTACCCATCCGCCCCCACCTCCTCTCTGGTAATCATCAGTTTGTTCTCTGTAGTTAAGAGTCTGTTTCTTGGTCATGGGCTCTTTTACTCTCCCTCTTATTTGAGTCTTTCAAACCTCCCACCATTATGATTTCCCCTAAAGGAGAGTCCAAATCTTTATTCACCTCCCTCAACATTGCATCACATGGGAATTCAACAATATGCCTCCTAACATTGCTCTTATTCTAAATAATTCTCAGATTCACAATCCTGACACTGATTGATTAATTTGGGGATAGAGATTGGGCCACAGTTATTGCCATAAGTAAGTCACATGGATATTCCTGGCTCTTGTTTTCCATTTTCTTCCTTCCAAGGAGGCAGATTGGTGGTTAAGTTAGCCAAGGACTTGCCTTCCACAGACCCCATCTTATCTTTTATTTATGCAAGACTTAGCCTACTAATAATTATATAATATTTTTATAACACAAGTTGCTCAGAGCAGTTAAGATCCCAAATTTATATTTGGATTTAGGAAGAAGTAAAAGACTGTAGTTGACATATTAACCAACATTTTCATCAATTTTTGCTAAACTTCTGCATGGAGGTCTATGGGTACTCCTAACACTTGCATAACCATTTTATGCTACTATCCCTAAATAGACACCTTCTTCAAAAATACTAACTAATATAGTGTCCTGCACTTAGTTCTTCTCCATAACTATTTGTTGAACAAAAGAAAAAAAGAATGAACATCTTGGAATTTTTGTTGGTGGTGGGAATAATTGAGAGAGGACAAATGGGCAAAGCATCTCTTTCCCCTTCTTAGTCATTGTGTCATCAGTCACCAATGAAATCCAAGCCCAAATCTTAGCTCTTACAAGGAAGGCCTTCTGTTAATAATGTCTCCTCTATTTCACAAAATTAATTTCTTATTATCACTTTCAGAACTTTCCATATTCTTCTCTTTGCTTCAATATTTTCCTTTTTTCTTCATAAAAACCAAGGTATTTAACCACTTTAAAACCCAGCATTTCAACAAATTATCTTCACAAAATCCTTGGCTTCTCCAATTGGTATACTTTTAATTTATATGAGAAGAAATGTATATCTTTTTATTCTATATGCATTCTTCACTATGTTGTGCCAAGATATGGGTACCCTGGATTTTTGAACCTATATGAGATGGCCTAAGTCTGCCTTTTCTATCCACTTTTCATGCACAACATACTATTAAAGTTGGTGGGAAGTTTGTAAGAGGGGACAAAGAATAATTTTTTCATAGTTGTTAACATCTCATAAAATAACATCTACATTTCAACATATTTACTATGTTGGAAATACATTGCTTTAAAATTTTTCTCAGCAATTAAATGTGCTTTTTTGCACCAAAAAATCTATCTACAGGTGGTATGGCCCCATTCTAATATTTCTGAAAGGTAATAGATCACAGAGAATAAGCATTTTAATTGGGAAACACTTAAATAATATCACAAACAGTAATGAGAGAAAATGCATGGACAATGAAAGCAACTTGCTAAAACTAAAGTCTTAGTAATAAATCAGTATTTGGTAAATTATAGTTTTAAATTAGGTTAAAATATGTTAAGATTTAAATGTATACAAAAGTACTGAACTCTGAACTCCTGTTTTTATGTATTATGGTCAATCATTTTATCCATATTTATTGAATGAGTCTGTGTTTTCATCTTGGAGGGTGAGAATATTTTAAGAAAATTAATATGATTAAATCAAAAGCAGAAACTGAGAAGAAATCTTGACAAAGAAACACAAGCCTAATGAATAGAATATAGCCTATAATCATTTAAAAATAAAATTTCTAAATCCAATAAATATAAAATAACTGATTAGATGTTTCCCATCTCACTCACTGTAGATCAAAACTCAAATATCATGAGAAGGGCAGCCACTTTCTGTGGGTTTCATTTACAGACTTTGGAAATACTGGATATGAAGTTGTAATACAAGAAGAGTGAAAAGTGCACACTTTTCTAATATAAAGCAGCAAAGTATAGTTTTAATCAAAACTCCAATATTATTTTTTAAAGGGAGCAAAATCAGAAGGCTTTTACATTAATAATATCCAACTCCCTCACAGGTCTTAGAATTTCATAAAGTGTGGGAAAATGTCATCTCATTTAATTGAATTTGAAATTTTCTCTATTATAAATATAAAAAGAAGTGTGTTTATATGCCAGGCACATATGCAGAGAGAAGGCAGTGGAGTACGAAGAGCTAATATCCTTGAATAAAAAGTAATAACTTGTTCAGAATGGCAGTATAATATATTTTCTCCTTGAAATTACTTACAGGAGCACCTTTTTCTCCAGCTGGACCGGGAGGACCCTGGGGGCCCGGACGCCCTGGCAAACCAATTGGGCCAGCTGTACCTGCTGATCCACGTTCTCCTGGTGAGCCCTAATAAATGGGGGAGAAAGTATTTTGTTACTAGTGATGGGAAAAATTGATACTGGCTTAGGAATCACTTATTTCATAGTGGAATCTTATAGTAAATAATGTAAAAGTCACTTTTAGATAATTGGGAGATCTCAAATGGGAATGGTTGTACTCATTATTTGAATGTTTAATTTCTAGCCCCAATATTAAGTACAGATACTGATGTTAGGAAAATATTAAGATGAAAAATTTTAATTTGTATATCCTTAACATTTTACAGATGTCATTCTTTATTAAGTGTTCACAACTGTTCACAATGCTTTATAAAACATGAATCCAAAAAATAACATGATTTTCTCCCTATATTACTATGGATGGGCAGAAAAAATTTCTAGACTAGTTTTTCTTAAAGCGATTTCTGAGCTTCACTTCAAACCTGCTGAATCACAATTTCAAAGTCCTAAAAATGAGTTCAGAAATTGTCACTGCATTAGACTACAAATATAATTTTTTTACAAAATAAAGCTTGGTAATCACTATCCCAGAGTTTGGACTTTCTCCCAGAAAATAGGTCCCTAAATTTATCTTAGTGTCTGACAGGGATCATTGGGTTTTATTACGAACACTGCCAATATAATTCATATAATTAGGTCTGTCCAATTGAGTTTCAAAGAAGATGCCATGTATTTTCAACTAATTTGCTTTAAAAAACACCTACTATGCAAAATTTAAAAAATAACATTCATATTAATTCCATCTATGAACAATTTAAGAAATCATTCTTTAAAGGAAGAATAAAAGAAATTCAAGCACATTTACTAAGTCATGTAAAGCTCAAGTATAACCTATTCACTATTCCCAATTTTTTTTAATAAAAAATTACAAGAATGTTGTCTTTGACTTAGATTCCTAGATTGATGGTTAAGTACAATTTGTCATTTTCTTTTATTATTGAACTAAATCTGAAATATTAGAAAATAGGATTATTAATAGTCTCAATAAGATATTTAGATAACATCATTTCAGAACTCATAGTAGAAATGACTTACAAAAGCTGGAAAATACAGTATCTTAACACTTACTTTCTAAAATTATACTTTCTATATAATTGCAAATCTTTTTATTATACAAATATGAATTACTGACTTTGTTCTAATTTATATTTTGTGAGGTAGAGAACCAATTATGTCTAAACACAAAAACAGTGGTAATAATGACAACAATTTGTATTGCCATAGTGCTTGACAATTTACAAATTCATTTCACATTCATTTTGTCATTTTATTCCCACAAACACTCCATAGAGTTGATCGTGCAGTTGTAGCCCATTGGTTGTAAAGGTGAGAAACCTGTAGCTAGTCAAAAGAAACTCTCACATTGGGCTCCTCCCGGTGCTTTCTCTACAAAGCCACCTACTGCTTCTCTTTATTGGAAACATCGATGACTGTGGAGGTGGAGGTGGGTGTTATTTAATCAGAATTTCTTTAAATTCAATTTTATTGAAATATTCATTGATTACAAAAGATTACAAAAATATTTACTACTCAATTTCCTGATACCATTTTTTTCTGACCAAATTCACAAGGTACATAGAATACTTTTTATTTAACCAGGCATCTGAATGCTAACACAATTAAAATGAATTAAGTACAAATTCAAGACTACATGTAATCGTTTAAAAGTGACACTAGAAAGAGTGATTTTGTATTTCATTCTTTTTTTTTTTTTCAAGATTTTATTTTATTTATTTTAACAGAGAGAACACAAGCAGGCAGAGAAGCAGGCAGAGGCAGAAAGAGGAGCAGGCTCCCTGCCGAGCAAGGAGCCCGATGTGGGGCTCGATCCCAGGACGCTGGGATCATGACCTGAGCCGAAGGCAGCCGCCCAACCAACTGAGCCACCTAGGCGTCCCTATATTTCATTCTTTTTGATTTGCAACCACTGTTGTAGTTTTTTAAATTTTAGGGTATCTTAAACTTAGGAGATAGAAATAATTTGGAGAATCTTTACTAAAAATATGTTTAAGAATCATGAAAATTTAAACTTGAAATCATGAAATCATGAAATTTAAACTTGCTATAAATTAAAGTGGCATTTTGTACTATAAAACGTATATATCTAAAAACAAACCCAGGAATTGTTCCCCGTGTTGCATAATAATTAACGAAGAACTATGTGAAAATTAATTTTTTACCAATTAGATATTTCAAATACTAAAGCAGAAACAAAGGAAAATTGCAGTTAGTATTTTTTTTTAGATAATAAACATTTACCTTCTGTCAGAATGTTTTTTGAAAACTAATCAAATATTCTTAGGAAAAAAGTCAACCACAAGTAATGTAAGTGTTAACCAAGTAAAGACTTTGGATGAATGATTTCAGAAGCCAGTGCGGAAGAGAAAAATAAGTAGAGTCCTCTGTTTTTGCATTCAAGAGGCATTGCTCTAAAAGTGAAAGGAATGTAAAGATTTGTCTCCATTTATTAGAGATAAGGAGGCCTAGAGGTTGAGGTTGAGGGCAAGGAGAAGGGAGGGAGAGAGAAGTAGAGAAGAGGAAGGAACAGCAGAGAGACAGAAAGAGAGGAGGAGGAAAGAAGAAGAAGGAGAAGAACAAGAATAAGAACAAGGAAACCCTGAGACTGAGAGCAATGCAAAGGTGTTTCCTGAATTACAAAGAAAGAAAATGTTCAGTAAAGAAAGAACTCTTTTTTTTTGTAATGGAAAAATATCAACAGAAAATAGTATACAATGTGACATCCCTAAAGATAAATCTCTACCTACCTGAAAAACTGATGTGTACAACAAGATTGCATTACATTTGTTTTAACATTTTATTTGTAAAATCTCAGAAAGGGATTGCTACCCATTAGTGTTATCAAATCTAAACTAAGCATCCAATTTAAATGGAGATAACTTGTTTGTAATTGACTATACAAAAAGAGATGCAATTTTGATTTGTCAGAACATGGAAATCTTTCCCTTTAATTCCGTGTTACATTTAAAGCCCAAACGTTGGAAGACTCCCAGAGGAAGATGTCACATTAGACTGTGTTAAAGTCAACAGCTAGGAAGCCGAAATGTGTATTAAAAAACTTATTATTTTCTGATTATCAAGTCTATTAAACAATTATTGTGCTAAGTACTCTGTGTATGCAATATAACTTCATTCCAATACAGTTTGCTTATTTTTCAGATAATGGCCATAAGGGTCTGATGTGCCATGATCCATGCAAAGATATTTTTCTAAGCATTTAGTATTTCATGAATAAATGGTGAGGAAAAAAAGAAACCCTGATTGTTTGTACCACTATAGTTCATGTATATTGTTCTAAATTTTAATAAGTGGGAGAAACATAGCCATTTAAGACCACTTCTCCCAGAATGAGCCCATACTCATTGAACACCCTCTAAAATAAGAAAATGTGAAAGAATTTATGGCAATAGTTAGGTCCTTTGTCCAAATAGTCATTCTCTATCATTGATATCGTTCATTTAAACTTCATTAAACAATTCATTAGAATCTTTGCTTTTTGTCACTGTTGCTTCCAAATTTATTTTTAATTTTCAACAACAAATAATTGTTTTTAATTTTGAGAACTCTTTAACACATGTGTGGGACTTTTTCATTATGTTCCACCTTTGGTTTTAGAAGCTAACTCTTCTTTCTTAGGTATAGAACTTGAAACAGTTTGGGTTAATGCTTCTTTTTGAGAATATATTTATCCTTCATATTCCCACCAAAATACTCATATATACACATTATTCAGAATTTTTTTTACTTCATATTTTAGTATGTAATGTGCAAGTTATTTTCTTCTAATACATCTCTCATTGTCCCTCTAATACAATATGCCAGCTGTTACCTCTCAGTGGTTGGTCACTCCTATATTCTATCTTGGGAAGTCTTTGGTCTTTTCCTATACTATTAAACTTTTAGCCATTCTTTAGGCCCAGGATAAAAACCATCTTTTCTAAAATCGCATTATTCTGAGAATTTAAAGTATGAGACATCCTTCTAAATATTCCTTACACAACTTACCATAGTATTCTTACCATTATTTTCTGAAGGAATTTATGTAGGATTTGGCCTGAATTTTGTCCTATAAATATTGGAATGATTTCTTCATTGATATTTCCAAAGCATAAAATATTTACTATATGCATAAAATAATTATAAATAATAGTAATAAACATAAGAACATGATAATAGAATGAGAGATATGCACTGGTCTTTCTACAAAATATGTGAACATGATAGATATGTTAATAAGTTTAGAATCTAAAAGTATTCATGTGTCATCAATAGAAATTTCCCAAATTTGTGGGAGAAAGAGCATCATTTGAATGTATTTCCCTAGAAAATGTGGCATAAAAATTAAAAGAAATATATATTTCCTTAGCTGGATACACTATGCCTGACAAGTTATATGAAAATAACTAATGGCTTTTACTTAAGTAAAGAATGCTTATTAATTTTCTAGCAAAATATGTTTAATATTTAAAATTAATCAAAATGTTCATGTATATCAAGTAGAGAAAGTATGTTGATTTGAATTAATGACAATTTTATAGTTTGTAGGTATTATATGCTATTTTTTATGGCAAAGTTTAACTATTTTAATTACTCCTTTGGAGCATTCATAAGATTAAATTTCAGATTGCCACCTTACTTGTGGAAACTGCATTAAAATTAATAAAAACATATTACTTTCCTGCAGTTAAAATATCGCTCATGATCTTGTCACAGCTCATTAACTTTGAAACAGTGGATGAAAACAATAAGAAGAGACTTTTTGGATGTATATTTGTGCCCAAAAGTATAACTGTGATTTCTTTTTCCATTAGTTATTTCAAACATTCTGTAGGTCTAGATATTTTTAATAACAGCATGGTCTGCAATGATTTTGTTTTATACTTCTATAAATGAAAAGTGAAAATCTCTGATGATACCTACCAATTAAGCAAATGATCTTACAAACATGCCAATCTTTTAAAAATATTCCCAGGCCAACTTCTAAAAGAATAAGTCTTATGAATCCTTTAGTTCCCAACTGAACCACTAGAGAAATCTCATTAAAAAAAAAATAAAAATTTAAACCCTGTATTAAAAAGAGAACCCGTTTGCACATTCCACAAAAAAATATAGTTAGAATCTACTTTCTTGTGACACTGACTGGGAATACAAAATATATTGTGGTAGGTAGCAGCCCTTGAGAGACTCACGGTGCACATACATGTTTTTCCCCATAAGGGTGGACATTTACAGTGATAGAAAGTATTGCATAGCTCTATAACTGGCTGTAGTAAAGAGCAGAGAGCTTTGTAATTGTTAGATAAATAAATATTTACATTTAAAACAAATACATTTGAGTTTACACATAGATTAAATGGATAATGATCGGCTCCACAAAGGTAGAATTTTACTTACTTTTTCATTGTCCTCCAGAACTTTGAGTAGCTATTCGAACATAGCAGACCCTAAGTAAATAAATGTGTCCCTAGTATGTGTGATATTTCCGGAACCACTAATATTTCCTTCTTGAGCAAATTGACTAACCACTCAAAGGCTCACATTTCTCACCAATAAAATGGGGACAGAAATAGTTTGTCCCCAGGTTTTTGTGATATTTAATGTGATACCTCTGAAGTTCTTTGAACAATATCTGTCTTAAAAGTAGGAAAGCAACAGATCTTAGAGAACTGTGCATGAACATCCATATATTTCAAAAGTATAGGGGCACCTGGGTGGCTCAGTGGGTTAAAGCCTCTGCCTTCAGCTCAGGTCCTGATCTCAGAGTCCTGGCATAAAGCCCCACATCGGGCTCTCTGCTCAGCAGGGAGCTTGCTTCCTCCTCTCCCTCCTGCCTCTCTGCCTACTTGTAATCTCTCTAACAAATAAATAAATAAAATCTTTAAAAAAAATAGATATGCAATTTCAAATGAGTGTAGAAGTAAAATTTTATAGAAAAGAAAACTAAGATCCAAAAGTTTACATGGTGTATCTAAGGTTATACTGTTAAAAGGAGGGTAGAGAGTTTTCCACAGAATGGTATCTTTAATCATAATTTAATTGTCAGTATAGTCACTCATCTTGTACTCCAATGATGAATATTTTACACATCAGAAGTGACTAACCAGAAAGAACTCACATAAAAAAATCTAAAAACTATAGAAATATCACTTTCCCACCCTGTGATTTAGATAACAATGGGGACGTGGCAAATTAAATGTTTTCCAAAGGTCTTCAGTAGGTTGTCTTTTTGTTTTTTTTCTTTGCTGTGCAAAAGCAAAGGTAATGGTATATGTTGACTTGAATGAATTATAATGACCATGATATCATAAAATATTGTTATTTTATTTATTTATTCATTCTGTTATTTCATTACTAAATATTAACCACTACAGGTCACGTGTTTTCAACTGAAAGGTAGACACATATCTACTTCTGAAAGGGAGAAATTTGCATTTCTCTCTATAGTTAAGTAACTATATTAACTATATTAACTTTATGTTACTTTAATCCTCTTCTGCAGCCCCTTCCTCAAGAAGGAATAGTATCAGTTTGTGTTCTTGGAGCAAAGAGAACCATGTGGTTATTTCTTTAACTCTTCGCACACAGGAGAGCACCCTGATGAGTATTTCCTGTTATTTTCACTGGGTATTTCATATTCTGAAGAGCATTTGTAAAGTAAATGAAAGTAGTAAACAGAGAAATCATCTCATTAACACTCAGTTAAAAGGCAGTCCACTAGAGAGAAGTTTTACAGAAGAGAAAACTAAGATCCAGGTTATACGGTATATCTAAAGTCATATGGTTTAAAAGAAGGGTGGAGATTTTTTCCATTTTTGTATTTAGAAGCATAAACACAGATTTTTACAAACAAGAACTATTCAAGTAGAAGGAGGAGAAAAAAAATCTGCCCTTATTTTTTAAAGCCAACTTGACCTTCGTGACAAAACAAATTGAGGAAATTCACACTCCCCAGATTATACGTATTTTAGATCATACAAGCCAAAAAGTCAGATAAAATGTCAAGCATTACCAGAATTGAAAGAATAAATACTGAATAATTAAGTCTAAGTCCTGTAATATCTCAATCTTTGGTCATTGATACCCACCATCTCTATACTTTGCTCATCCTTGGTTGGATGTCATAACAGGTTACCTGGATTCCAACAGAGAAAATGTGCTCTATCTTAAAGAGTATAGTATATGATGAATTAATCAGGAGGTATAATCCTGCTTAGAATTTATCTATTTTTTGGATCAAGGACTAGGTAAAAGCCAGTGAAAAGAAGGTCCTTTGGAATAGGGCATAAAAACAAAATTAGAAAAAAAAATAGGAATTATGATAGGAAAGACATATAAACTCCTAAGAAAGAAAGGACAGGAAAAGATAATTGCACATAAGAGGAAAAGAGAGAATGATCAGGACATAGTCATGAAACAGAAGTCACAGGAAAGGGGTAGAGTAGGTACGGCACAATTTTAAAATCTTGGACATTTACCTTTTAGAAGCTAGATGTCTGGCCCCCTCTCATACATTTTCTCCATTTCAACTCCTACCACTCTCGCAGGGAAAAATGTGATTGTGTGATTGTAAGAAAAAAAGTTGTAAGAAAAAGGTACTTTTACTAAATGCACCATTCTATTTTAGTCTCCTTATTTTTAGAGAAAGGACTATTGGCAAGAAGGTGGTTCCATATCAGAAAAAAATTTATAGAGGAGAGATTGTTTAGGGAATGCATTTTCCTTGATTTTGTTTTGTGAAAATGTAAGTGGTAGGTACAATCTGAGAATTTCCTTGTGTAATATGTCTATATATGTTGTTTACTTGCATAAATACAAAAAGTTTACTCAAGTTTATGTTCAACATGTGAGAAAAATGCTTTACTACCTTCCTTTCTTCTTTTCAGCCCTTTGTTGCTTTCTGCTTTGTGTGTGTGCATCAGACATCCACTTAGTGAGTAAACCCCTGAGATCAGAAAACATGCCTGTGCTTTGATTGGCATCTATTATCAGTTCTTGTGCACAACATCATGCATACAGTGAGCACTTGATTCTTGCCAAACTTTAAAAGCCCAAAGTCACAGCACCCTGTTGGGATCATTTTGTATGTCTTTAGTGGGAGCACGAAAAACTGTTTCTTAATACGCAAGCAGCAGAACCTTTAGAAAACCTGCTTTTCATTGATAAAACTGATTTTTATTTATAGCTGTAATTAGAACATTAAAAAATAATTGTTCCCATCTCGTCTTTTTTGTGCTATATGTTAATATATTACTTATTATTTATTATGTTATTTTATCTACTTCATGATATATAACTTGAACTTAATAGACTGTCTGGTATATTGATATTGACTGATTTTTAATTTTGTTTATTTGACAGAGAGAGAGAGGCAGCAAGAGAGGGGAGAGGGAACACAAGCAGGGGGAGTGAGAGAAGGAGAAGCAGACCTCCCGGAGAGCAAGGAGCCTAATGTGGTGCTCGATCCCAGGACTCTGGGATCATGACCTGAGCTGAAGGCAGATGCTTAACAACTGAGCTACCCAGGTGCCCCAGATATTTATTTAATTATAGTTTTTCTGTAAGAAAATATTTTAGCAGCTTACAGGGAAGACATAAAATATAAGATAATACAAATAAAAAATAGACAAGAAAAAAAGGAATAGACAAGAAAAATAGATAAGCAAGTAACTTTTTATTGGCAAAAGATTGAAGTAATAACATTAGTAATCTAAAAATGCATACAATAGACCAAAATTTTTCCCACCTTCAGGCCATGATCTATTCATGTGTTGTGAAATCAATTTAACAGGTCCTGTCCAGTACTTTTAAAAATAATTATAATAAGACATAATAGATAATATTAAAGTACATCACATGTATTTTTTGATAGAATTGAATTCAGAAAGTTACAAAGACAGTCATAAAGCAAAACAGAGGATTTTTTCTTTTTTTTATTGGATCACAATTTTAACTTCATGATTTTTGTAAGTCAAAGTCAAAAGAGAAATGGGTTTCAAAATTCATAAGTTAAAAGGAAAACAAAAGGCTAGCTAACTGCTCAAGAAATTGCAAAGATTTCTAAAGCTATTATTAGTAAGAGATTTCTTCTAAGGATATTCATAACAAAGGCTCTGCATCAAGAAATCTCCCATATCCCCAAATAGATCCTTTTGTTTGGTATAAGACTATACATATCATAGTTCCTCCAAACATAAGCCAATGACATCACAGCTGGACCTAGCAGAGTTTCAATAAGCCCACTTCTGTAGGATGTCATAGCAATGTGACAAAACTAGCCTGAAGTATATTGACTAAATCAATTATGAATAAAGAGAATGGATGTCAAAAATACTTATAAATAAACAGATGGGCACAAGGATGACTATGAAATACTATATTTTGCTTTGTATGGATCAGAATATGTAAAAAATAAGGTACAAGGTACATAATTGTGACATATACAAACTTTAAAAATCTTATTGTGAGTAAAAACTGTTAATTGATAAAAGCCCTACTTAGGGCTTTTAGTTTTAGTTCATCAATATCTTGTGCAATGAGGGAATTTATTTTTCTAGTAATCCAGAAACACACAGCACACCTAGGCTCCTTCGAAATTGAATTCTAGGTTTAAGAAGCTGAAGATTCAATAGCATACTGAAAAAACATCTATAGTCATTAAGGATTCAACCTGTACATTTGTTTAAGCGGCTTGAACTTTCATTCATTGAAATTAAGCTATGGTTATAAAAACCACATATAGGAATAGGAATACTAAAGCCAGTGAGCTGTGATATTAACTCCTATAACTCTCTTCCTTTTGAAAAAAATATAGTTCACAGCAGTAGAGAAAGATCAAGAGGACTTGGGAAAATGCAACTGAGAGAGAAGAGGGTAAAGAAGTAGAGAGGTAAAGAGAGAGAGAGATAGGGAGAGAGAGGGAGAGGAAGAACACTTCAGCAGATTCTGCAGAGTGAGAGGTACACATACCTGGAAATGAGTTTGTGTAATGTGTTATCATGACTTTTTGTCTCCAAAGGACTATGAACTCAGGTAAGTTGTTTACCTTCTCTAAGCCCCAGATCCTTTGCCTTTAAAAATGGAATGATAATATCTACTGGGTCAGGCAGCCAAGAATCAAATCAAATAAAGATTATAAAGTTCCTAACATTAAGAGTTGAAAGAATAAACACTTCTAACATTACTTCATTTCCCTTTCCTATTTCTTTTACCCTTCACATTCTTTTTTTTTTTTTTTTTTTGACAGAGAGAGAGAGAGAGAGAGACAACCAGTAGGCAGAGAGGCAGGCAGAGAGAGAAGGGGAAGCAGGCTCCCTGCTGAGCAGAGAACCCAATGTGGGGCTCGATCCCAGGACCCTGAGCCGAAGGCAGAGGCTTTAACCCGCTGAGCCACCCAGGTGCCCCTATCCTTCACATTCTTTATTCACATTTTTTCTGTAGAGAATCCATCACTTTGATAGTTTTCCTTTAATATGAATAACCAAAATCTCCATCCTTCTCTGTTCTTAAGAATTTCAGTCCTATACTTGCCATGATCAAGTCACTTGGTCAATATCCCAAAGGCAAAGTTAATATGGATGGACATAAACTAAGACCCATCCACTAAAGAATCAAGAAGTTTTACAGGATGTTTTTGTATACCTTTATCCTTTATGACTTAGAATTTCACTGTCTCTCACCAGGTGACTCTGATATTTTGATGTCACTCTTTGATCAACATTACAAAATAGAACTTGTTATCTTTCTTGCCAAAGACACCACTCCTGATTCCTTGTGTTTACTAGCAAGTGCAAGGTAACACTATACAAAGTCTTGAATCTCAAAAGATAAGAAATAGCATGAACAAACTTTCTGGGTAAGTTATGGTTTACATTTAGAAAATCAACACTTTTTCTTTTAATCTTTTCATTTGAATAAAACTTTTTCCAATCAAATTTCACATGTATACGATTGCTTTAGATGGAGTAAACCAAGGTTAGTTTAAAAACTCGTTACGAGGGGTGCCTGGGTGGCTCGGTCAGTTAAGCATCTGACTCTTGATTTTGGCTCAGGTCATGATCTCAAGATTGTGATATCAAGCCGCATATGAGGCTCCACACTGGATGTGGAGCCTAAGATTCTTATTCTCTCCCTCACCCTCTAGCCCTACCACACACAAAAAACAAAGAGATAAAAAACTTGATACAAAGTATAAGTCATCACCATATACATCTTTACCATAATTTATAGCAATTAAAGCAATAGCACAAGGAACTAATACATACGAATGATATCTTCAGTCGTTTCTTTTGCAACAGCTTTGAAGAGAATTTCAATTGGTTGATGCATACAGAATTGGATATGTGAATTTTTTTATAAGAAAGGGTGTTAATTCAAAATGAATGAACTCACAGTGAGCTTCTGTGGAGCATTTCTATTAGCCAAGTAGAAAAGCCTTTTAAAATCTCTTGTGACTGCTGAGAGGTTTTGGGTTTCCATGTGAGAGTGTTTGTCTTTGTTGTTGTTGATCTTGACCAGGTAAAATTGCTCCAGGCGTGGAAGGCATCACTAAACTGTCATTCTCACAAGGACACAAGCTTGAGGTCACCACTCAGCTTTCATCTTTCCTCACTGCCCACAGCCAATCTCAGTAATAACTCCTCCTATCCTGCCTTCCTCGTGTTTGTTACATCTGCACTGTCCTTCGACCTTCCACGGGCCTCATCACCGGCTCACTCACATCATGACAGTGATCACTGGGCTTCTATGCTCATCGAGTCTCTCCCATTTCTGTTATATATTACACACCAATAAAGATGTTTTCCCTAAAATTAAGTTTTACTCCAAAAGACTGTATTTCATTTTTTTCTCCACTCGCTTCAAAAACTTCAAATCTTCAAATTCCTTCAACCTACCATCTTAGAACTTCAATAATCCTATGTCATATTATAGATCTGCTTTAGCTTTAAATTATGTAAATACACAGCAGAGTGCCTGGGTCCTAGTGAGAATTTACCAAATTTTAGTCCTTCTCCCAAGGTACTCCACTTTGGTGTGATCAGATACTCTCTAATAACTTTTTTCCTTCTTGCTCTGAAATGATCTTGCAGTCTTCTGCCCTCTGTGAAGGCACCTCCTACAAGACCTTTTTTGCTGCTTTCTCTTTTTTTCCTCCCGCCCTTGCAGAATTGATATTTATTGCGTGTATGTCATTAGGCATTTAATCATTGACTGTTCTTATAATGTTGTTTAATGTTTGGTGTTTTTCTTTTCAAAATGGTTTATCTTAAAGTCACTTAAAGGGATATATTCTGTGGAACTTAATTGTATATAGGAAGGTAAGTAGTAATTGCCAAACAAGTGGTGTTGAAGCCAACTAAATATTAGATTTTCATATCATCTTTAATACGTAATTTTACATGCAGTCAGATAATTATTGATTACCATTCTGTTAAAGTATATCTCCTACATACACTGTGCACCTTACAAATATACAGATATTAACCTGGGATAGCATTATTTGATTGGGCCTTAAAAATAACTTCAAGCAATGTAATCATTATAGTCATGATTCAGGTTTCACAGATATAATAACTTGATCTTAAAGAATATATACATATTCCTAAAATAAAATCATTTTAGATCCTGAAATTCTGATTAAATGGATTGCATTGTGCTGAACAGGTTGAAGAGTCTACGCTCAAATAAAAACTTTTGTTATATTCAGCTGTTGTTTCTGCTAGTGCTACCAGCACTAACTTATGAGGATATTTTTAAATGTTCTACATAATTTTATGCATATAGGTCAAATATAGTTGGTGAAGTGCTTATTTTTCCTTTTAAAAAATCTTGACCATTATGTCCATACTTATCTTAATCATTGTAACATGACATTTATGTGATCTGCAGATTAAATATGTTAATCAATCATGTTCTCAGTATTTGTTATGCTATATACACGTAACTCCAATATTAGGCTTTCGGATAATTCAAATAGGTAAATATGGAAGGATTACCGTGCTTCAGGCACTGTGCCTTGAGGTACTAAAATAACATAGAAACTCACAATCTTCTGAGAGAGACAACCGTTATATTCCAGTGTAATTTCTAAAATACAAATCACAACAAAAAGCACTAAGGGTGAAGAAATTTCACCAATAAATGAAATAGAGGCAAATTGTCCAGAGATGACTTTATAGAGATTTAACATTTCAGCCTCATCTTTTTGGGTGAGTAGAATTTTGGTCAAGCAGAGAAAGGGAAAATGGGGTTTCCTGGAAGAAAGGGAAAAGTAAGTAGTATTCTCTCTGCAAAGTATAAAAGATCGTGGCGGTTTGAGAAGGATGAAGTTCAGTACATTAAACTGGGTAGAATTAGAGGGAGTCAACAAGGCAAATAAAACAGACTATGGTGAATGGGACCAAGCTGTGAAGATGACTCATTGGTCATTATAAGGAGTGTGTTTCTGAAGGCAGGGTGGGACCAGGAGCGGCAGGAAAGCAGAAGGAGGGCATAGTTAAAGACGTGTGCCTGTAATTCTCAAATGAGTGGGCAAAACTGAAGAAGCTAAGGAAATGGAGTCGGGACACGAGGTAAGACACTACTGAGCAAGGAGAGACAGGAGAGTCTGAACAAAGGTGGCAGCAGTGGCAGTCAAGAAAGGGGGACAGATTAAAAAAACATTTTGGATGGGGAAATACGACATCAACATTTTGTAAAAGGAAGTCGACAGAGGATTTAAAGCCACTTTCAGCTTTTCAGCTGGACGAAATATGATGGAGAATGAGATGAGGCTACTGAAACCGGCAGTTGGCTGTTACTGGTAACCTTTCTGAGCACAGGTAAGAACAAAGGTGAACTCGTGGGCAAAAATGAAGGCTGCATTCAACTGCTCTCAGAGGGATTGATTTATATCTCAAAACGGAAAAAGTGAAGTAAAAATCTAATATTTGCTCATTTGCTAATTATTTTGTAAGGTTATATTAACTAAATAAAGCTATCTGGATAACACATAAATGAATACATGCCTTTTCTGCTTAGGAGAGATTTTTAAAAGCATTGACGAAATTCAAGTCTCATCAAGTACTCACAATAAGACAAATTATGATTTATTTCCTTGGATATTTAAGAAGCAAGCTAGCTCCTTTTACCTCCTGACAGCAGCGGTGGAGTAAATATTTCCAATCATCTAAAATCCTCTGTTACTGCACTCATTAGTGCATGCAATTAGTAGAAGCCAGGCATTGACTGATTTGATTGACGTGTGTTTATTTTCTCTCCTACACACCGTGGGATCACAGCATGAGAGTGATGAGAGAAGAGCTATAATTTGGAACCAAGGGTAGCATGGCTATTTATTATAATCATACTTACAACTGGACCCGGTGGGCCCTGGGGACCTTCCCCTCCTTTCAGTCCAGGTGCACCCTGGGAAATGAGAATAAAAACAAAGAAAATGAATCAATGTGACTTGAATATAAATAGGAGGTGCATGATTGATAAAATGAAGAAAGTAAGAAGCATTTTTAGATGCAAATATACATTGCTATATATGTTATGATAATTGATGCTTATGCTTACGCATCTCCCCTTAATTACTCATGAATATTTAGTTAAGTCCTGAGAAACATGCTTCTGATAAGTAATCTCATTTACATGCTTTATCTATATGCTGAGTATACCTGAGCTCCTGGAAGACCTCTTTCACCTGGGAAACCACGTAGTCCCGCTGGTCCATCTTTCCCTGAGACACCTTGAGGACCTGGGTCACCCTAAAGAATATAATATACATCAATCATAGAGAGTACTTTCTCCATGTTTCTATACGCAAAGCTGTTATTGCCTCTAAACTGTAAGTAAAGTCTAAATGTCATTCAATAATGAGAATATTGTGTGGAATGCCATAGATATTAAAATGAACTGACCACTCCCTATATTTAAGACTGTGTATAAAAGCATGGCTTTATGGTCAATGGAGCTAAGTGGTCTTATGCTATTGTTCAGTTACATCTCGAAGTACAAGAAGCTGAATATTTTACTGGTATATCTTTCTGATCTATTTAAATACTGTGCTAACATATAGAGACTCTATGGACAAGTGATGAGAAGCTACAGTGAAAAGTAAATGAGTGTTTTCAACCAAGAAGTTTCCTGGGGCGTGTCATACATACCTTTGCACCTTCTTTTCCTGCAGCACCAGGAAGACCTTGCTCACCAGGAGGGCCCGGAGGGCCAGGATGTCCTCTTTCACCTATTGGACCAGTCTCACCAGTTGGTCCCTAAATTGGATCAGCAAAATCTCATTAGATTGCTCTTTTAGTTTTCATAAGGATAACACAAATCTCAAAGAAACAGTACTTCTTTTCACAGAAGGTTATCATTCTCACTTGTTTCCATGCTGTCCTACAAAACAGAAAAGCACCGTATCTGGAAGTGTGAAACGATTAAAGTGCCATCCTTGGTTAGGATCTGATTTACATAGGTAAATACAAAAAGCTATTTTTTTTTTTGTTCAATACCAGAAGTATTTCAGAGCGAGGCCAAAGTATTGTTAAAAACTATGGTTTTGGGGCACCTGAGTGGCTCAGTAAGTTAAAGCCTCTGCCTTCAGCTCAGGTCACGATCTCAGGGTCCCAGGATCAAGCCCCACATCGAGCTTTCTGTTCAGTGGGGAGCCTACTTCCCCCTCTCTCTCTGCCTGCCTCTCTGCCTACTTGTGATCTCTCTCTCTGTCAAATAAATAAAATCTTAAAAAAAAAAACTGTGGTTTTAACCAGTTTCATCCCATTTCCTCTTTTTAATGTAAGATGTCGAATGAGGTTAGGAGTAAAAGAGACAATGGTACCACATTGGTAGCTATTGCTTGATAATAAGCCTCAGTCCCCTGGAACCCAAACAACCAAAGCAGTTCTTGGAATTTCCATGACTGGAGACCTCTCTATAGTTAATCTATATTCATTTGACAAAGTCTAGAGAATGTAGCAGGGAGATCCTGCAGGCCTCGAGTTTAGGCTGGCAGTTCCTCCTGGCCAAAGGCTGTAACAAATAGCCCGCTGCCTCAAATTGCTGCAAATGCCAAAGTGAAAAATGTCAGGTCATTTATGTGTCCCCTGAGTGGTACTGTTCTGTGGTGCTAAAGTTTAATGAGCTTTCAAGTATAAATAGAGAATGGTGACCAGTTGCTCTGTATTTCCACTTAAAATAAAGCAAAATGAAGGATTTAAGTTAAAGACATATAAAGGGAAAGTTTCCAGATGCTAAGGTTGTTAAACAGCGTAATGTGTTGTTGAAGTTGTTTATGCATTATCATTCCTTGTTATTTCTCTAAAAATGTAACAGATTCTTAGCCTCTGGTCTTGGATAAAGAATGCATCTGCCTTATAGTTGAGTGTAAATTTCTAGGTTTAAATTCTTTTAATTATATGTTGCTAAAAGTCCCCAATTTATCATTAATGTACAAAAACTCCCCCCACAGAGGAATTTTTCCTGAATATCTGATCACTGGAATTTCAGTTGTAAGCAATATAAAATTGATCCTAATCTAATGGCTATCACCATTGAGACAAAAATGAGCAGATAATATGACTACAAAAAGTGGAATAAATATGAAACATCGTAATCAATATTGTTCTTATTAAATCATTTCTTTTGTCCTAAAGGGAAAATTAGGTTATTAATATCAGGAATGGGATTTTCTCTCTTAAAAGAACCAATAAAGAAAACTAACTCAATGGAAACGCATCCTCAACAAAACACCTGATACTTTAACAACAATAACAACAATGATCTCAGAAGCCAGATGTTAGGCAGAGATGAATTTTCAAAAGGGGTAAGGTCCCGAAATAATCACTTAAGCCCCCTGATGTCTACATTCTAGTTGTACTTTGATTTCATTTCTATTCATGGATATTGAATGTAATAGGAATCATTCTTTAAGTTATATTTTTTCACAGAAAATTGCCATGAAATTGCTTGAAATGAAAAAAAATAATAAGAGTAGCTAATTATTGAGGGAGTATTTTTTTTTTTAATTAAAATTGGTAAGCAGTTAAGAGTTTTTCAGTACAGAGGCACCTGGGTGGCTCAGTTGGTTAAACAACCAACTCTAGATTTTGGCTCAGGTCCTAATCTCAGGGTCTGAGGTCTCACCCCTCAGCATGGAGTCTGCTTGTGATCTTTTCCCTATACCCCTTCCCCCACTCGCATGCATGCTGTCTTTCTAAATACATAAAATCTTTAAAAAAAAAAAAGTTCTTCAGCACACACACACACAAAAGTATGCAAAAAAATCATGCAAGTATGCATTTTTCTTTTATAAAATAGTAAACAGTATTTCCCTTGGTTCAGGATTCATCTCTGGAATTAAATGATTAATCACTCCAAGAATTCTTCATTTTTGCTTCTGTCACACATATTCTTAGAAAGAAGATGCAGATTTTTGTTTCTCTGCTTATCGTTTGTGTGTGTGTGAGTGTATGTGTGGGTGTATTTGAGTTACGAAGTCTTAAGAACTAATTATAGGCTGAGAAAAAACAATTAAGCAATTAAATAATTAAAACACTTATTCAAATGCTCTTGTTCTTTTGCTATGATTTGTTATTAGCAGGGGTAAAATTCCAGCTGAGTAAACTAAATGTGTTCTTTCCATTCAATATCACTTTGCTGAATAAATATTTTCTATTCTCACAAATTATTCTATAATTCAGCATACTGCATCAATTTTTGAGACTCTTTCTGGCTCTTTGTCATTATTTAGACATATTCAAAGATTACAAACTACAATCATTGATGGAAATCATTGTTATGAAGACAAAAATCTTAAGAAACATGCAATATACTACAAATATTACAATTTAAGGGAAAAGAGCTGTGTTCAAAGCTTTGTATTATATTTTTAATGTAGTCTACATCTAAATCTAATTTATACTCAGAAATCTGAAGTCATTTTGTAATTTGAAATTCTGGGAAAAGATGATGGTCAACCTTTCTAATAAAGCATTTGGGTGGTTTTAGCAGATAGTACTGTGGTTGGGCTTTCATGTTAACTTCGTTGTGAATTTTCTGACTAAATCTTCATTATTTGTTTTATTCTCTTTTCCTTATGCAGTCAATTGAAAAATCTCTTCAGCTAAGTAATAGTATGCTTATTTGAGGTAGGCCAGTTGCATTTATTTAAATGTGATGTAAAATCTAAAATACATCATTTTGAATCATAATAAAATGGGCAGATTTTAATAGAAAAGATGAAAATATAAACAGGAAAACAAATCTTATTAGAAAAACAAAGTAAAGGGACATACCTGTGGTCCAACGACACCCCCTGGGCCAGGGGGGCCAGTCTTGCCTTGAAATCCCTAAGGAAAGAAAACAATCTGTTAAAGCTACATGACAAAAGCATAAATTAAAATTTGATAAGATAACTCACATTAAAACAAAGTCACTTTTTGGCTAAAAATACTTATGTTTTAAATTTATTTTATTTTATTATTTTTCTTTCTTTCTTTATTTCGGGGGGTGAGCAGCGGAAGAGGGAGAGAGAGAATCCCAAGCATAAGCTGAGCATGCGGCTGGACATAGGGTTCAATCTCACAACCCTGAGATCAGGACCTGAACCAAAATCAAGTCAGATGCTTAACTGACTGAGCCACCCAGGCACCCTTAAAAATACTTATTTTTAAATGCTTAAATATCAGTTATTATATTCCAGTCTTCTTTAAAATTCTAAACTTACCATCCTCACTATTTCACATTATAGTCCAATGATTACTTTCAATAAACTTAAAAAAGAAAAGAAGACAATTGGATGAAGATGGAGGGAGAACCTATTCTGAGCCGTATTCCACTTGGTCAAACAATATCGAGAATTTTAACATAGCAATGTTTGTGGATAAAATAAATGATGATTTAGACATTCTTGAAACAGTCCACTGGTTCTATATACAGAGATAAATCTATGGTCTGTGTTAATGCATTTTCCTTTCCTGCATTCCAACATAAAACAAAATAAGAACAGAATCAAAACAAAGCAAAAACTAAAATAAAACAGGATGTAGAGTACATTTATAAAAAGAACACTGTGCATGATTAGTAATCATTTCAGCATTTTATCAGTATTCCTTCTTAAAATCCCCCCAAATACAGTTACAAATGTACCTTGTAAATAATGTGGCCATTAGGATAAAATCTGGGAGATGGAAGCAGCAGGTAGTCACTAAACAAAGCCTTTGAACATATATTTTGGTATCTATATTTCTCTAGACTCGTGGGTTAGTCATTCTGTATAACTGTTTTATGATTGGCAAATTTCTTTGTCATGTAAGTTAACTTACATTTAATAGTTGGAGAAGTAGCTTCAGAATATAGGGAGAAAAACCTTCAGAACTGAATTAAAGCAAATGAAGTTTGCCAAAGTATTCACGGCAACATGAGACTGGAAATAATAAGATTGAAAAGCAAAGGGCAGAAACTGTAGTCCTATCTTTATATCACAACCTTCCAGATAACTGATTAAATTATTTATAATAACAGAATTTTATGGTAGGAAAAAGGAAAGCAACCTGTGTTTGTAATTACTTGAATTGACATTTCAGGGAAAGAAAACAGATTCCTCCTATTTTTTTTTCCTCCTATTGTTTTTTTAAATCCATTAATTCTTAAGATCAACAGAGTTTGTCTTGATTTACCACTTTTAATAGCAAAACAGGGGTGCTTGGGTGGCTCAGTCAGTTAAGCGTCTGCCTTCAGCTCAGGTCATGATTCGGAGTCCTGGGATCAAGTCCCACATCGGGCTCCCTGCTCAATATTTCTCCCCCTCCCTCTGCTTGACACTCCCCTTGCTTGTGCTCTAGTCAAATAAATAAATAAAATCTTAAAAAAAATCTTAAAAAAATAGCAAAACAAATTAATACAAGGGGACTGTATCATAGAATATGTTTTACATTCTAGCCATGCTGATTTTCTAACCCTTCTCTGAACAGCCATACACCACATATTGCATAGCCTGTTTCTTCTGTCTGTATTACCCTTCTCCCAATTTCTGATCACTAAGTTTGACATGAAGATATAAATGCAATACTGAACGTGAAAAAAAAGATTAGCATCTTATAAGGTTTTTTTCCTTACTATGAGAGCATACATAAAAATGCTGGTAATAATAATTAATGAAAATCAACTGATTAAAAATCGATGCTTAATTGAGGAAATTCTGTGAAAAATGTGGAAAGAGAAACCCTTGGGTGCTAGCACATCTGAGTAGGTGACTGATTTGGGAGGAACTGGAGGACAGCTTGTTTATGTCTGCTCCTTTAATACATTCACAGTATTTGCAAATATCCAATAAACGTAACAAAAATAAACCTTGTGCAAGAAAATGTTATAGTTCACAATAGAGTGTCCTTGTTCAATATTGTCATGTAATAAGACTATATTTGCCATTTAATTTTAGAATAATAAGTTATGTTTTTCAAAGTCTCTGAAAACGAGATCACTTTGCTTCATTGGTTCTGCTCTAAGACCCAATAAAAATGTTAACTCCTATTCTGATAATCTGTAGGAGACTAAGTTAATTTTAGGATGACTGTAGGATTTGGCTGGTGTGTTCTTGTGACAAATTTGGGTTGTTTCAGTATAACAGAAATTATTTAGAATTATTGCCAGTGACCTTAAAAAGCCTTGAATTATAAAACATCAGAATGACACTTCAATTCAAGGAATTCTCACTGGGGACGAATCTCAAATATAACAAAAGAATTTCTCCTTGAAAATAAGGTGACATGTATATAGCAGCATATGGCTGCTCTAGATTCTGGCTCTTTCTGTACAAGGCAATCCTTTGAATTCCAGTCAGCACAGAACAAAGTGAGAAAGAAGGGTTCCTGACTATACGATGATTCACTCTTGCTCTTAAAAGTGCATTTGAAATCAGAAATACAATTTTCCAGAAATAATTCTAGCCTTTCTTATCTATGAGAATCTACTTGAGAATATCCATCTTAGAATCACTAGTTAATATGCTATTTTAATATGCTTTGTTTAAATTTAAATGTTATATGTAATATAGCTCCTCTGGGTAAAAAAGCAGAAGGTCCGGATTAAATTGAAGACAAAAGGGATTTTATGATGCCTATTCTCTAGGTATCCCTTTTTCAAAAGACAGTTTGAAAATATTCTAGAGTTACTTCCACAAAACTACACAAGGACTTAGTTAAAAATGATTGACTAGAAGATTTGAATGAGACTACATTTGCAAATCTGAGTATGGATTCTCCACTAAAGAGTTTATTTTATGCTCCTCATGCAGATGTAATTCCTGGGAGGAAACCCAAACAATTTTACTCTTTCGTCTAACTAAATCATATTTGATTCTGCTTTTGAAATCCAAGACTTTGAAGTTTATAATCTGACTAAAATGAAGAAGTTGTTACACTAAGCATCATCAAGCATCGTCGCTTGGTGAGCAAAACAGGAATTGAGTTGCTGCTGATTATCCTACGCAAAAAGATCATCCTGTTTTCAGGTTTGCTGCTGTGTGTGCACCACAGTGCAACTCCAAATATGTCTTCATGCTGGTTGCATGCCCTAAAATGACTCTGAAACACATCGTCAAAGCTAGTCTGTGTTGTGATTTCCTTATGAATTCTGGATAAATTAATCAATGGTGAGATCCAAGAATTGAGTCCAAGGAAATGTGCTAAGTTATGGTAACTTCTAATTAGACTAACATCCCCCTGGAAAAGCCAGACACATGGTTTGGTAACAGTGGCAGAATAAATAAATTCACTGGGATTTTTAAAACACACTTAAGGTGCCAGTTTCCTCCTTGCCCAAATCACTGTTATTCATATAAGTCGTTCAGACAATTTATTTAATGTTATGGTCCTCATAATTTTAAAATAAAATTCGGTTACATTTTTCATTTACATTTTCCTACTTGAGGTGAGAGGATGCATTTGACACAGTTTCAACCCAGTTATAGACTGATGGTTCCAACACCAGAAAATATTTCATCCTTTTGTTCTGGATAGAAGAATGTATTAAATGCACAGCTTAGTGTAACACGTTTCCTTTAGCGAGTGGACGTGTGATAGGGTTGGACAGAATATATCTTTAAACAAATACTTCTGTGAAAGGGCCAAGGTTGACAACCTTGTAGAGGTTTCCAAAAGATAATGGGGTCTTCTCCATCAACTCAACCCTAAAGTGCTGTTCTTGACAATAAGGACATTCAAATCAAACCCCATATCCTCAAGTACATCCATTTGTGGTGGGATACAAATTTGGGTTAACTTATGTATTCTATATGTACATGTTTTTTAATAAAAGTTTCAATGAAATTAATTTTTCCATTGTCCCAAACCTAGTAAACCTAATAATACAGTAGCTTTCTGTGAAATGATGAGGTACTGGAGATGGAAAATTTCAGTCAAAAGAGTGGGGTCACTTACAGTCTCTCCACGTTGTCCTGGGTGTCCCGGCAAGCCATCCTTCCCAGGTGGTCCCTGAAATTACAAATATTAAATACCACATCTCATAAATATTCCTTGAAATTGTTTATACTTTAAATGTAAACTGTTAGAAAATTTTCTCATCGTATTTTCATTAGGTATCATATTTTGATGTTCTGTTGATTTTATATACAGTAGTAGTATGTCTATATATCTCTTTAGGATAATTCTATCTATAACCATGACCAGGAGAAAATTGTATAACTCCGTTATGAAGATTTTACATTTAAATGATTTCATTAGCATTTATTTCTTAAAAAGCATTCATACAGAGCTGTATTTTTAATTTTACAAAACGGTTTAGTTCTTCAGTACTTGACAAAGGAATATTTTCCCATCTTTTTGGTCATCTGTTCTTAACTCAATTTCCTGTGCATCAAGATCTGGATAGCAGAAAGATAGTGTCCTCTAGTGGTGGTCTGAGATTCTAACTGATAAGAATGAAAAATGCAAACTTAGAAACAAGAAGACTTTTCAATTGCTTCAAATAAAGGGAACAAGGTCAGATCTATGCTCAATTTTAGAAGTCATCAGGGTGCAATTTCCCCAGCTGGTTTTCTTAAATATCCTCTTGAACACAAAATGTTTGTTAAGCCCTGGACAGCAGCTCTACTATGTTACCACTTTCTCTAAAGGATGCTGTCTGTGTCATGACTGAAGAAATAAATGAAGCAATTAACTAAGTACTTAAAGTAAACAACTCTTTG
>CM052798.1:78408872-78435556 GCA_028533885.1 Nasua narica | reverse complement strand
TGCAGACCAGAAGAGTGGCTCACAAACTTTAACACGCATCAGAACTATCTGGAGAATTTGCTAACCACACACTGAGCCCCTCTCTTGGAGTTCTGATTAGCTGAGCGGGGTGGCATGTCTAACAAATCCCCAGTGGTACTACAATGTTCTGACCCAAGGAACACACTTTGAGAACAACTTCCTTAGATACACAGGTGCTATGGCCTGAAACTTTGTGTTGAAATGCATGTTGAAATCCCAAGTCATATGTTGAAATTCATATGTTGAAATCCTAACCCTCAGAGGCAATGTCATTAGTCCCTTGGACCTTCAGGAGGTGTTTAAGTCAGGAAGGTGGAACCTTCATGAATGAGATCAAGGACATGAAAGAGGCTCCAGAGAGCTCCCTAGCCCCTTCTGCCACGTGCGGATACAAGAAGTCTGTTACCTGAAAAGGGGCCCTCACCTGACCACGTTGGTACCCAGATCTAGGACGTCCAGCCTTCAGAACTGTGAGAAATACATTTCTGTTGTTTATAAGCTATCTGGTCTCTGTATGTGTTTTTTTGTTTGGTTGATTTTTGTTTTTTTGTTGTTGTTGTTATATGAGCCAGAATGGACTAAAACAGTGGGTAAGTTGATTCTAGTTCTCATAAAGAAACTAAGTTGCTAAGAAAAGAAGTAGAAAACAACTGAGCACTGAGCATGTCCTATGTTTCCATAAATATTTAAGTATGAGAATAAAGAATTTCAATTAACTTTGAGAGGCTATTTGAATATCTCAGCAAATTTTATAAAAAAAGGCAGTATAAATCAGGAAGGGTTAGCATTACATTGTTTAAAAGAACGCATTATAGAAACAAAAATAATAAATACAAATAAATTATAATAAGATGTAAATAATGTCAGAATGCTAGAGGATATTTAGGAAGTGATATTTTGAAGAATACATTGGGTGATGGAAGACAAAAGAGAAATACTGATAAAACAAATATTTAAGAATCAGTAATAATTTTTAAAGCCATCAATAATATTCATTGCAGGAGTATTTGAGAGAATAACACCCATGCATCCATCTTTGATACTTTGAAAGGATGTTTACTAAGATATATTTGAATTACGTCAGAAACACTCAATAAACTTAAACTGAAAAATTGAACAAATTGAAAAATGTACATTCTTTGACATTATGAATTGCAATTTTGTTTGAATTTTCATTAATATTTGTATCTAAAAATTATTTAAAATATAAACCATGACTCTCAAAAATTTGAAAACATTGTCCAATGAAGAAAGATACAGAAAACCTATGGCACTTACAGGAGGGCCTTTTGGTCCAGGGAATCCAACTGGACCCTGAGGTCCTTGAGGGCCCTGAAAAGAAAAAGCAATGGAGAAATTTAAGAATATGCTTTGAAAGATACATTTTTATACTTTACTGTTTAATTCTACAGATGAACCAAAACGTAGCCTGCAGCTTCTTCACCATAATGACAGAATGGAGGCAAAGCAACAGGCTAATCTATGCTAATCTAAAAGCTAAATGCATGATTCTTCACATTATTCAGTACTCAAAACCACATATCACATCAATGGTCTTAAATCAAGAAAACTGTGAACATTTAGAATTCATATTAAAAGCGAACAGAACATAGATGTATCAAGAAGTTCCACAGATGTTGGACTTTAAACACTGGTTGGAAACATCCCCAGAGAGTATTTCAATTCCATAGCCCTCTCCCAAAATGTTGTTTTTAAAATTGACTCTATAAATGTTCTGGCTCCAGTCAAACAAAACTAAAAGAAAAAAACAAGTGGCTAATTCAGAAAGACCTTTAACTCATTTCTATATTTAAAATTTATTTTCTGAAAATGTCAATACCTCATTTTACTCACATATAAACTTCTTTAGGGACAAGATAAAAACACTTTATTGTATAATTATTCCCTTTAACATTCAATCCAAATATACACTTAAAATATTGTTTTTAACTTGATGCTTAAGTAACTATATTATTCCACATTCATATTTACATATCTTTAAAATACAGAAAGTAAACATAGAGACAGCAAAATAATTGGTAAAGATAATCCTTTCTGTTCACAGAACATAATAATTACATTTCTAAAATAAATATATATATATAAAATGGAAGAAAATAAATAAGATTTCTTAAGTATCTCAACTAGAATAGGATTTATTTATATTTAAATAAAAATAAAGTTTACTAAAATTAGTTTTTAATAGAATTTATTCTTTTCAATTTATCAGTTTAGACTTTCCAAGGGAAATATTACCATTTTTAAGCCGACGCTAGTTAAGAAATCATCACAAATTATTGCTATTACCAGCATCTCATCTTAAAATCAAAAAGAAACTTCAAAGTTAGATATGTCATTAAATAAATATATATCAGTGCCATTACCAAAAATGCTGGGCAACTTTTGGGACTCACAAGTTTTGGTACTCTTATTAAAGTCCGAAACTATCATTCTTCAGTATCTATCATAATAACTTAAGAATATTATAAACAAAATTTTATTTTAAATACAAAGTTTTAAAAGTAGTATTTTTTAGGTCATGTAGCAAGCTCAATTTTTCTAATTTCTTTAAATTTCATTTCTTTGCTTTCTATATTTTGGTTCCTTTTCAAATAAAATTGGATTTTGAATTTAAATTTCTTTAAGGAAAACATTTTCAAAAATCACTTCTCTACAGAATATAAAGAAAACTGGGTCTTTATAAAATTCCACAAAAAGTGTTTATATGTTCTGTCTGTATTAATCAAAATAGTTTCCAGTTGAAGTGGAAAATACATACTCAGTGTAAAGATACTATTGGAACTTAATCAGGGTTGCCAGATAAAATACCTAGCGTCAGTGAAATTTGAATTTTAGATAAATAAGGAATAATTTTAATATGTCCTAAATAGTACAAGGGACATGCTTACACCACAAACTATTCTGTTATTTATGTAAAAATTCTAATTTAATTGAGTGTCTTTGTCCTTTTCTTTGTTTTTATTTTGTTTTGTTTTGCTTTTGCTTAATCTGGTGACCTTAGACCCAACTAAAAGTTATGAACTAAGTCCTTTTTTTTTTTTTTTAAGATTTCATTTTTTATTTATTTAACAGAGAGAGAACACAAGCAGGCAGAGAGGCAGGCAGAGGCAGAGAGAGGAGCTGGTTCCCTGCGGAGCAAGGAGCCCGATGCGGGACTCGATCCCAAGATGCCGGGACCATGACCTGAGCCAAAGGCAGCTACCCAACCAACTGAGCCACCCAGGCATCCCCAAGTCCAACTGAGCCACCCAGGCATCCCCAAGTCCTTTTTTTTAAAAAGATTTTATTTATTTGACAGAGAGAGAGAGACAGCGAGAGAGGGAATACAAGCGCGGGGAGTGGGATAAAGAGAAGGAAGCCCAATACAGGGCTCGATCCTAGGATCCTGGAATCATGACCCAAGCCGAAGGCAGTTGCTTAATGGCTGAGCCACCCAGGAGCCCCCGTGAACTCAGTCTTTAATGACAGACATCCATGATCTGCAATTCATGAGTACGAGGAATTATATCAAGTTGCGGAATATCCTAATGAGTGTGTATGTGTATGTGTGTGTGTGTGTGTGTGTGTGTGTGTATATATACCTATATATATAAAATATTCTAAGGCATGTATATTATATGTACACATAATACTATGTATACTTATAAATAAATATATTGTTAAAGAAATCATGGGCAAAAATAGGTATTCCTGTTTCTAGTCCAATGGTACTACAAAACTCTCCCTAAACTTCCCAAGTCATATATTTTGAAGAAAATATTTTGATGATGTTATTTCTGTCATTTATCAACTTTGCCTAAGACATAACTAAATAATTTATGATAGGTAAAATCCTTTGTAGAAAATGAGGATGTATTAGGGATGAAAGGTTTCATCAACTACACAGAACACAGGAAATATGTTCTGTATGTTTAAAATGTATGAATGCTATTGAAAATGGTCACCAGCTTACTTTAATTTTTTTTATACTAACCTTTACTTTGATCCTCAAAATATACTTTTCTTACTCTCGAAGTATTTTTACAATTACAGATAATCATGCTGTTGGGGTGCACCTGGGTGGCTCAGTAGTTAAGCATCTGCCTTCGGCTCAGGTCATGATTCCAGGGTCCTGGGATCTAGCCCCACATCAGGCTCCCTTCTCAGCTGGAAGCCTGCTTCTCCCGCTCCCACTCCCCTTGCTTGTGTTCCCTCTCTCGCTGTCTCTCTTTCTGTCAAATAAATTAATTAATCCAAAAAAAAAAAAATCATGCTGTTGGGCCACAGTATAATGTTCCAAAATTGTAAATACATATGGTTGATCGTGATATTTTGGAATGCATAAGCAAAATACGAGCATAAAAATGTTTGTGCTTTAATGACAAAACCCCTGGTTTTGCTATAATTTATGAAATAGTTCTATTCCATTTAATTTAGCCATCTTAATTAAACTACATCTTCTTCTTAAGATGACTTTGGCCATAAAATTTTTCAAATGTATATATTATTTTTGAACTCAAAATGTATAGAACGGACTCAGTTTGGGAATAGTTCATCAACAGTTAGAAACATTTAGTAGAAGTCTAATTAAATTAAATATGAACCAAAGTCTTGAAACAACTGTAATTAAATGTTTATTCTTGTGTCTTATCTACTGACACTTCTGTTACAAATAGAAACTTTGCCCCCCCCCAAAATTACTTATTTTCAATTTTCTTTGTATGAACATCACAAGGTGTTTCTATTTTTCTTTTTGTGAAACACCTATTACAAATTTCAAACAATAATATACAAAAAATATATCACTATGACTGCATAATCCTGAACATTGCTATAGAATATGAAGAAGTGAATCTAATTTCTTTAACAGTAACACAGAATTAATATTTAACATTCTTTTAAGAAGATAGCTTTCAAAAACTCTGGCTACAAAAATGCTGTATTTTGCCAAAAGAAAACAAATAAAGGGCATGCTTACTCATGTATATTTAGCTTTATTTTATATCAATTGAAAATCAATTTACTAAATAGTTTTTCTATTTACTGGAATAGATGTTTTATCTTGATTTGAATGTGTATCGATTGTGACTTAATGGCTACTGGGAGCTTGCATTTTACCAGCAGAATGCCGCTTCCAGCACCAGGGACAAAATGAATATCAAAAAGGAAAGCAAGGGGAGTGAAGGAGAAGGCAGAGGTGTTATACGGATATTTAAAAAAAAAATTGTTTTGGCTTGAGTTTAAAAGTGACGTCATAGGGCAATTATGCACAATATTACTCTCATTTCGATAACAAAATCAGTACTACATAACTGATTCTTCTTTTCTTAAAAAGAAGTCAATGAAAAACATAGGAATTTTTAAACTCTGACTACATTTTGCAAATCACTGTGCCCATGTATTTGCAGACACAAGTGCCTTTTCCCAGAAATGTAAACACTTGCAAAATATTAATATTAATTTATATTATGTTACTACGTCATACTTACTCTTTCACCAGGAGGGCCTGGAGGGCCATCACCACCTGAAGTGCCCTAGCAACAACAACCAAAGAAAAAAAAAAAAAAAAAGAAAAGAAAAATCAGTTTTGATTACTTCTCCTAGCTTTCATCCTTTCATCCGCTGGGAAGAGGAACTGAGAGCAAACCCAAATGGAATGAGTACTCATAATACCTTTGGGCCAGGTTTCCCGGTGGGGCCTCTGGCGCCTCTCGAACCTCGAGGACCCTGTACAGGATGGCAAAAGATGAAAACCGATCCGGTGCCAAGCACATCCAAAAGCATAAGACCGGTTTTTATTTTTGAAGAGAATTATCTGGAAAAATTAAATCCAGACTGAAAAATGAAAAGCATGATTTTTAAATCGAGGCACCCACCGTAGGACCACGCTGACCCCGAGGGCCTGGTTTGCCAGCGACACCCTGTCAAAGACAGTTTAAACAGTTTCAGTATGCAGCGAATCATGGTCCACTGTGAGTCGCGTGCTGAGTGATAGGTACTCATGCGAGAACATTTATATTCCGCAGTTTAGGGCAATATGCTTATATACCATACCCGTGCACCTTTCTCTCCATTGGCACCTGGAAACCCAGGAAATCCAGTGGAACCCTACAAAAATAAAAGTAAGAAACAATGAGCATGGTAACTAATATTTTTAGCCATAGACTGTAAGTCTTTTGGAACACACTGAGTCTCACAAGCTGGTAATATTTAAATCGGAAATAGAATTTTAAGATACCAGACAACCTCTATGCATCTATTTGAAAATGAACTTACAGTGACATCTGAAATCCTAGAAGCATTGAAAGCATGAATTGATAAAAACATATTTTAGTTTTTAACTATAAATGATTAATCAAATATTATCACTTCTTATATTAGAATATAGCAATTAAAGGACATTTTATTATAATAATTTTGACTTATAATTCTACACTCATGAGTATGAATAATCAAATGTTAAAATAAGAATTTTATAAAACAGATTTCCTGAATTACCATTATATTTGTATACTTATCACTTTTTAGGTTATTTTCATACCTTTAGAACTAAATAAAATCATAAAGACTAAAAATCTTCTACCTTTTCTGTTTGCTGTTTGAATGTGGTTAGATCTAGCTGAGAGTCTAAGTCGGAAAATCCAGCATTAAAATCCTATTTTTGGATTTCCAAAGACATAAATTCAAGACTTAGGTTTATCACACATTCACCTAAGTAAGTTGGGTACATTACTTATCCTCTTTGAGCATAGTCTTTTCTCCTGCAAAATGAGGGCACTTACCCACATCATATAGGCACTGTGAATTTGTGGGAGGTTAGGATAAAAGAAGGCAAAGTATAAAAATGATAATAGTAGATAACAATAAATACTGGTTATTTAGAGATGTAATAAGCACAGTAAAAGCATCATGTTATTTCAACCACAAACAGCCACAGCTTACAGATGTAATATAATTCTCCCATTTCACCTTGTGCCTATGTCCAGAGTTTCATCTGTTCAGAGATTCCTTTGAACATGACTGTGACTAGTTTGCCCCATCATTGTATCATGAAATAGAACAGATTAAGGTTCAGAGGCTTTCTCCTCAACTTGCTAACTATGAGACTCTGGAAAAGGTGGGAAGACTTCCAAATACTCACTTTTCCTATTCAGATCACAATACATATTAAATTCAATAATGTGTAAAGTATCTAGCAAAGAGTAGTAGACCCTCAGATTTTACACACTTCCCCATATGATAAGGGAGATATAACAAAGCCTTCTTTGACTTGAATGCATTCCCTGCTCTTTTATCCATCCATTCATTTGGATTGAATTAGCCCTAAAATATTTTTCCAAGTGATATGTGGCCCTTCCGTATCAGAATAACCCAGAGTGATTCCATATTATCAGGATCTATCTCTCTGGCAGTAGGATCCAGAAATCTGCATTTTTAACCATTTCTCCAGATGATATATACAACAGATACCAATTGTATTTCCTCCACAAGTCAGGAAAATCATATGTGAAGGCTTTTGGGAGCTGATGATCAAAATAATAACCTGTAGTACGCACTGTTAACCTTCTTATGACCCATTTCCCAATATATTCTAATTCATGTCTATAGAGATTACTATGTGATTCACCTAAGGACAATTGTTAGGACATGTACATAATGGGGAAATAATGTCTGCAGATTACATTTTTTAAAGGGCTTTCAAAGCCATCGCTCTTTCTCTACAGAGAATCAGATAGTTCGATCTGGTAGAGCATTACTGTATGACTAAGAATTTGACAAGTGAGTATAATCCAATATGGAAATAATCTACTCTATCAGATTTTATTTAAGAACAAATATTCATTTCTGTCTTGATTAGAATAGATAACTAATCATATTTATAAGACTCCATTCAAGTTGCTCTATGTATCAATTTTATTTTTAATAAATTTATTTTCTTACAGTTTCTGCTCTAAGCAACTTATAGGAAAAGAACAAAAATGCCCAAACCACCAACTACACAGTTTATAATATACAGGCATATTCTTCCTCTTTTCTCACATAAGGGGTTACCACCAAAATATATAATTTCCATGAAAAGGCATTATAATGCACTTATTTTTTTTAATTATAATGCATTTAAATGGAAAAAACAAACAGCAAACAAAATGCCCAAAAGTCAAATGTTAATGGTGAAATTGACCCACCAATTGTGAAACTTTCAAAATTATTTGAATGCTGTTTTAAATTTAAAGAATCCTACGTTAAAATAGATTTTACTTTTTGAAGTAACTATCATTTTATAGCACTTACAGTGGTCCAACTTTTAAATACCCATTGTGATTTATTTTGCTAGAAAGTTATTAAATTATATTGTGTAATTATAGTCCTTAAATTGCCTAAAGAGATTAGCAGCCAAATTTTACTTTTGGTACTATACAGATTTAAATCTATTCAAAATTCATTAGTTTTCAAATAGGAAAAAAAAAATGTAAAACTATCATTGATCTTTGATGACCCCATTATTTTTTCTTTTAGAACCAAGAAACATAAGTCATTTTTGATCATAAAAAAATTGTTATGGAGAAAAGTAATATTAAAAAAATAAAAACCAAAGTTTCAGACATTTTGGTTGAAGAGTAAAGAAAAATGATGTTTGATTCCTCCTGGAAGAAACATTTCTCTCCAGTCATTCTGGCACATTTTGTTAATAAAAATAACTCAAAGAATATTGAACAGAGTATTGTCTCAGGAAAAAAAAAACAGAAGAAAATAAGAATGTCAAATAAAGGAATATTGTGTTCATTCAAGTAATATGACAGTTTTCTGTTTTTAAATTGAAACACCACAACTGCAGTTCAACTTGGTGATTAGATCAAGAACTCTTCAAGCAATCTAAGGATAGCTTAAGGTTGTGGGTTATGCAGTGAATGTCTTTTTTTACATAATACTTTAGAAAATGCTTGACATTTGAAAAGAAGGAAGCTAGGAGACAGAGCAGTGTATTAGAGACAATATTTAAAAGGTAAAACTTACTAATCAATGTTCTAAATGTAACTAGAAACTTTTAAATGATGCTTCTGTAATTCTTAAGTCACAAATGAAATGAATCCTTTTAGAAGAGCTCAAGCATATGTTTACCTCTTACTGTACAAGGAAATGCATATTTTCTAGGAACCCAATGAAAAATTATAAAGCAAAGCCCCCCACAGCAAGCCTAATATAGTATCATCACATGACAGCGAGCAAACACAAATGTATGCAGTTCACATTTGTCAAGAGGAAGGACATTCTAGCTTCCCAATGATTATCTGTGAAACTTATTAATAAATATGTTTGGGATTATTATATAAATAGGATTTGTCCTCATGTACTATACCTGTCAAGCATGAATGGGTCAAACAGAGAGAGAGAGAAAAAAGAGATAGAGACAAAGGGAGATAGACAGAAATAGAGAGAGAGAGATGATAGATAGATAATCTCATGGGCATATACCCAGCTTAACAATAATAACCAAAATGTATATATTAATTTATATAACCACTTTAATTAACTGGTCAATTCATGAAGTGCAGACTTGACAAATGTCATTTTAAGATTAGCTTGAGGAAAAGTAGTACACCAAAGTAAACATATTTTTAAAACTGTCCATCTTTATGCTTAAAATATGTATATTTCAAATTGTTAAAAGTAGCCTTCGAGTTTTGTATTGGATTGAATGGTGGCCCTAAATCAATATATCCAATATTCAAATCTCTGGGACATGAATGTTGCCTTATTTGGAAAAAGAGGTCTTCATAGGGGTAAATTAAGTGAAGGATCTTGAAATAAGATCATCCTGGATTATCCAGGTGGTCCCTAAGTATAAAGACAAATGTCTTTATTAGAAACAGAAGAGAAGAAAGGAAAAAAAAAAAAAGGCTATGTGAAGGCAGTAGAGATTGCAGTTATGCAGACACAAACCAAGGACTTCCCTGGGCTATCAGAAACTAGAAGAGGCAAAGACAGACCCTCCCCTAGAGCTTTTGGAGGGGCTGGGGACCCTGCTGACACCTTGACTTTAGGGTTCTGGCCTCAAGAACTGTAAGAGAGTAAATCTCCATTCTTATAAGTCACCAAGTCTGTAGAGATTTGTTACAGTAGCCCTAGGAAACAAATACTGTGGAAATGAGGGAAAATAAAGATGATGAAAGATGTACTGTAATTTTTTTTTAAAGCAGCAAGTAGAAATTCCAACCCTTAGGGTACTAGAAATGATATCAAAAGCTATTCTCCATCACCTATCATTCCCATTATAACTTTTAGATATACTAGTAAGTCATCCTGGAATAGTCCTTATTCCAATTACAAGGAAGTAGGTGACTATGCCTTCCTTTCATAACCCTGCGTGCTAAAATCCTCCAATCCATAATCGCCTAGGCTCTCTGAGCTCCCTGCACACCAGGCTCCCACATACCCCATGCCTTTCCCTTGTGAAATTATAATTTAAGGATTTCTCACCTTTGTGTTACAAACTGAAAAGTGTTAGGTGTGATTAATTTCTACAAAATGTAGGAAAAATCAAGCTAATTGTTTTACCTTTGGACCTTGTCTCCCTGGATATCCTGGTAATCCTGGAACACCAAGTTTCCCCTAAAGTTAAAAAAAAATAATAATGACAAATAAAAAGTCTAAGTTGAATTAAGTTTCAATGATTAGTTTAAGTCATTTTTCTAAAAGTCAGAACCACATATGTGAACACCAGAAAAGAAGATTTGCAAATTTTCACCAAACATTACTTATATTACATTTCCTCATTTGAATAGAGAAAAATTGCTTTGGACTTTTGGACTTTGGACTTATTTCTAATTCTATAATGTTTGCTAACTTAACTTCTGTCTAAGTGACAGTGCCTTCTTTGGGGACACAGAACCCTGAGCTAAAGAGAATTCTAGGACTCTTTCTGAACTCTTAAGCATGAATAAAGAAAATGCCTAAGCTTTTCAACATTAAAACTATTTAAAGTTAGTTGATGTAGTTAGAACTACATTTAGATTTTATCATTTCAATTAAAGGGAATCCTTTTGATAAAATGATTTCATTTCTCACTATAAATATAAGGCAAGCAATCATGAATTATTTCACTATTTTTCACTGAGTAGCTTAGATAACTATGCAAGAAATTCTGACCTAATTTTTGAGCAACGTTTCTTCTTTTATTCAAAATTCTGGATAAATCAAATGTTGCAAACTACAGCTAAATAATGATGATTTTTGTGAAGCATTAATTCATGCAGGTGAGGACTTAACATACGCCACAATTTTGTTCCAGTGCAATGAGATTATCTTTCAATCTAAAGCATTAAAACAAATGGTGAATTACAGCAAAACCCAAAGAGGTGTAACAAATAGCAAGAGGTTTAAAGTGTTATACTAAGACAATTACTCCTAAAGCAAAGTATTAATTTAAAAATACAGGCAGAGAGGGGTGCCTGGGTGGTTCAGTGGGTTAAAGGGTGGTTCAGTCTGCCTTCCGCTCAGGTCATGATCTCAGGGTCCTGGGATCGAGCCCTGCGTCGGGCTCTTTGCTCAGCAGGGAGCCTGCTTCCCCCTCTCTCTCTGCCTGCCTCTCTGCCTACTTGTGATTTCTCTCTCTCTCTCTCTCAAATAAATAAATAAATAAAATCTTTAAAAAAAATACAGGCAGAGAGAAAATTAAGTTAAATTGAGTGAATTGAATCAAATATGTTTGTGGAATTTTACTGTGACTTATTTTCCTCAAGATTTTATAAAAGTGGATTTCATATATAAAATAGTATTTACCAAACTCTTAGACATTAGGAAGCACATAGTATCATTATTTTCAATGTACATTTAAACAAAAGAATGGAAACAAAAACCCAAATAACTACATACAATGGTAAAAGATGAACAGTAACTTTATAAACAATAAATTTTACTAGATGAATCAAGGCAAGAAAACAGGAATATAATTTATGACCTTGTGATTAGAGATTGAACTAAAGAGTTGTCTGATTCAAGATCAACACTGCATAGGTAAGCAGCATTCAGATGGAAAATATGCAAACAAGCCCTAAGAAGCATGCTCATAATGATGTCCCTTTGGACCTATTAAGTTATCATATCTGTTTTATGCCACTGATTTCAAGGTTAATGAAATTCTCGAATTAAGATACCAAAGCCTTTGTGTTCTATGTTAATTACTGTATTATAATATAAAGTCTTATTCATTTTAGAGTCATTTCAAAATAAATCCAGACAAAAAATTTGTTTGCATTTTCAATATGGTGATAGGCAACTTCAATAAAGGGAAAATAATAATGAAATACTAAAAATGAAGAACTGAGGGATAAATTCCCGATGCCTCTAAAGAGATGGTGGGATCATTTACACAGACTAAAGTAGAACAAGGATGAAAGGAAGGTCCAGAATAGTCTACAACTATTGACAAGTGAGTACTTGAAGCGGAAGGGTCATTGGGCCTTATAAGCCCTTGTTTTTGCCCATTCTTTCCTTCCCCTGCTTAACCACGATGACATTATTCATCAGTTCACAACTGGCAGTTGGGAGGGTGAAACTGTAGAAGAACCACTACATCAGGAGTCCTAATGACATGAGGAAATGTTTTCTTACTTATCTAGTCACAGTGCCTGGATAATCCTCATACATTTTTTTTCTGAGACACAAAGCAAGAAGGGAAGTTAAAATTTTCTTAAGTAGCATGGAATTTCCATATTTTATAGAATAATGGAGTGCTTAATATAGAAAACTTGGAAAGTAGATATACATATTAAAAGGAAGGAAATCATCTGAATTACACCACTGAAAAGTAATTATTATTTATATTTTCCTTTAGTGTATGCAATAGGATAACACTTGTCACAGACATTTCTCATTCTTTCTTAATTTAACCTCATAGTTACATTTATAAGGTGTTCACCACATCACTAAATACACTATGAAGGCATAACTTCAATGCTGTGTAATCTTAGATGTAAAGGTAAATGTAACAGTTGAAAATACTTTTGACATATTACATATAGCACAATGGCTCTGAAACCAATGAGTATTAGAATTATCTGGCGATGTTTTAAAACAAAGCAATGCTTAAGTTAACCCCAGATCAAAATTAAAGTCTTCTGAATTTGGGCTTGGACAACAGCATTTTTTTTAAAACATTTGCTCTGTGAAAATGCATGTTTATGTGAAAAAAATAAAGTGTACATTTTGGCTCGAGAAGCAAAGATAATTCTACTTCTTCCAAAACCATAAGTTGCCCATCTTTCATAGATTCTTTGATCCTTTGTTAATCACACTCAAATCCTTAGCCTCTAATGTGCAAGAGCTTGAAGAGTTGCTGATTGTGCATGGCCAAGGAGAACAGAGGGGATGGGCAACAAGGGAGAGTGAAAAAGGATAATGAACCCATCCTGTGGTTATACTCCTAACAGTATGTGGATAAGCTTGAAATGTCATAGAACCCTCTAGACTTCTGACATGGATGACTAAAAATATTTTTAAATGACAAAGAAACATCATCTACAAGAGCACCTGGGAATTTAGAGTTGTTCACTGACCTTTTCTCCTGCTTGACCAGAAGGACCGGGGTCTCCAGTTGGACCTGCTCGACCTTTGGGTCCTTCTGGGCCATCTTCTCCTCTTGGACCTATTTGACCAACTTCTCCCTGAAACACAGAGGAACAACATTCTTGTAATTTAAAATATGTTGGAGATTGAATAATAGAGATTACAGCCTATCAAAAAGTCATATTCTTCAACTCCTCATTTTTTACTCATTTTTCATTTAGGACAAAGAGGCTTGAAAATCTTTGATTTTATCAGTCTTTCCATTAGTAAGTAAACAACCTAATATAGTCTTACATTTGAAAACCTACAGAAGTCCGATGTTACCATGTTTCGTGTTAAAGTAATTTTAATACATATGTGTTGCAGAAAAAAAGAGAAAAGTAAAAATTACGGTTAGATTGTGGAGGGTGACAGAATAATCGACCCCAAAATATGCCACTTGGGTGTGAAGATTATTTTGAGTTGAAGGCATTTGAGAAGAAGCAGAAGCAAGAGAAGGTGCTAAAGGCAAGATACAAATTTGCAAAGGTGCCATCTTTCCCCTCTGGATAAGAAAGGACAAAAGTTAATCACTGGAGACTGCTAGACACCAAAGAAGTCTATATGATGAACTTTATTAACTAGCCTTTATCTAATTGCTTTTTCATATACCTGTCTTCAAACAATTTGCAGCCCTAGAAACTCAAAGTCCTTTTCCTTGTCATGTCTCTAAAAATGTATTTGTCTTTTGTTAAAATGCCATATAAGCCCAAATTCTAACCACTCCTTTGAGTTAATTATCATGGAGTGCTCCCGTGTGTACACGTGAAGCACATGCTAGAAAACTTCTGTTTGTTGTTCTCTTGTTAATCTGTCTTTTGTCAATCTAATTTTACAGGGCCCCAGCCTAAGAACCTAGCAGGTTAGTAGGAAAAACTAATTTTCCTCTCTGACAATAGCAATTTTGGAAATCACTGTTTGGAACACAAGAAAAATGTCTCCATTTTAGACTTTGGTTTTCACCTTCAAATGTGTAAGTTATTACCCCCATTCTGGAAACAGGCGTTACGTACTTTTTAGGGAAACAAAAATATTCTGCAGTATGCTTCTTTGATATTAGGTATTATTGTGTTAGATATAAAATAATTCTTCTCAATAAAACACTTAGCTTAGTTTACTTTGGGCAAGTCAGATTTTTGTTTGTTTTCTAGACACTCATTACCAGAAAAAAACTATACTACTTTTATGATAAAAAATTCAAGATCACTAATAATGAAAGTTCAAGAAAGTTGCAGACATATGGTTTCCAAACAGCACAGCTCACTACAAAATTTAGAAGAAACCTAGTGGACTACATCTTTTAAGCAATTTGAGCATCATTTTAGAAAAAAAAAAATCTATAAGCAATACTACTCAACTTTATATACACACACATGCATATACACTACAGAACATATGAAAATTTAACATAATATCTGAAAGACTATGTTACCTCCACAAAAATTAACATGTCTAATCTTCCTGTAAAAACCAAAGCAGCAAAGTCTAAGATAGTATGATTATCTTTATTTATCCTGTGCTTGCTATATTTAAATATAAGAATATACACACACACATGCACACCTACACACAAGTGTATGTTCTGGTATGAATTTCTTTCTTACTTACTCTATCACCTTTAAGACCCATGTCACCTTTGAATCCTGGAAAACCATCTTCACCCTGAAAAATAAAAGTAATAAAGCAGGTGTTGAATGATTTGTTTGAATGAATCTAAAATAAGGCTATATAAAATATGAACAGTGATAATTTAAGGAAAATTGTTCTGAGAAATGTGAATTATGTTGTGAAACTTCCTTCTGCCTATTCTAACCTTTATTACCCATATCCTCTCATTTTCTATTGTTATTGGTTCTAACTTACTCTAGGAAATTTTTCTCAAATGTGTTCATTAAATCTTCTTTATCTTATGGGAGAAATAGCTATACTCTTTATAACAGCATATATCCTATACCATTTGAACAAAGAAAGAGTAAATATTTAAATAATTTTTAAAATTATCATTTTAACTTTGGAATGCAAGAACTTTTGACTACCAAATAAAATGTCTTTACATTTAAATTTACTAATTTATACCAAATAATATTATATCATGCATTTTGTATCACATGCTTTAGATAAGTGCCTTCTAGCTCAATTTGAGTTCTATATTACAATATTTTTTCAGATCTTTATCAGAAGCAAACCAATATTATCATTTACATGGACATCAAGAATTCTCATTATCACAACAGATCAGTAATACTGAAAACTGGACCTTTTTTAATTAAAGAGAGCATATATTTTGACTACGGAAATACTTCATACTGTTCTTAGTGAAACCTAGGCTTTTAATACTAAGCTTCACGCACAAACCTGCTGTCTCTTAATTTCAAGAAAATTAAATAAAAAAATAAATTCCTAAGGAATAACCGTTTTTTCAATAGCATTGATTGAGCATTGCTCTCTTCATTTTTTTTTTTTTACCGTTGCATTCTTTTTTGTGTGTGTGCCTTTTTTTTTTTTTGAGCATTGCTCTCTTCAGAGTACCACAGAGTATTTTGAGATTTTTATTTTAACAGTAAAAACTGAAGGTATAACATTGGCATTAATTTTGGTACAAATGGAGTAGAATGGTCTTCAGAGAAGAAAGACATGATGATGATGATGATGATGATGATGGTGATGGTTCTGGTGTTGGTGGGAGTGAGGCAAGAAGTTAATTGAAGAAGATTTGACAGGGGACTTAGTATCTTAATTAGGAATTAGAGAATGTTGTGACTTGCAGAGTTTGAGGAAAGGACACGTCAGGTAGAGTATATGAACAGAACTAGCAAGACTGGCACATTTACTTCCACATCCGGCTACCAAACAACCTCTATAAAAAAGCGAAATTGATCACATTGATTTTTACTTTAAAGCACTTCATGGTTCCAAATTGCTAATAATGAATATAAGCTGCCAACGCCCCTCCCCTCCTCACCATGATCTATCCTCGTTTTTTACTTTGGCAGTCTTATCTTTGGTCTCAAATCTCCCTTTCACCCCCATCCAATACCACGACTTTGAATACTAGAAAAAACTGAATTACCTATATTTCCATTTGTATTTCTTTTCTTTTTTTTCTTTTTTAGATTTTATTTATTTATTTGAGAGAGTGGGGCAGAGGGAGAAGCAGATTCCTCACTGAGTAGGGAGCCCCATGCAGGGCTGGATCCCAGGATCCTGAGATCATGACGTGCTGAAGGGAGACACTTAACTGACTGAGCCACTCAAGCGCCCCTCCATTTGTAATTTTTGCATTGGTTGCCATTGTCATATGTACACCTGCAAATCCTTTATTTCCTCTGTCTACCTCTGTTTAAGTTTACTCTTCTTTCAAGACTCAGTTCATAATTCTGCTATGAAATTTCTCATGACTTCAATCTCCACCCAACCCCCCTCCCCAAAATTAACCCTGCTGTCCTGTGGACTCCCTCTAAGCATGCATTATTGAAACTACATGCCATTCTGCACTTAGTAGATCATAGTTCTTTCTTTTACTAAATGGTAGAAATAAAGACTGCCTAATTAGCCTCTGCACCTCCAGTGCGTCGTACATTTTTGATCCTTTATAACCATGATATTTAATAAACATTTACCAATGGACATTTACTAAGTGAACATGTCTCAGTGTGTGTTTAATATGGTATGTTAAGGTCCAGAAAATGTCAGGTAATTATGGATACATGAGACCTAAACCTAGAAAAGGGATTCAATCTGGTAGTTTGCCTAAATCTAAAAATTCTAACAGGTCTAGAAGTTTCCTTTAAGACAAAAGCATGAGGTTTTCAACATTTTGGCTATAAAGTAGCCATGTATGTAGGATTCTCTCTGTACTGAATGCAATTGGGCGATAATAGAGGCTTAACAGCTGAAAATGACTATTTAACTTCCTATTGACTATTGTCTTCATTACCTTCTCCCTAGAGAGAAAGGTAATTACACAGTTGCCAAATTTAGTTTAAAGAACACTGCAATCTAAGTCAAAAAATCAATAACGGTTTTTAGGGTCTTTCCAGGCAGAAATTTTTGTTTCAGGAGAGAACATAGTGGACTAGATGCTATTTCTGTAACACTTTTGTTTTCAATACATTCATCAATTAGAAAATAGAGAAGCAAGGAAGAAATAAATTAGATGACTTAAATATTAGGTATATCCTTACAACAAGTGGCATTTTTTTTTAAGACAAGTGACGCTACTAAGTTATTAAGCTTTTCAGTCCTAAAACTATTAGGTTTAAATTAACCTTCAGAAAAGAAAAAAGGAAACAGTTTTAGAAGATGCATAAAAGAGGAATTCATCTATGCCATTTGGTTCATTGGATTATGTTGCTTAAGCTATAAGAAACACATCTGTCTGAACAAAGGAGAATTTTAATCCTCGTTAGGGTACTTATTTTCTATTTCACCTTTAGTTAACAATTAATGTTGTTATGTGTAAAAAGAAAAAAATTTCAAGTTTTTGGAAGAGATAACTTCCTTATCTCTTTTAAGATAATCAATTATAATACATACTTAGAAAAACAAAATAAATAATAGATATCAAAATTCATAAAGATTTAATGATTCATCACAGAATCTGAGAATAAGGAGAACTCTCATCATTAGAAAAAAGTTTCCATTAACTTTTATATAAAATCTCTCTAAACCTAGATTAGATAAAATAACAAATGTAAATAAAATAAAGGATCAAATTAAAGGTATCGCTGAAAAATACCTAAGCGATTTTTTTAGGAAAATGTTCTCATTTTATAGATTTAAAATAAGGCTCAGAGAAATGAGACAGTCTGCCTCAGTTTACCAGTCTAGTATGAGAACTATAATTGGAACTCAGAACTTTCCCTCTCAATTTGAAGTTTTAATTCTTTACATCTACTACTTGTTGCTTCTGAGACCATACACCATTCAAAACAACAAATAATCCCAAGTTGTTTTTCTACATATAAGCAGTATCCATTTACATTTTTTCCCCTGGGTGTTTCTTCACATGTATCTTGTCATCTATAATTTTATTGACCTCTGTCACTACCCTGTTTTCCAGCAAGTTCACAACTGTCCCTTCTCAATTAAACACCTTTCCTTTAAATACTGGCTTTCCTAAAAATCTTTGGATGACACTTACTCCAGAGACAAATTTGAATTGATACTTAAAAGTCTTAACAAGGAAAATTCCAGGGGCGCCTGGGTGACTCAGTCAGTTAAGCGTCTGCCTTCGGCTCAGGTCATGATCCCAGGGTCCTGACATTGAGCCCTGAGTAGGGCTCCCTCTCTGCTCAGCAGGGAGCCTACTTCTCCCTCTCCTCCCAAATAAATAAATAAAATCTCTCTCTCAAATAAATAAATAAAATCTCTAAAAAAAAAGAAAGAGAAAAATTCCAGAGATGATACATATATGTGTGCACAGGCCACTTGCAAATAATTACAAGTTCAACCCTGTCTGACCAATCATTGTGCTCAGGCACCTGCTCAGTAAAACATTATATCCTGCAGTTCATCAGTGATGGTAAGAATGAATTGAAATTCTCATTAAAGTAGCTGAGTTCATTTCAAATGCATGACATTTTTCACACAATAGAACTGAATATAATTGCATAACTTGACAATGTGTCAATGTTACTTTTTATTTTTTCAGAAAAATAAATTATAATGGATATAAGTCCATCCTTTCTTGTTATTCATGCCTTACTGATATCAAATCCACACAAAGTGCTTTGTGTGTGTGTGTGTGTGTGTGTGTGTGTGTGTGTGTGTGCTTTTATAACATCATGCCTATGGGAATAAAGTTATCTTTAAAACCAAAATTTATATTCCCTAAATTTTCAACAAAGCTACAGATATTTTATTTTAAACCCTAATTTTTAAGTGTAATATTGTAGTAAGCATTAACAATACTGGTTGTGAGTAATGCCATTTTATTTTAACAAAATCACTGAAGGATTTGGGGGATCTACATTGACATTAAGCATTTATGTAAAAAAAAAATCTCAATTTCAGTTTCTTTGTCCAAAGACAAACTACAAATATAATAAAATCCCACATTCTTTTATCCACTTCTGCCTAGTTTTAACGTTATTTTCTTCTCGTTAATACTTTTGCTTTGCATACGGTATAGTATAAAGACTCCTCTTCCTCCGATTGACTTAGGGTACTTCTGACTTTGCACTGCATTTCAGCTTAAGAATTTGGAGGATTTTAGCAAAGGAAGAAAGGAATAAACATTCCTCTGTTATGCATACAACTGGAAATTGTATAAACGCTGTAGCTAATTTATTCATAAAGTAACTATGATTTATGGATGGTAAACACGTGTAAGAAAAAAGGATACAGGATTAATTCTGTTTATGATATATTTTTGCTTCTGTTCTATAATTTAGCCCTCTCCCCAAGGTATTATCTTTTTTCAAAAAAGTTTCCACGATGCACAGGACAAATCAGGTTTGCATTGTCTGGTATCAAGCAACTATTTAACATATTGGGAAATGAAATATCTGTTGAATAAATTTAAAATTTTGGTCTAATAGATATATGGCAATTAAAATTATCTAAATAAATAATATTTTACCTTTTCACCCTTAGATCCTTTGAGACCTCTGACACCATCTGCTCCCTATAGAACAAATTAGAAGAATTAAATGATTATAATATTTTGCATTGAAATTAAATGTTGTGAAAAAGAATAACATTTACCTTTACTCCTCGGGGACCAGGGTAGCCAATAGGACCCTGTGGACCAGGAGGACCCTAAAAAAGACCATTGCTATTTAAATACATAATACATTGAAAGTGCTACTCATTCACATACTCTAATTTTACTAAATAATCTATAATAATATGGCATTTTTCTGCTTTCGGTAGAGATTACTTAGGGAGTTTATCATTTGTTTCTATAGTCAGATATGATGAAAAAACCATGAGACTATCCCTACCTACTCCAAATTTATTGAACCATATATTTATGCAAAAGTAAGATAAACACTATATATAAAATAAAGTGAATAATTGTATAATCAATAACTAATTTTCTAAACCTGAAAATATCTGGTGTCCTCAATGTCTACAATAAACAAATATTTGTAAAAGAAAACTGGTATAACTTTTGTAGAATCCATATCATCAAGAAGAATGATCAAAATTATATCTTTTCCACAGCCATTTTCATTTAATTAGTTTACCTAAAGGAAACAATTTTTAAAATAGAATATATAATTTCTATAGTAATGCTGTCTTTTAATGATACTTTAATAAGAATCTAAAAGTAGCAACTCTAAACAAAATGATCCTACCCACTTCTCTTGCAAACCAAAATAGTTTTAACAAAAAAATAAGCTCTTATTTTAATATTTTATTTAGATAATTTGATAATCATTGCTTTTACAATTAAATCTCTTTTTTATAAGTTACCAGAGAGTAATAAGATAAAATTGGGGTGACATACACAGCTTATTGATATTCAGTAATTCTTGTCCAATTTCATTACTATCATTTATCATAATTTATTCCACATATACTACATATGCAGAATCTGGATTTATCTCTGATAATGAGAATATTTACTTAAAAAATAGAGAATACAGTCTAATTTATAAAATTTCTAATACAAAATTAAAAGTTATCTAAGACATATCAATTTATTAAATCCTAAACAAAAATAACTACCAGGACATGATTTATATTTAAATGATAGCAAAAAGTCTTTAGAAAGTAAAAACATGTTTAGAGATAGATGCAAACTATTTTCTGGTATTCCTAACTGATCACAGAAGAATATGTATCACAAAGATGACCAAAGTAAGGCATTTTCCCTTAGACAGAAGGTGACAGGGCATCTATATCTACTTTGTAACATACCAAAGCACCCTTTTCTCCAGACTGGCCTTCTTTTCCAGGATGACCCTATATTTAGTAAAACATAATACTGGTAAGATGCAATATTAATGGTAGTCTAAAATACTATGAAAGTTTTCTTTTTTTTCAAATCTATTGTTTCTAAAGATATTAAATATTTTGCATTAGGGCATAGGGGTTTAAATAACATTGGAAATTGTAGCATTTGGAAGGAAACATAATAACCTTATATTTTATGGATATAAGTTTCACCAACTACCTAATGTATTTGAGAGAGTTTCGAAAAAGTACATAAAACAATATAGAACGTTCATTAACAATTTAACCCCAGTATCCATTAGTTCTTACATAAAGGTATTTATTTCAATATGACTTCTATTTTGCATATTGATCAAATAATCAAACATGCATCTTCAAAAAGCAGCTAAGGTATATGAATGAGACATTAGAAAATATGGCAAGATCACAAATACTAATAGTGTTAATAATAAGATTATTGAAAATCAGTAAACAAAAATGTGTAACTCCATCACAATTACACCCAGTAAAAATTTTTGATCCTACCTCAAAAGTATAAGTAGTTTGAGGAGAAAAAAAGAAGCATAAATAACAAATTTTTCAAAATAACAAATGCAGGGGTGTCCAGGTGGCTCAGTCAGACAGACATCTGCCTTTGGTTCAGGTCATGATCCCAGGGTCCTTGGATACAGCCCCGCATCAAGCTCCCTGCTTAGTGGGGAGCCTGCTTCTCCCTCTCCTTCCTGACTGTGCTCTCACTCGCTATCTCTGTCAGTATCTCTGTCTTTCACTCTCAAATAAACAAATAAATAAATTTTTAAAAATAACAACTATAGATATTATATAATTACACATTTTTATTATTATTCATCGGGGTACAATAAACATTGCTATATTACTAGAAAAGGTAGAAATCTCTGAAGGTGGGGGAATTTTCATGGAAGATGGTTAAGGAAATTTACAAATGGTGAGAAATTACTCCTGGACCCTCAGGAAACATGGATTTTGAAAAGTGAGAAAGAATGGGAAAGTGCTTTCTATGGAAAAAAAAAAAAAAGACCACAGGAAAGGTATAGGAATAAAGACATTTTGAGCATCCTCAGAGAAAAGGGAGTAGATCTGTTTGCCTGGAGCTGATGGTTCATGGGGAAGGAGGAAGATCTTGAGATTCTGGCATCAGAGTACGAGAATGAGTTTATCCAAGGACCACGGCATGATCCTTAAAGATTTTGCAATATGGAAGTGACATGATGAAATGGTATTTTAGTGGGATCAATGTTTCATTACTAGTTCAATTTGTTTTTCTCACTGACTTCAGAAAATCACTTCTAAAAGACATGTAAAACCAATTTTTGAAGATAATATATAGAAATTTTAATGACAAGTAACTATTACTTACAGGAGGTCCATCAGCACCGGGAAGTCCTGCAAGGCCTGGTTTTCCTTGTGGACCCTTGTCAAATAGAGAAAGAGAATATTCTATTTTAAAAAATGAGAATAATGAAAAGTCTGACTTTTACATAGGAATATACGATTAGTAAAACTCTTAAGTCTCTAGCTTTTATCTATCAGTAATAAACATTTAAATGACTTTTAGATATATGAAGAAAACATTATATTGAAATAAATGAAAACCAAATCTGACATACGTCAAAAATACACTATTTTGGGGGCAACTGGGTGGCTCAGTGGGTTAATGCCTCTGCCTTCAGCTCAGGACATGATCTCAGGGTCTTGGGATCAAGCCCCACTTCGGGCTCTCTGCTTGGCAGGGAGCCTGCTTCCTCCTCTCTCTCTGCCTGCCTCTTTGCCTACTTGTGATCGCCCTCTCTCTCTCTCTCTCTCTCTCAAATAAATAAATCATTTTTTTTAAAAAGCTACTTTTTTTGCCTGCTTTGTAGTCCTAAATGTATCTTTTTTTAGATTAACAAATTAGTTTTTACCTACCACAATAAACAAGAGCTTAGAGAATAAAAATAAAAACAATATAGATCAGGAATATATTGATTTATACCACTGAAGAAGTGAACACTGCACATGTCCATCAAAGATCTTTATAAGTGCCAATTCAAATAATTATATGGTAACATTGATGGAACATAACTAATTATTAAAATGTGTTAAGAAATATGTTATATTGTGACAGTTATTCATAGGACACAAAGAAAAACAAATCTAATAGTTTGATGTCAAGGGACATAACCTAATACTCAACTATTAACACCAAGTAACTATTCAACTCATTACTCTAATTTCTTCTTAACCATGGATGGTTTCAAATGTTTTTTTTTTAACATACCATTAGTTGAAACAGTCAGAATGACTACCACAAGAAGTAAACTTTTCTTGACAGGGAGATAGGCATTCTGCTGAGAATAATTAACTTATCAAGTCTCCAGAGCCCAAACAACTATGGCTTACCAGTCAAGTAATTAGGCAAAATTTAGAAACAATTGAAAGGGAAAAGCTATATAAGCAAGCTTAGCTATTGGACACAATATCCATTTCCATTCTCAGTATTTAGGAAAAACATTATATTTATATAGACTGATAATCTAGAGTTTACAAAAGATGTAACTTAAATCACAACAGACAACAAAAAAATTGACAACGACCTCTAAATTGAACAATTTATATTTTATAACTGAGGCTAACTGCACCTCATTTAAAGGATTTAAATGTTTCAATTTACAACTCGGCAAAGTCATTTTAGTCAAGTAATTTAACATGTAATAACTATTGTAAAACGCTATTTTTAATGGTAGTGTTCTGTCTGTCACATAAATTATCTTTTGCTCTCAAGAGAATGGTCTTACTTCTTCAAAACGAGATGTAAAGTATAAATGCAGAACTACTCCAGTAATTATTCTTATCAGCAATTGTGATTTTTATGGCAATGACCTATAAGCAATGGTACATGGATTTTTTGTTGTTGCTATATTTAAGGGACTAGAAATATTAAAAATTTTGAGCTATAAAGCGATTTTTAAAAAAATTAAGGTAACCATTCTGACTGGTATATGTGTGATATCTCACTGTAGTTTTGATTTGTAGTTTCCCTGATGATGAGTGATGTTGAGCATTTTTTCATGTGTCTGTTAGCCATCTGGAATCTTCTTTGGAAAAGTGTCTATTCATGTCTTTTGTCCATTTCTTAACTGGATTATTTGAGTTTTTTGAGGTGTTGAGTTTGATAAATTCTTTATATATTTTGGATACTAATACTTCATCAGACATGTCATTTGTAAATATCTTCTCCCATTCCGTAGGTTGCTTTTTAGTTTTGTTGACTGTTTCCTTTCACTGTACAGAAGCTTTTAATTTTGATGAACTTCCAATAGTTTAGTTTTGCTTTTGCCTCCCTTGCCTCAGGAGACATATCTAGTAAGTAAACCCAATGTTTATAGCAGCATTACCAACAATGGTCAAATTATAAAAAGAGTCCAAGTGTCCATAGACTGGTGAATGGATAAAGAAGATTATATATACACACACATATACATATATACATACATTATATATATATATACATATATACATACATATTATATATATAAATGGAATATTAGCCATAAATATTATTAGCCATTTTATGGCTAATATTAAATATTAGCCATAAAAAAAGAATGAAATCTTGCCATTTTCAGTGACATGGATGGATCTAGACAGTATAATGCTAAGTGAAGTAAGTCAGTCACTCAGAGAAAGACAAATACCATATGATTTCACTCATATGTATAATTTTTTTTTAAAGATTGTATTTATTTATTTGACAGAGAGATCACAAGTAGGCAGAGAGGCAGGCAGAGAGAGAGATGGGGAAGCAGGCTCCCCGCCGAGCAGGGAGCCTGATGCGGGGCTTGATCCCAGGACCTCGAGATCATGACCAGAGCTGAAGGCAGAGGCATTAACCCACTGAGCCACCCAGGCGCCCCTCATATGTAGAATTTAAGAAACAAAACAGATGAACATGGGGGAAAAAAAAGAGGCAAACCGAGAAACAAACTCTTAACTATAGAGAACAAACTGATAATTACTGAAGGGAGGTGGGTGGGCAGATGGAATAAACAGGTGATGGGAATCAAGGAGTGCACTTGTCATGGTGAGCACCAGGGTCTGTACTGTATACTGCATGTATGTTAACTAGATGGAATTTAAATGAAAACTTGGAGAAAAAATTAAGTTAAAATCAATCCATCTCTTTTAGAATGGAAGCTCCAGGATGGCGCAACATTTTGTCTTTTTTCTCAATTACATGCTGTTTCCCTGGAGGTGTGGGAATTAAGTAGACTGAATATAATAATTTTTAGATTTTAATAAAATAATGAAAATTTATTGTTTCTATGCATTATGTTAAGCAATTTATAGGTAGATAGATAGATACATAATCCTTTTTTTTTTTTTGATATACAGTCCATTTTAAGTCAAACAATTCCATGAAGTATCCTTGTTTACAGAGGTTGGGTAAATTAACCAATGTTAGTATGTGACAGAGTTGCAGTATAAGTGAACCCAGATCCATATCCATGCTTCAAAGTCCTTGCCTTTGATATTTATTTTGTGTCTTGTTATTTCATTCTTAACTCATAGAGTTATATAATACCATTTGTTTTCTCTAAAGCAATTAATATATGAGTGATGTAAATTTTTACATCATAAATCAAATCACAGGAAACATTCAGTATATTTAAGTTATCAAAATGTCAGGATAAAGAATATAGTTGTTTTAACCAATTTAGTTAATTAACATTTATAAAACATTTTATCACAAATATAAAAGCACAGCCTATAATAACAGGACAAAAATATAAAAATTAGTGGGAATTTAAAACATATGACCATATCTGGGCTCTCTATTCTTTTTCACTGGTCTATGTGTCTGTTTTTGTGCCAGTACCATGCTGTCTTGGGGAGCACTGCTTTGTAGTAAAGCTTGAAATCAGGCAATGTGATGCCCCCAGCTTTGTTTTTCTTTTTCAACATTTCCTTAGCAATTTGGGGTCTTTCTGGTTCCATACAAATTTTAGGATTGTTTGTTCCAGCTAAAACCCTAGAGAAGAACATAGGCAGTAACCTCTTCGACTTCAGTCACAGCAACTTCTTTCAGGACATGTCTCCAAAGCCAAAGGAAACAAAAGTGAAAATGAACTTTTGGGACTTCATCAAGATAAAAA
>CM052798.1:78159486-78408372 GCA_028533885.1 Nasua narica | reverse complement strand
AAGAAAGAAATATTTCAGTGTTTTTCTATCGTGAGGTCTCTATTGAGCTAATATTAGGAATACTCATAAGGGGGCACCTGGATGGCTCAGTTGTTCAAGCATCTGCCTTTGGCTCAAGTCATGATCCCAGGGTCCTGGGATTGAGTACCACATCCGGTTCCCTGCTCAGGGGGGAGCCTGCTTCTCCCTCTCCCTCTGACTGCCACTCTGCCTATTTGTGCACTCTCTCTTTCTCACTCTGTGTCGAATAAATAAATAAAATCTTAAAAAAAAGAATTTAGAAAAACTTAGAATTTACAAACTTTAAATTATAAGAACTTAAACTTATATGTAAGTTGCAATGCATGATACTTAAGAAAATGGGCTTAAAATGAAATATTAAATGTAAAATATACTTGCTTATTCAAGAATTTAAGTTTGTGTGCTCCATCCATGAATTATAATTTCTGAGGTTGGGCATCTTGGAATCTGAAATTTTAGCAATCTCTCCCAGCTAGTTTTTAGGCAGACTAAAATCTAAACCACTGCCTGGCTGTGTACCCCCAGGAACTTCTCTAGTGATTCTAGAAGCTACTATCTGATGATATAAACCGTTTGGGAAGTTCATACAACTATTTTCCTAGACATCCTAGTGACATTTGAGAAAAAAGAAATGATACCCTGGGGTATGCTGTCCATTACAAATCAGTTATTAAGATTTTGTCATAACAATAAATATATGCCACTTTAAAAAATTGTTTACAAATATACTCAGTATTCTCTCTAAGAGACCAAACTGAGAGTCTTGTGGAATTAGTAGGTCATAAAAACAATTTAGTGGGCTATAACCAGGCTTTAAAAAAAATGAAATATAACAGGGCACCTGGGTGGCTCAGTGGGTGAAAGCCTCTGCCTTCAGGTCATGATCTCAGGGTCCTGGGATCGAGCCCCGCATCAGGCTCTTTGCTCAGCAGGGAGCCTGCCTCCCCTTCTCTCTCTGCCTGCCTCTCTGTCTACTTGTGATCTCTGTCAAATAAATAAATAAAACCTTTAAAAAAATGAAATATAACAGAATAAGGTAAAGCAGAATAAAAACATCAAAGATCATTGTCTGTGCATTAAAGGTATTATTTTTGAAACACATCTTTCAGCCATTTTTTATGAGCACAGATAGGGGATAATAGGTGAAATGTATTTATTACTGTGGGTCATGGTCAAATAATTTGCAGCCATTGCAGTGTAGTACCAAGTCAATAATTTTACTAAAATACCAGCACAGATTTAGAGCTTCTGTGCTGTGTATTTTTATTTCTTAAATAGATTATATCTGAAATACTATTATACAATTATTAAAAATAAAATATGTGTAGGGTATATAAGGTATAAATAAATAATGGTATAATACTAAAACATTAAAAAATTAAAACAATCCATACTCTTACCATATTATAAACTGTTGCCACTTTCACTATTTCTGTCCAATAATTACCATACCTATTTTAAACACATATTTCACAGATAAATTTATACTATGCATATTTACTTATATTTGTATTTTACTAGTCATTATATATGCTTAATATTTAGAGTATTAGTATCTTATTAATAGTCCTATAATATTCCTTTAGCTTATGTAATCAGATTGATTTAGCTATGTTTTCTATGATTAAACTTTTGGAATAATTGAGAATTTTATTTGACTTAGCTTCTGTTATAATAAACACTTTATTGCATGCAGTTTTTCCTATTGATTTATTTTCTTAGAATTCATTCATTCATTATTAATTCAATATTTTATTGAAATCTTAGTTTTTGCCTGATCCACAACTAATTCCTAGAGATAAAATTGACACCTACTCCAAAGTAGCTTATGATTTACATACATAAATAAGTGGCTTCATTATTTTTAGGTATACAATCCAAATATATGCAAAGTATTGTTGAGATATGAAAGAGGAAATATAAGCAATTTTGCATGGAAGAACTACTTAAGAAGACCAAGAGGAAGTAAAATAATTTTCCCATAAAGACATAGATGAAATTTGAGTGTCACCTGCTCTGTGAGTTTATTCTGTAACACAGAACCCTTCCTAAAGTGATGACACTGCAACTAGAAATAAAGAAAATGAATTCAAGAGAAAAAAGGAAGTACAATGCACCAGGTTTTATGACCTTGTAGATTTCTAGAACTAGAAGTTAAAGTAACAGGTTAAAAATTCAGAAGATATTTATAACCCCAGAAATGTATTGGAATAACCCTGGAATATTTATTTTAAAAAAAAAAGATTTATTTATTTATTTATTAGAGGGAGACAGTGCACAAGACCTGGGGGAGGGGCAGAGGGAGAATGAGAAGCAGACTCCTGGCTAAGCAGGTAGCCCATGGGGCTGGATCCTAGGACCCCGCAATCATGACCTGAGTGGTAATCAAAGAATCAGGCGCCCAACTGACTGCACCACCCAGGTGCCCCTGGAATATTTATTTTCAAAAGAGTCTTGTCAAATTGCTACATAACTATAAAAACTTCACTTGGATATGGTGTTCTAAGATAATTTGGGACAAGATTTTTCAGAAAATCCTTGCAATGGCAGTCTTATATACTATTCATAAAAGATGGAGCAAATGATTAAATGTCCATAAATTACCAGGTTAAATTATGTATTTAGTTCTTGTAACTAAAATCAAACAGTATAATATTATACAAAGCATAAATATTATTTGTAAATAGGTATAAGATTTTATTGAATGTAGTTAATACTTGCATTGTAAGCATTTTAACAGATGACAGTTTCTGAATCTTAATTTCATATTTTTATTTAGCTTTACACCTAATTTTGGTTTTACACTAGAAATTGGCCAAAATTTTCTTTTTAAATACATGAGTGACTTTTGCTGTCTTCCTTTTATATTTTCTTAGGGTCTGCCGGGCCCACCTGGTGAAAAAGGTGAAAATGGGGATGTTGGTCCCATGGTAAGTTTATATCTTTAAGGATATTATGGATATTGTGAATTTTTACATTACGGATATCTTTCTTCACTTTTAGTAAAATGAACAAAGTAGTCCTAAAGGCCATGACTTTTCAGATCGATGCCTTCCCTTTTCCCCACCCAACCTGTATCTGTGACCATTGGAGTCTCTCTCAGCACATAGCTCTCTTCCTGTTCTCTTTCTCACTTTGGAGTAATGTTATTTGCATACATGGCAGTACTGGTTGATATGTTGTTGTCTATATTTTTTCTAAGTGTGTGTATTATTGACATGTATATAAACTGCCAAACTCCAGTTATTTATTAGTTCTTAACTCCAGACTTTGAAGTGGACCAGGTAAAGAGTAGGTAATAGTCACCCATGATTTGGATAATTAGCAAATGTTAACACAGTATTACATTTTAATTGTAATTTGTAAAAAAATTCTTAATTTAATAAGGAATTCTATCTGAATTAAAATATTATAACAAAATAATTTGCACTTATTGATTCTGGCTTTCTGCGCTTAAGTATAAATCTAACAGTTCACTGAAATTTTGAAATATATATATTTGTTTATTGAGCATTACCTTGGATATGGAAACAATTATCCAAGGTAATTGAAATCTATAATGAAATGTAATGAATATATTCCCTAATCGTTCCTTCTTTTCAATAAACATGGTCCCCAATTCTTACTTACTTCAGAATATATATTTTGATATTTTTGCACTTGCATTTTAGATTTTATTTTCTTTAAATAAGAAATCATTCTTTTTATCACATTAAACTAAAAAGCAAGGAACATAATAAAAAATGCTGAATCAAAGAACTGACTAATACTCTAAGCAGCATCAAGTACACTGAGAGCTCCTTTCTAGATATGATTGTTAAGGTTCCTTGAATTATTAATACATTTCTCTCTGACATATTAGTAATAGCTAATATTAAGGAAGTTTTCAGCAATGACATTAGAATAAACTGTGACCTTTAGAAATAATTCTAATGCCCTGGTATTCACTACAGAGTAATTTAATCACAACTTTGAGGTAAGGGGTTCTGACCATCAGTATCTTGTAAAAAGTATGAGGTAATTTTAATACACAACCAGGGAAAAGAACATTTGTTTTAGGAAGACAACTAAATAGTTAATCTTACTTCAGTTCTAACATGTAGAACATAAAAGCTGACACACACAAAAAAAGAATATACAAATAAAGAATACTTTTATAGAATTAATAAATTCTAAATCTACTCAAGCACCATTTCTTGTTCCAACTTTGTGTTCCTTTTTTAATCTAACATTTAGCATATTCTAGTATAACATATTTCTGTTGTATTATGAATTCATTGCACCAGATAGTAGTAATAGCTTAATTTTCTAATTTTTAATCAAATTGTTTGCCTGCAGTCCTAATTTCTCCATAGCTATGTGTAGAGAATCATTTGCTAATATAATGTTGTATCCATCAAGAATGACTTATATATGGTTTACTGATTATGATTTTATAGCATGAAACTTCTTTTAGTTTTCTTGATCGCAAAATGAGAATGTCGGAAATATAGTTGTGTTTGGTCTTCATAAACCTTAATATTCATCTCTTACAGGGTCCACCCGGTCCTCCAGGCCCAAGAGGCCCTCAAGGTCCCAATGGAGCTGATGTAAGAACTGTGAAATATATGTTAATTATTTTGTGGTTATTTAAGTGTCAGTATCATGTAATGGCAGATGGTATCTAAGACACAATGGGGATAATTGCACTATTGCTAAATGTTAAAGTGGACAAGAGCTCAAAAATCATCTACTCACTTTATTTCATTTTACTGGGAAATAAGCAGGTTTTATAGGGAACTAGTCACCACAAATATAAAAGAAGTTCAAAGTACACATTTGATATAAGTTATATTAGAGAATTATGTGCATGATAATATGTGCACCTCTTACCATGTAAGATATTTCCTCTCAATTATACAAAGACAGTCTCCTCCATGCTTAATAATTGACCCACTGTTCCAATATTACAGGATTTGAAATGTAATGCCATATTTATCTTACTGTTACCATTAACAGATGTATAAAATTTGATGTTATCTCTCTTCTGATTTCACCTTTCACAGAGAAAAAGTATTTTCTTCTTGTTTTCAATTGCCCTTCTGTTATGCCTGCTTTTAATTTGGTCAGGCCAGAACTGGGTAAAATAGACTAGGAGGAAATGTACTAAGAGTTTTTGGGTTTTAATTCCCCTTAATTAATATAAAGTCTAAGAGATGGTTCATACTGTTTTTGCATAGATTGCATAATTCTTAACCAGAGTCATACTTTGATCTACTCCAAAAATCTACAAAATTATCCTTTATTCTGGCCTATTTGATGGGCAAAGAGGTTGAAATTATGTTCTGAGTAACAACAAGCATGACTAGGGTTGGAAAATCTTCTGCCATATCTTCAAAATTCTGGTGACTTTGAAAATCAATTTAATATAATTAAATTATTTGCTATCCAGTAAATTTGGCAACCCATTAAAGGGTATCATTTTGTCCCATCCTTCAAATGACTTCAAATATTCTTGCATATATTTTTCCTTTGAGAGCTACAAGATATATATTTATGAATTTGTTATTTTTATTACAAGAATAAGGATAACTATATACATCTTTTCCTATATTGCAGGGACCACAAGGACCCCCAGGATCCATTGGTTCAATTGGTGGTGTTGGAGAAAAGGTGAAGAATGGGGGCACCTGGGTGGCTCAGTTAGTTAAGCGTCTGTCTTTAGCTCAGATCATGATATCCGGGTTCTGGATTGAGCTCTGCTTGATCCGGGGAGGATGGGGGGATCCCTGCTAAGCAGGGAATCTGCCTCTTTCAAGCTCTCTCTTTCTCTCTCTCCCTCCCTCTCTGTCCCTCTGCACTGCTTGTTCCTGCTCTCTCTCTCCCTCTCTCAAATAAATAAATAAAATTTTCAAAAAAAAACGTGAGGAATGTAGTGATATACAGTTTGACATATCAAGAATTGAGGACTTTGATGATACTGACTGATATTTTAAGTGCTTCTAATAGTTCTGTCTTTCTTAGTATTTTAGATATAGTTATATGAATTGCACCCCATCTACTCTAGTAGTTAAATAATTACTGGTAATATGATTTTGAGATATCATGTTCTTTATTGCTAGGTATTGTGCTGAGTAGTGGACATAGGTTATTTCCTTTAATTAACATAGTCACCTCTGATGATAGTATTATTATTATCCACATTTTTAAGCTGAAACAGCTGAAGTTTAAAGAATTTCAATAATTTCATCAAAGTTTTGTCATTAAAAACTAAGTCAGGATCTATTCCCATGTATGTCTGACTAGACTAAGTGTTTCTAATAACACTCATTCCTGAAAAAGAAGAGATTGGTTGATGTAACTGACTTAAACAGGAAAAAGGAATCCTTCAAATTACAAAAGAATTAATCTTTCATTTTGTCATGTTTGGAGTTACATTTTCATTACTAATAATATGACCCATCTTTGGCACTTTTCAAAATACTTGGCATGTGCCATAACATCTGGGCTCAGAATAGCTTCGTTTTCTCATGAAAATGATTTCACTTAAAACATCTTTTCTTTTTTTTATGAAATGTCAGAGTGATTCTCTAAATTCTTATTTATGCATTTGTGCTCATTTCTCAGTAGAATTTTTAAGAAAATTGACATTGGTATTTGCTTTATTTAAAACGTAAGTTATTTGCCAGTTTTGAGGAATAAAAATTAAATTTCATGCCATAAAATATTATATAGTGAAAAAATGTAGGTTTTTAGTTATTAATTAAATGATATAACAAGTATAGATTTATGCTAATAATAAAAATGATTCTGTTGTTTGGTCTCAAAGATTTTTGACATATCACATATTGCATTTAATTTATTTTAAGTAGAAGATTTAACCCTCAGAAAAAAGAAATGTGAGAGGATTAGAATATAGTAGTTTGATGTGTACGTCTGCTCAACACATTCTACCATTCTGATTATAATTAATCCTTTATAGTCAACCATTTAAATAGTTTCTTCCTTACTAAATTGAAAGCATTTTAAAATTATCTAATTCTTACTGCATAAAGTCAAGTTTTGTTTTTTTTTTTTTACTGTTTATATTTTTAAATTTATTTTTAAAGATTTATTTATTTATTAGGAAGGAGAGAAAGTGAGATTGAGCATGAGAAGGGAGAAGGTCAGAGTGAGAAGCGGACTCCGCATGGAGCTGGGAGCCCGATGTGGGACTCGATCCCGGGACTCTGGGATCATGACCTGAGCCGAAGGCAGTCGCTTAACCAACAGAGCCACCCAGGCGCCCTATATTTTTAAATTTAATGTTTTTTGTTGAAAACGTGCCTGTGAGTTGGGGTGGAATTTAAAGAACTTTTTTCATTGAGTACAGTTGTCATAAGAATAGCAGTAGAGATAACTGGTCTCAGATGGCAAAACTCTAGGAGACGCATTAATACAGACTCACAACTTTCCTTTCTTCCCTTGGCATCATCCTCTTTTGGCTGTAATGTTGACTAGATAGTTGTGAAAACTAATCTCTTGTTTTAGTTTTGTCCACCTAGAAAATTCTGAAATAATTCTTAATAAAAAAATTCTAAGTTTAAAAGCCTTTTCAGCTTATCCTATGGTTTCCTAAAGCTTGCAGGTACAATAGGAACAAGTTTAAGTACTTCAGTTACTGCTTTGGTTACATCTTGTGTTATTCTTGAAGATAAACATGTATGCCAGAGGTTTGGAATTTGGGAAAACTCTTTTTCTATATTGCTTCCATTTGTTTAAAGACTGTCTGGTAACACCTGTCTAACTTTGAGTCTTAAGAAAATACTCTATTGTTAACTATATTCACATTGCTGTGTATTAGATCTTCAGAACGTATTCATCTTTTGTCTCTGAAATTGTGTAACCTAAGATGAACATTTCCCTATGTCCCCCACACCCCAGCCTCTGGTGACCAGCATTCTGTTTTCTGCTTGTATGAGCTTGGCTATTTTAAATTCCGCATATAAGTGAGATCATGCAGTATACTGTGTATATTTAAAATATAAAAGCATTTAAATTGGACATTTTATAGTTGATTTGAATGGCAAACTGCTTTTATCTTATTTCAGAGATATGAATGATAGGTCATAAAAATATTACTTACATATCATTCCATCAACCCGAGATAGATGAATGATTTGTTGCTTTGTAAATAATGTAAATGTAACATTTTATTTGTAAGGTTTATCTAAAATAATGGGTAGTATTTGCTACTCATCTTGAAAGAGAAAATAATTTATACACAACACTACTACTAATAAATTCTTAGAAAGTACTTGATATCTTCCATCATTATGCAGATAATTCAAGAAGTTAAAATATGTGCATATTCTCAAAGAATCAGAAATTAGGTACATTGAATAGCCTATTCCCTGGAGTTATGTTTATATTTAATATAATGCATTTCAAACCAATTTATAAACTATGGGTGTATACCAGTATTATCGGAAATAGCAGAGTTAAAAATTAAAGGGAATTCAGACCTGACATTTTTTTTAAAATTTAGAACAATTTCCACTTCAGAATTTCTAGTTCCACTGATTTTGTGTAGAAACATAGCACATGAATACACTGTATTATTTCACTTGGATGATTACTTGAATAAAATACTATGCTTTTCTCAGTATAAAACATTACTAACAGACTTCCATAACTAAAACCTACTAGTCTGAGAAGTTTATTTATTGTCTACTGAGCTAGAAAATAGCCATCCATAGTTATACAGGGAGAACATAAAAGCTAACGAATTTATAATATGTATATCCTCAAAAGGAGTAATTTTAATTAGTATCTAAGTATCTTTATGTATCCTACAATACAGTATTTTTCTATGTTCTTAGATTTCCACTAAATATATTTTATAGGATTATCAAAATACTACCAAATGATTTGCTTAGTTGCTATTGTAAAGATAAAGTAAATTAATATTTTAATAAAAAGTGAAAGTTCTTTAATCAATAAACTAAGTTGTAATATGAATACTGATACAACACAAATACAAAATTTGTTAGGAAACATGCAGATGTCTGTTTTGTATGGTTTGGTGCTAACTTGAGATTAATGCTCTACTAACAAACTGAAGAGAATTGTAGCATTCAGTCTACCCAGTTCTGCCTTGTCACTGGAGAAATAAAAATACTGAGGTCAGTAATGAGATAAATTTCTTCCTCTTAATAAAGTACTCTACTGCCTTTTAACCAATATAATGATTTAAGGTCTAGTTTAAAATGTCATGGTCATCATTGAAGGCAGTTTTACAAATGTAAAAACATCATTTCTGTGTTATTGTTGTTGTTGTGTTTGTTTGTCATTTTTATATTTTGAAGCTCATTTGCTTTCCTCTTTATAGGGTGAACCTGGAGAAGCAGGGAATCCGGGGCCTCCTGGGGAAGCAGGCACAGGCGTAAGTGCTAGCTTATTGTCAATGTAGGGCGTTAACATATTAAACACCTAACTTAACTCCTAGCTGTAATTCGGTTATTTACTTTTCCTTTCCCATTAAACAATCACAAATGCAGAACCTTTTGTTTAGTAACTTTGCATATCCTGTGCTTATTTTGATTTACATAGAAATTGAAAAAAAATGATATTTTTTAGACACAAGTTAGAACATTAAAACTACAAGCTGTTTATACATTTTTTGATGGACTGTTCACAAAAGAAACAAACAAACCATGCTACATCAAACAAACATGGATGAATTGTATTAGGATTGTCTTCATTCTAATGTAGATTGGTTGAAACCTGGAGTGAATTTGGCCGCCAGGATACATTTGGCAATGTCTGGAGACATTCTTGGTCATCGCACATGGAGGAATGTCACTTTTGATGTCATACACTGGGATCAAATTAGTGGAGACCAGGCGTGCTGTTAAACATCTTGCAAAGCATAGGACAGTTCCTCCCACCCCTTAAACAGCAGAGTTGTCTGATCCAATATGCTGAGGCTAAGAAATTCTGATTTAAAGCTTATAAGATAATTATTCTTTTTCTGACATGGTTGTAGGGCCCCAAAGGAGAAAGAGGAGAGAAAGGAGAAGCTGGCCCACCTGGTGCTGCTGGACCTCCTGGTGCTAAGGGACCACCAGGTGACGATGGCCCAAAGGGTAACCCGGTAAGTGAGCTTGGTCCCCTTTAAAGTGACATCTATGTCAAAGCCATGTAGGAGTTTTGCATAGAAAGGTTAGAAATTATGAAACTCTGACCCATACTGGTGAAGCTGACTTTTCATCATTTCATATATCCATTAGCATTCTCCATTAATTTCATTTTTAAACATGTTTCTAGTAGAAGAGAAATATTCACATATGGTTTTGCTATGACTTAGCTCTTAAACATCAGAATATCGTGACTTTATAAAAAATATTTTTATTTATCTTCTTTCTTTTAAAAACATCGTATTAGGGTCCTGTTGGTTTTCCTGGAGATCCTGGTCCTCCTGGAGAACCTGGTCCTGCAGTAAGTATTATGGGAAAAGAAAGGAATTATTTTGATGGGGTGGTTTCCAGTGTCTTTGTTGTTAATAATTAAAGGAAATCTAGATTACTTCAGTAGATTCCCCAAAAATAGAAAGGAAAAGAAAATATAAACCACAATCACAGCTACAACAATTAAATCCATATAGTTGAGGATAATTAGACCTATGTTGCATGATTATTTTCTTCATTTTGCTGGGTTGTACAAACTATCTGGGTAGCAGAATTACTATTATTTCAAAGTTACAGCATCTTTACTTTAGTCTCTCCTATGCTATAAATCCTATCTCAAAGTGTGCCGTATTTGTTCACGGTGCAAGGATGCACTGGCCTTGTATGCTAATTACATCCTTTTTCTTTTCTTATAGTAACAGCATAATGTATTTTAAATTTAATGTGGTGGCAGTTTCACGAATCTTCATCGAAAGAATGAGAGATACCACAATCCTTAAAATACAACTGAAAAATTTTAGTAATACTCTTATTTGTCCATTTAGTAATGATTTATCTCAAGGAGTCAAAGAGTTTATCATACTTTTTTGTTTTAATAAAAAGTGAACTCATAGTGAGAAATATCTGGGAACACTTTCTACTGCCTATCATAGGGTCAAGATGGTGTTGGCGGTGACAAGGGTGAAGATGGAGATCCTGGTCAACCGGTAAGTAAGCAACCACTATTTTTATTAGATCTTTACATAGTCTCAAGACATTTTAAAGAAATAACCAGCCTTTCAAAAGCATAGCTATGTGGGTACACATTTTTCTGAAAGGATTATCAGTTATATTTGAATTTCAGTTCAAAGTCAAACTTATGTGGAGTTTCTTACTTGACGTGATTTAAGAAATGTAAGTATCCTTCATAATAAAAAATGTAGTAATACCATAGTAATGATTTAGTCATACTTTGGTCAAACATTGCTATTTTTCTATTTGTATTAAATAAAAAGTTATTTTAAAAATACAAATGAAGCTGAAACGAAAACAGCCATATTATCAGCCTATCATTAGCATGATTGTATGGCAATTACTAATCTAAATGAATTCAGCATTGGACTATTACTATTATTATTATTTTGTTTACTTTGAGAATGACTCAGTAGGGGCTTTGACCACTTATGGTTATTCAGGGAGCGGTAAAGGAAAGCACTAAGTTAAGTAAGAACCAAACAAATCTCACCCCTAACACAACTTTGTCTCTAGAGCCATCCCCACTGGATATTTGTAGGCTTATTCTGTGTAGATAAGACTTGCGGAGCATATCACAATGTGCTGAGTACTCCTTGGCATAGAAATGCTAGTTCTGTACAAGAAGAAATTTAGATGTAACAGTTTTATGGTTTCACAAATGTATGTCATATGAGTAAAGTTATTAATCATATGATTCTCTTCATTAGTATCTCTACTGAATGTTTGTCAGATAAAAGCACTTTTTTAAAAGAACGGTTTGAAGAAGGAGTTTGATTCACTTTCTTCCAGCTGTAGAAACGTTTTCCATCTGAATTTACCAGCTCTAAGAATAGCTATCTAGAGAAACCCTAGGTACCTGAAACAGAGATGAGATTATCCGGGAAAGGTAGATGTGGGGAGATGAAGAAAGAAGTTTGGTTTCAGTCCAGATGTAGAAACATGTTGTGAGCTGTAAAACAATACTCAATTGCTTAAAAGGTATTTTTCACATTTTATAGGGTCCTCCTGGCCCATCTGGTGAGGCTGGCCCACCAGGTCCTCCTGGAAAAAGAGTAAGTTTTTAAAATTCTTTATTTGAAATAACCACTCATTATCTACTGTGTGTATAAACTTTTAAAAAATTCTTAAGCTGTAGCCAGCACATTACAATGATGCCAAAAGATGTAAGTCGTGGAGAACAGGGTAATTTTTTACATTTGTCAAAATTCTTATTAAAATAGAACATACTTCGACAGATTTAATCTGTCACAATGAGAAGTAGTTTCCCACTTCTCTGTGTTAAGGTCTCCCCTCTGTACAAACGGAGGCTGTTACAAAAGATGGATGGAACTCTGAACTTCAACTCCTGGCACAGTGCGGGGAGATGGAATGCCAAAGTCTAATACTAGCTAAAAGCATGGTAAAAACCTGAATGCAGATATCAACAGAGAGAGCTCAGGAATCAGTCCGCATGTACTGTTAGCTTGCTTTACCTTGTCAAGCTTCTCTGATTTGGAAACATGCCAGATTTTAATGAAAGATGACAGGAAAATGGAAATAAAGAGATCTTGTTCAAAATATTGGCTCCAGTATATCCTAGGAGATTCCTTGAACTGTCTTTTTCTTATTACTGTACTATATTCATAATAAAACCATGTCTGTTGACCTGTTTCTTGCAGCATTTGTATCAACGTACATTGTTCCCTGCACCACCTTTAGTCTATTCTCTGTTCTCCCTGCAAACAAAATACATTTCTTAGGCTCACCCCCCTTTCAGTAATCCAAAGGCATGGAGCACCTGGGATCACTATTGTTTTCTAATGGTAGCTTTGTTTTAGGGGGATTTTCATACTACGCATCCTCATGTACATATTGTACGAACAGATTTTCATTTTGTCCCTCAGCAATATAAATCGAGTCAATATTTACAAACATTTGTCTTTGCCAGAAATGAATTTAGTCTATATTAAACATTCTCTGCATACGATTTTCTCTTCACTGACCAAGTGTTTGGTTTTTTGTTTTTTGGGTTTTTTTGCCTTCCTCCTTTCCCCTTCTTCTTATATTCTAACAACATTCTAGATAAGATTCTTATTATTTTGTTTTGTTTGTGTTATTGTTGTTGTTGTTGGCAGCCCCAAGGCATTATCTTGGTAGAAAAAAAATGTACTATAAAACAACCATTGGGCTGTTATTCTTAGAAAGTAATTACAAAGTGTAACATGAATTTTTAGATCTCTTGCCTATTTTTGCCTGCAGTCTGAATGCCATTAAAACTTTCTAGATGGATGAGTAAATGATAATAAACCTTCCTAATAGAATATCGATCAGAATGTTGCAAGTGGCAGTGATACTGAGAAACAAGATTCTAACTGTTATTGAACAAGTAGGAAAATTAAGTTGTCATTTGTAGTACATGTACATTCTGTCATGTATTTGTAATACTGAAGAATGAATGTACATTTCCTTAAGGCACTGGAAGACTTTACACTTTGTGTCAATATACTGTAGAATTTTAATCTCAAATTATCATTATAGGTATTTGAAACCAAGAGCTAGTTCCATGCTCTTTTATTAAAAAACTCCTAGAGGTCACTAAAATAATTTAAACATTATAAAACGCACAAAATTTACCTGTTAAATGGAATTTTAAAGTCTAGCTCATATTTCCAGGGGAAAGTTCACAATAAAAAATTAGAATAATTGATATTACTAATTGGTAGAAATACAGATAGAGAGAGAGATGTTTGTGTGTATATATATATATACACACACCATATAATGTACATATATTCTTATTATATATGGATGTTATTGTATATATGCATATATTCTTATTATATATTCTTTCCATCCCTATGCTTTTATGCATGAATGTGGATGGTCAAAAGATAAAGTGTTAGAAGAAAACATCCCTCCCACATTTACCCCACACAAAGATTCAGATCAGAGATTAGATTCTTAGGAAAGCCTTCCCTACTGTCAAACTAGAACATTGTGCCTATTTTATACACCTACTTCATCTTTGCATATTTTATAATGTACTGTCTGTTAATTTTGATGTCTATCTTCATAACTAAACTTCATGAATTCCTTAGGATTTCATGGAGGTTTTTTTGTTTTTGTTTTTTATGTTTTCTCCACTCACAGCACATTTCTGTCACATAAGGACAATTTAAATATTTTTTACATGAATGGAAGAATAGATAAATTATAGAATAATATATGATGAATAATATATGTGAATAGTGGAAAGAGGCTTAAGCTGTGTATTTTACATGAAGTATATTTCTCATAGTGAAAAAGTCCTGTGTAACAGTGTCTACTGGTAGAAAATTAACTGGGGTCTGTTTTATTGTCTCATATTCTAGGAGCCATTTTCCAATCAGAACAGTCATTAGTTTATGAAATTACAGCCAGTCGTTTTCTAGATTAAGTCCTTGACCATCTGTTTATGCAAATATATGAGAAATAAATGACTTAGATGAGAATTTGTCCTTACACATTATTAATTTTTTTTCTATTCTAGAAAAAGTGTGTTAATCTGCTTTCATCCCAGTCTTTCTTAAAAAAGAATCTGCGCCATCTGGAAAAAAATATAAGAAATAAGGATGCCTGGGTGGCTCCGTCAGGTGTATCTGCCTTCAGCTCAGGTCATGATCCCATGGGATCATGACCAGAATCAGGACCAGCATCCAAGCCCAGAATCAGGCTTCTTGCTCAGCGGGGAGACTGCTTCTCCCTCTGCCTGCCACTTCCCCTGGTTGGACGCTCTATCTCTGAGAAATAAATAAATATTTTTTTAAAAAGAGAAAGAAATGAGAATGGGAAAAAAGAGATAAAGAACAGAGAAAATCCATTTAATATGAATTTCCACCATGACAGATATCAGGCATTCATTCAAAGAGGGAAGAAATTCTTTTGGAATGGAGAAACTATTTGAATCACAATTTTGTGTTTGTGTTGTAGTTTACTTGTGTTTAAATTCTCTAAGCTCTTCAAACTCAGATTTTCTTTTCTCTCTTGCAGTAAAAGCAATATTTTTGTTACATTTTTTAATAGCTGATGACTTGCTTTTTTTAAAAAGCTAGATATTTATAAATCTTCTATAATGTTGATGTGTGTAAATCCAATCCTTTGAGAAGACTCCATACCTGCATGCACGAGTTTAAGGAAAAACCTTCATAGAATAAGGGAAAGCCATGTTCAGCTGAATCTCATAATTTCTATTTCCAAAATCATAGTCATTTTGGTTTTTAGGTTTGCATATGTTAATATTTTAAACATCACACCAAAATAAGTTATGACAACATTTTAACACTAGGAGTTATTCGAAGTTGATGCTTCTATACAGAAATCTTCCTACATAAATAGCATGAAATTAAAAAGAATCACTTAAGTTTTTTTTTTTAATTTTATTTATTTATTTGACAGAAAGAGACACAGCGAGAGAGGGAACACAAGCAGGGGGTGTGGGAGAGAGAGAAAAGCAGGCTTCCCATGGAGGAGGGAGCCTGATGTGGGGCTTGATCCCAGGACCCTGGGATCATTACCTGAGCCAAAGGCAGATGCTTAATGACTGAGCCACCCAGGCGTCCCTAGAAGCACTTAAGTTTTAAGAATATATTATTGTTAATATAATGCTGCTGCCTCTAGAGACAGCTTCAGAATTTGTACATTTCTTCCTTTGGACTGAGGCACAATAAGTGCCTGATCATATATGGTGTTACAGTTATGATATTGAGAAAATAATGACCAATGTTGTATTCATTGATTCTTTCTGAGATAAATGAGTTCACAGAATGCTGAGTCTGATGAAGTGCTTGATACTCATTTCAAATGTGGATTTAAAAGACCATTTGAAAGACTAGCATGTCCTCACCATTAGTATATTAATATGGCTTCTAAAAGAGAGAAAGTCAATCTCCTGCCTAACCTTATTTTCACCAATTAACACCATCTCCACTCTTCTCCCCAACCTCCAACCTCAATCTCAGTTGCTGATTTTGAGTACAATTCATTGCAAAAATTGAAGTAAACAGACAGAAAACAGAAGAATCTGGGGAAAAATGAAATATAATTTCTTAGAGATCATAAGAGTTTCTCTTTTAGACTGTCTGTACTTACATTTGAACTTGTGCAGAAAATTTCAAAATTAGATTGAATCTTAATGCATGTTAAGTAATGGTAAAAAATTCAGTTGATTAGTGGACATGAAATATTTTATAATAAAATTGTAAATTTTATGTGTCTTAGAATAAATTATTGCAAATGTATATTGGGGTAGTTCTAGAGGCCAACGGCATTTTTATTGTATTCTTATTGGGCTGTCAAACCAAGTGCCCTGCTTTTGTTGATTTGAAAGGTACTAAGAAATGGTATAAGTAGGGATCCAATGTAATTAGTAGAAACAAAATTTAGATATATTGGGAATTATAACATCTACTATTTAGCTTGAAAAATTGATGTTTCTTTGATATCTTGAATGTTAATGTTCGTATTATAAACGATTCTTTTCTCATTATTTTATTACAAGATTTAGAAATATCATGTTTTATATTTCACAGATGACTATGTAAATGTAAGAAGAAAATATGAGTATCAGATTTCAAAATCTGGTTTTATATTACAAGATCATGGTTAATCTTATTTCTTAGCCAACTCACAATTTTTCCAATTAAAACAAGTAGTTTCAAACATGGAATTTATATTTTTCAGGTATTATAAACACCATGTATGGAAAAAGTAATTTGTTGACATAGTGTCAACAAATGTATTTTGAGAGTCTATTTTGTTTGATCTGACTCTGGGGTTGCCAATATAGTGAAAAATATAGGTAAAATACTTAAATGTATAAAAAAATGTAATAATCTCAGTAACAATAGTAACAATAGCCAATGTTTGTTCATGTGTTTTGATGTTCCAGGTGCTGTTATATGACATTTACATTTCTCAATTCATTGAGTTCTTATGATAACTCTAGGAAATAGCTCTTATTATTCTCCGCATTTTGCAGAGAAGTAAACTGAAGCTCTGACATGGTGTACAACTTTCTAAAGATCACAAAGCTAATTAGTGGCAGAGCCAGGATTTGAAGCCAGGCTGTCTGAGTTCAGGCTCTGTGCTCTTAAGCACCAGATTCCATATCTGTATTTGATGTCATTACACTGGAAAGCTTGAAAAATACTTGTACATGTGTTATCTCATTTAAATTTAACAACAATTCTATAGCAAGAGGATTTTTTGGTAATATTTTACGGATGAAGAACTGAAGCTCAGAAATACTAATAAATCGTTAAAAGTCACAAAGCTAATAAAAAAAGAACTAAAGAAAGTTGGGTTTGACAGATATCTTACAAAGATACGTATATAATCGAGGAGCAATATTACAAATAGCTTTAAACAGATTAATAATTAGTATCTCTCCATAGCAATCTATGCAGCTATGCAGAAGTCAAGCAAACACCAGAATATTCTCTTAAGCTGTTGGATGACATATGGAATGTGAAGATTTTTTTTTCTACTCTTGCTCTAATATTAGATTTTAAAAAGTGATAACTATTTTTATGTCACTTATTTATGTGAATTGCATAGTTCCGGAAAATGAAAATAAAATTTCTGCTGACAGTCAAGATTTTAAATGTTGCACTGCCCTAGTTTGAACATGATCTTATAAGAATGCATAACATATGGATGTTCTAAGATTGAGAAAGGAGCCAATCTTAAAACATATTTAAGGATGGAAGGGAAATCTAATACATGCAATTAATTCTGAATTGTACAACATAATAAATGATACCTGAGTATTTAACACATTAAGGGTGACTAAGTCATCAGCATTTCTTTTTTTTTTAAATTTTATTTATTTGACAGAGAGCGGAGAGGAGAGAGATCACAACTAGGCAGAGAGAGGGAGAAGCAGACTCCCTGCTGAGCAGAGAGCCCAATGCGGGGCTCCATCTCAGGACCCTGAAATCATGACCTGAGCCAAAGGCAGAGGCTTAACCCACTGAGCCACCCAGGCACCCGCACATCAGCATTTCTTAAAAAATTTATCTTTACCATTTCCTTACATTGATATGATGTGATTACCTGTCAATCTGTGTTTCATTTATTTTTAATATTCTAACTGCAAGTTTTTATATAAAATGGTTTTGATTTTTCTCTTTGTGTTTTAAACTAGATAGCTGTAGACAGCCACAATTTATTAGACTCTGTTACAGATTAAACTGAAGTATTTGTGAATAAGCCCTCAGTTACATTTCTTTTATATGCAGTATGTATTTTAAGTGCAATTTTCTGTTTATAGGGTCCTCCCGGAGCTGCAGGTGCAGAGGGAAGACAAGGTGAAAAAGGAGCTAAGGTAAAATATATAATGTTTGAACGGCTTATGAATACATTGAACATCTATTTCAGTACTTTTAATAACATAAAAAATATCTTCTCATTATCAATGTGTTCACACATTTTATTTTCTAACAGGGAGAAGCGGGTGCTGAAGGTCCTCCTGGAAAAACAGGCCCAGTTGGTCCTCAGGGACCTGCCGGAAAGCCCGGTCCAGAGGGTCTTCGAGGCATCCCTGGCCCAGTGGTGAGCATCTCTGCTAAATGATGCCATTTTGAAAATATTTATTTCCCCCCCAAAAAACATTATGAATGGAAGCGTTTATGTCAGCATTATTTCATAAGGTATTGTGTGGCCTTTTTATGGGAATTCAGTAAATATTATGCAGGAATTAAAGCCAGATACTCTTCAAATATTTAAATATGTCATTTATTTAATGAGCTCAAGGGGAAATTCCAACATAGAAAGGCAGAATAGAAACTAAACCCTAAGAACTCAAAGATGTACAGTTTTTAAACATACATCCATGCAGACATACACAGTGTAAAAAGATTCAAAATTGCTCATAACATTTGTAGATGTTCTCCATGTGATGGAATGCATAGGTGATATTTTTGCTTTCTTTCTTTCTGGATTTCCAAAATTGAAATAAAAAAAAATGTATGCTTTTGTTAATTAAAAAATCCATTATGTTTATTTTCCATAGGGAGAACAAGGTCTCCCTGGAGCTGCGGGCCAAGATGGGCCTCCTGGTCCTATGGTGAGTATGATCTTTTATGTTATTTAGAAAGGGAGAAATCCAGAAACAAAATCGTTTATAAGCTAGAATTTCTGAAGTTTTATATTATAAATTAGTTTATATTTTGTATGATATTCAAGGAAGTGTATTACTTAGACTTAAAAGGGGGAAAGTAATCCTCACTAATAAAAAAAGAAAGTAATGGTGGGTAGGTTATTTGGAAAATATGCCACTTGGTCAGATCTTTCCTTTCTTATGTCCTTTGTAAAAAAAAAAAAAAATTTCCACCCTGAATAAAATGCCACTAATGGTCCAGCCAGTTCTTTTCCAAACGTGGACAGTTCCCCCAAATGCATGCAATTACACTTAGTTTCCTGGCACTTCATTTAAAAGAATGACATTGGCGCAGGCACACAGTGATTCCTTCACCAAATAAATTGTTCTCTTCATGACTCATACAGGCTGAAAGATAAAACATTAACCTCCATTAGTGAGAAAGGCATAATTATTACAACTGAAGTTTGGTTACTATCATAAACCCTATGTGCAAAAATGTTTGAGCTATGCAACAGAGCATTTAGCTGACCAGCATATACTGTTCATAGATGGGAGTTTATTATAGGTGCCAAGGCTAAACCTCGCTACAGAATCTAGGCAGAAGTGAGAACCCAAGTCTTGCCTTTAAAATAGTTTTTTTCTGGGGGCACTTGGGTGGCTCAGTTGGCAAGAGTCTGCCTTCGGCTCAGGTCATGATCCCAGGGTCCTGGGATCTAGTCTTGCATCAGGCTCCCTGCTCAGGGCGGAGCCTACTTCCCCCTCTCCCTCTGCCTGCCGTTCTGCCTACTTATGCTTTTTTTCTCTCTCTCTCTAATAAACAAATAAAAACTGTAATAAAAAAATTATTTTTTTTCTAGTGACAGATTCTATTTTATGGTAGAGGCATTTGAAATTCATTGTCCAAAAATAGTTGCATGTGAAGGGATTAATCAAAATAACTAATAATACCTACAGCATTATGCAAGTGTGATGCATGTTGGTTCAAATAGTCCAATGCTTCTGTACAGCAATTTACATTTTACAAAAATACCTCTTATCATGAATATATTAGTTACTTCAGAGATGCATACTCAAAAAGCTATCGAAATGGGATTCATAATCTTAATTATTGTGGAGGAATTTTGGCCATTCCTTTTAGTAAAAATGTCTCAAAATATACCAAATATTTCGTGTTACAGAGATAATTTTTTTAACTTACACTGAAAAGTTAAAGATCATTTATTTTAATATCAGGTTAAAAGTTCTCGAATTGTGAGTGACCTCAAGCAGGAGATTATCAAATCTGCACATGACCCAATTAGTATTGGAATAGGGACCTACCTGACTGAAGCAGAGTGGGCTCCAGGTCTGCATCACTATTTAGGGAATATTCTCCTTAGATATGGTAAACTCCGAACTGCAGAGTCAGAGCCTGGAAAAAAAAATAATTCGCCTAATGTCACCCTAAAATTTGCCAGAGATTTTTTTCTTGTTATTTCAGATTTTCCAATAAGTATTCTGACCTTTCTCCAGATGAAATAAAAAACATCATGCGGGAGATTTCCTTCCGATAATATTAAAAATAAAATCATCAGACATACCACCTGACTCCAGCTTGTGAAAGTTTATATTTTTGACTCTTAGGTAAATGTGAGTTTACCGAGCAAGGGACAGAACAACTCAAACCCTTTTAGGCAGAGTGAAGCGAAAAGCATCAGAATTTAGCAATATGGGTGCCATGCCTTTCTCTGGTTGCTTTTTTTTATTGGAGAACACTTATAATGTGAGTAGATTGTAGCTTTTTCATAGCATCAATTAGTTTGACGATATTTAATTTTAATGAAAATACTAGTTGGTTTTCATGAAGAGAGGATTGGCAGAGAAACCATCTTCAGGATGCTTTTATGGCAATTTAATGAGCTTTTCAATTCAGCTAAGAAAAATTTATTTTAGTAGGCAGTTTTTGATCATGGTTATTGGGTTAAGGTCATTGACTCTCAAGCCAAGCTCCCTAGTTTCAAAAACAAACACTACCACTTATATGCTGTATGACTTTAGGAAAGCTATTAATTATTTCTTTTTTACGCTTTAGGTTCCTCATCTGTAAAATTAGAATATCAATAGCATCGATCTCATGGGATATTATGAAGTTTAAATGAATTAAGTGGGGATATTAATATCTTCTACCCCATGGGTTTCTTACGTTAATTAAATAAGTTATATGTAAAACACGTAGACCATTAATTAGCTCTAGGAACACCAAATAAAGAATTATTAATTGAATGAAATGATGTTTTGAAAAACAAGCAATTTCATATTCTTAGTGAGAAGTAACTAAATTTGGTTGCCTGGCTGGCTCAGTCCATACAGCATGCAACTGTTGATCTTGGGGTCCTACGTTTGGGCCCCACATTGGAGGTAGAGTTTACCTTGAAGTAACTAAATTTGACCTAATTCATGCATCTGTACCATCAATAAGCTCGCTTGAAAGACACTGATTGTTAAAGCAATGAAAAGAACCAACAAATAAGTTATGCTGACTTACAGCAGTTAGAGTATAAAGTAGGTAAGTACTATAACAGAATCAAGCAGAGAATGCTAAATATATTCAGAGTGGGACTGTTAAAATGCCCTTTCCCCTGGGGACCTTTCCCTCATCAGAAGTATGGTAAGATTATTAAAGAAGGAAAGAAGATGCTTAAATGTGTATGGAAGGCTTAAAAACATGGGAGATAAAAATAAGAGGTTTCAAAACTCATACAAATTTGCATTTGTCTCTGAAATTAATCCACGTGAAATTCATCTGAATATTCTCTCCATAATGTGTTTTTCCTCATTACAATTATAAATATACTCACACGCACATCCAAGTCTGCACATGTTTCAGAAGCCTGTTTATCACTGTATTTCTGCAGCTACCTGTAGAGTCTCTTTTCCCCTTCTAGAAGCTGCCAGAATATTCCTGCTGTAGGGTCCACTAGTCAGACAAAACCACACAACATTTTTGTTTCCCTTTCGCCAACTTTTAAATACAACTTAGCTGTTCAGCAAGTAGGACTTACTCTGCTTTCATCATTTCAGATAGGCAGCTACCTAAGTAGACGATCATACTCTACCTAACAGGAGTTCAGCGTGGATGCCATGCCTTTTCCTCTGGATTTTTCTTTTATCAGAGAGTATTTATATACTTCCTTATATACTTACTTTACTTATAATGGTATTTTATAGGTATTTTATATACAACTTTATGCTAACCTTTGGAATGGAAATTCTTCATGGTGAGAGTGAAACAGATCTTTTAAAACCTTTAAAATAGTATGTGTTTGATGCTTGCCCACTCTGTAATCAGCTCTACTAGAGTTTAGATATGGTACAGTATTTTTCACTTTAAAAGTTAGACATTTCTCATAGTAAAAATTAAACTTCTATAAATGCATGAATTTTATGTACATATATATTTAGAGTCACCATATGGAACTCAGGATAGATTAAATAGTACATATGAGAGCTAACAGAAAGCTAAGGACAATGATGAGATTATATAAGGAATAATAAAAGGGGTTTTTTTTTAAGTTGAATTAAATTTTTGATTAGTCAACAAGAAAAAAATATGAAAAATTACCATAATATAGTAATACATTCCTTCTTTTCACATACTGTTAAATAAAATACCTGATAGCATTACTTTTCAAACCATAAGTGTCTGAAAAAATGGTAGGATGGCTTACTGAATTGCACTTTGATTTTTTTTATGCTACCTTTGACCTATCTGTAGACACGGTTGAGATATGTAGCATTCCATAATGATTTTCTGGGTTTAAATGACAAAGCATTTGCTTTTCACCAAATTAAACATTATTTCACGATATTGCATTCTAAATAAAGTGCGGGATCTACAGTTTCTTTAAACTTCAATGCGCTAGAGTTTTGAGATGCATATCAAAGCAAATATTCTGTAAAGCATAATACGGCAGGGGAAAATATTTGATTGTAAGTTCTAGACACCTAAGAATGTATTATCCTTGTTTTCCTTTTCACTTATTTTTTATGAATTATGTATTTCCCTTGGATTTTTCAATTTACAATATCCTAAATAGGAAATAGAAAATATGTACTTGGAATAACATTTTTATATGCAGAATTGATATTTTTGATATGTTCCAAGTTCAGAGGGTTATTTATAACTGCTATCAGTATCTTAACTTTACCAATTTCTATTTCCAACTGATGAAAATGATAAGAAACTGATTTTGCTTGGTAAATTCGCCCTCAGATAATGTTTGCAAGTTCATAAGAAATTATTAGCTTAGAGGAATTGATTCTCATTTCCTCTAGGTTTTTTATGTACATTTATAGAAATGATTTAAAATGCATAAACACAATGTCTAGTATATTTCTCATTAAGCCTGAGTAATTAGAATTCCAGTAATTCTTCTCCTTCATCCTCTTCCTCCTCTTCTTCCTCCTCCTCTTCTCCTTTTCCTTTTATTTCTTTTAAGCCATTTTAGCTTATACTATAAGAATGTGGTGAGAAGACTGATTGATAACTGATTGTAACTTTTCAAAAATGCTATACTGCACTGTTTATACAGTACTTTTATAGGTCTGGTCTCTCATTATTACAATACTGTGATACAGTTATTACTATTAGAGTACCTTCATAAGTGAAGCTCAGAGATAATAAGTAATAGATCCAAGGTCACCCAACTAATGTGTGGTTAGACCTGAGACTCTAAATGAAGCAGTGATTAGAATATTGATGTCCAGCAAGCAGCATCCCTATCAGATCTCCCACTTAGAGCAAAATTTCTGAGAAGTATATCATATGCCTAAAGAAGTTTGAATGTAAAATGAGAAGTGAAGAAAGAAAAAAATCTAGCCTGTACATAGTTTTTTATTTTTAGTCTGGAGAATGTATTTACTTTTACTTGACATATATCAGGTTTAACCAATATTCTTAAAAGGTTTCTACTACTGGCACAAGCATATAGTTCTTTCACGCAGTTACGTTTTTATTAGAACCATTTTTTTTCATACTTTTTTATGCCACCTTGTTCTAACATGTAGAGTCTTTGGCTTTTATCCTGAGGGTGACGTGGTCTCAAGAAATTATTTAAGTGTTTCCATTACACATTGATATTATTCCTTCTAAAATGTGCAATAGGGCAACGCTATTTTCCTAATGATTCATCATGCATTTCTGATAAAATCAGAAAATATTAGATGTGAAATATATTCCCTTAATTTAAAAATTATTAAACTAGTAGAACTAAATAGGTAATGCTTTTATTTTAACATAAGTGAGATCCTTTATGCTGTTCTGATTTGCATATTGATTTAACCTGATTTGGGACCTAACACCTCAGAGCCATGTCTCTCAAAGAGTAATGAGTATCAAACTTATGAAACAGGTTCCTGGTCTCTTAAGTCCAGAATTTCAGATTCAGTTGGTTTGAGTGAGGCTTAAGAATTTGCTTTTCTAGTAAAATGTTCACAGATGCTGCTAATGCTGCTGGTCTGAGGACGACACTTTGAGGTTCACTATGATAGGCTGTTAGTAAATAAGATGAAAGTTCGGTTTTCAAATCCAATCTTAGAATATACTTGGAAGTAAATTTGGTAATTTCTTTGTCATCTACTTTTTGTCTTCAGAGATTTAACAAAGTGGCATGATTATTTTTGTACAAAAGAAAGTCTGAACTGAATTAATAAAAATTTATGTCTGAGATTAATAATATTCTCCTTATTAGAAGAATATTAATAGGGATGCTCAGTGGGTTAAGCATCTACCTTCAGCTCAGGTCATGATCCCAGGGTCCTGGCACTGAGCCCGCTTTGCTTTGGGCTCTTTGCTCAGCGGGGAACCTGCTTCTCCCTCTCTCTCTGCCGCTCCGCCTGCTTGTGCTCTATCTCTCTCTCTGTCAAATAAATAAATAAAATCTTTAAAAAAAAGCCTGTTATTAGGCACATTCACATTTAAAATTGCACATATTTTCAATGAAAATAATTTGTATCTATTGTTAATGGAAAGATGTAGGGAAATTGTCCACTCTTATATCAATATGCTTAGAGAATTTCAAATTCATTAGGAGAAGGAAAGGAAAAGTGAATTGGGGGAAATCAGTGGCGGAGATGAACCATGAGAGACTGTGGACTTTGAGAAACAAACTGAGGGTTTTAGAGGGGAAGGGGGTGGGGGAATGGGCGAGCCTGGTGGTGGGTATTGAGGAGGCACATATTGCATGGAACACTGGGTGTGGTGCATGAACAATGAATCTTGGAACACTGAAAAAATAAAATAAAAAAAATAAAGAGCCTTTCTCAGAAAAAAATAAATAAAACAAATGTAAATATATATAATAATTATTGGTCCAAAATGCTATTGTTACACAGTACTAATTGTACAAACTCTATTCTTACTTTCCCCTGATGATCAGGGATTCAGTTTAAGGTACAGACATGAGAAATTAAGGAGGTCAAAAGGCTCATCTATTCAATCTCACGAGACAGGAATTATAATCCTCAATTTATAGATAAGAAAACTGAAGATCTAATTTAAATTAAATTAAATTAGCTAATTTAAATTGCTAATAAGAGAGGCTGGCTTCTATCCCAAGTCTATCCTATTCTGAGCCCATACTTTTTAAACTACATCATACTACTTGGATTAGATCCATGGCTCTTAATATTTTAAATTCACAAAAATGATGGACTGAGACTTAATTTGCTCGTTCACATTGAAAATTCTAAGTGTCTGGGTAGAGAGGAAAAAAATTACTTGTGGTAGCCTTGAAGAAAATACAGTAGTATCTATATACAATGGTATAGTTTGGTAAAAGTGAAAATAATTTGCTTTCCAAGTGCCATGTTAAAAATCGTTACTGAAACTATAGTTTTAAAATTCAATTCGATATAAATAATTCAAACTCATAGAGAAACTGTAGAGATATTTTGCTTTGTTTTTCTGGCTGCCTTACTATTGCATGTAGTAGTGGACTACATTTTGTAGACTTATCTTGGCTCTGATTTCATCAATCATATCCTTAGTAACTATCTTTTCATGTCAGTTACACTTCATCTGATAAAACTCTTGCCAGCATAGTTTCATTTGTTATTAATTTCAGAACAAGGGTCATATTTTGTATCGCCTTCAGTATGGATTACACTGACTCTTATGTAAAAACATTTGTTACAAAGTCATCAATATGAATAATTCCATGGGCAGGAGTCAGAACTAAGAATTAGTGAATGAAGTCATGCCATGATTTTCATAAAAATATAATTTAGCATAAATGGATAAATGTGTTATTCTTGGGCCATAATAAAAGGTTAATTGGTAAAATAGAGATGTTTATAAGAAAAACCTAATTGTTTTATTATTAAATTTACAAATCATTTAGATAAAAGATTCTAAAGGAATTACAGTTAAAAATACTGTCTTGGGAGTTTGCTTAGGAAAAATAGTTATAAAGGTCAGTTGACCATCAAAAATTTATTGTGTTTATTTTTAATTTTACATGAAATATTGTAATGCATTTGAGCTTAGCAACGAAATATTTGATTGATTTGATGTATAATTTGGAAATCCCTTCTTCTAAAATTACTGTATTTAAAAATTTATACTTCTTTTTTAGAAGTTTTAGAAGGTTTAAAGACCATATAAACCATGTCTTATTTCTAATTTCACATTTCTGTGGTCAAACTTATTGATATTATGCTTTATAACTATAATTAAATATTACGCCATGGACTTTTAAACAAGCAAAATTATTTTGAATCCTGAAGAATAAACACTAATCATTATTAATTATTCTTGAACTCTGTCATATTACCAAAAGCAGACTTGCCCTGTGGATAGTAATATGATTCTCTAATTCATACCTACTCTATGTGTTTATTATTTCTCATTATTTAGGGACCTCCTGGTTTACCTGGGCTCAAAGGTGATCCTGGCTCCAAGGGTGAGAAGGTGAGAATAAAAACACATGTTATTATAGTTTTGACATCCTAATAGCAGAGATAATAATTTTGTAGATTAAAATCACTCAAAAGGAAATTTCAAAGAATATCTTTGTTCTTCTAACCAAGGAAAAAGCTGTCAATCCTCTGCTTCCCAGATGAATTTGGAGAAGAGAAAATATACAAAGTCATAGTGAAAAATGTTTCAGAATTCAGTGTTATATTTTTTCAATGTCCCCTTGTTGGAACCATATGGAGAAAGCATATGGTTATACTAAAATAACCCTTTAGAAAATAAACAGATGGAATAACAAAATGCCCATTTTTATGTTTTTAAACATGAAAATAAAAAATTTAAGCTAGAATACCTTTGAAATAGTAATTTGATCTTCCAGAATGTATGCTGAGTTACACCAAGTAATTAAAGAAAATAAGCCTTTTTAGATTGCCATTAATGTTTTTTGGATTATTTTTAAATCTCCAAATGTCTCTTAAAGACTGCAGGACCTCTGAAAAGTAGAAATTATTTCATATAAAATATGAAGCTTAATAAAATAATGACTTTTTAGTTATTTAGTTCATCAGTGAAATAATTCTTAGTAGAGAATTTATTTTAAATAAATGAAACACTGAAGACATTTTTAGAAAGCATTTTGTTCCTTAATACTCCTCCCCACCAATAAAAGTCTCACTTGATGTAAGCAGTAAATGATCCTATTAGGTAAGAGAAAAGCAGGTTCTTAATCCTTTATATCCTTCAGAAAGGGTTAAAGTTTTTATCTATTTTACTTTTATGTTTCATAAATTTAGTGTGCAATTATTTGATGACTATAAGTTAATAGATGGTTGTAATTTACCTATTGTTAAATTTCTTTTCTCTGCCTTCTAAAGGGACATCCTGGTTTAATTGGCCTGATTGGTCCTCCAGGAGAACAAGGTGAAAAGGGTGACAGAGGACTCCCTGGAACTCAAGGGTCTCCAGGAGCAAAGGGGGATGGAGTGAGTAAATATATAAATTATTCTCCTACTCCTTTCCAATAGTACACACACACACACACACACACACACCTGTGCACATTCCATTAAACATGACCAAGGAGGTGATTTAGAGCATCTTTAATCTCTTTAAGTCAATGATGTTTTCAAAAACAAATTTACTTAATCTTAAAGAATAAATTAGAAACATGACAACTTAGAAATCATAAAAATTACAGTTCAGTAGTTAATTACACAAAAATTTATTTAATTCCCAAAATATACAAATCATTATTCTAAAGGCTGCTTTATATCTGTAAAGATATAGACATTGAAGCAAATGGGGAAAAAAATACAGATTACCTTGCAAAAGTTATTTCTTAGATTTACAATGAAAAATTTTAGGCTACTCTTATGTATTTCTGCATAATCAAAACTCTGCAGTTGTGTTATTATGCAAAAGATGGCATAAAAGCTGAGGAAAACTCTAATTTGGATGATTCTCTCTGTAGGGAATTCCGGGTCCTGCTGGTCCCATAGGTCCACCTGGACCTCCAGGCTTACCAGTAAGTGCGAGACAAGAGAATTTTATAAAGTAAACTTATAAATAGACCAAAGAGTCATGAGTCCTCCAGATTTTTATCTACACTTCTGCCTTTGCCTTTTTTCTAGGGCCCTCAAGGTCCAAAGGGTACCAAAGGCTCTGCTGTAAGTACTTTTGTCGTTGGATTTTTGTTTTTCAGAGAAGTCCACTCAAATGCTTTGTTCTCCATTTATCTTGTTCCTCTTTTTTTTTTTTTTTCCACACAGGGACCTGCTGGCCAGAAGGGTGACAGTGGTCTTCCAGGGCCTCCTGGGCCTCCGGTAAGTGCAGAGCAACAAGACTTACGTACTGGCAGTTAGCGTCCTGAGACTGCCAGTGATTTCTCCGAATTTAGAAGAAGGATGAAAAAAAAGACATTTTGTCAAAGTGCTGATTTTTCCAGGAAACAACAACTATATCAGGTCCCCATGCCAACATTTTTTTTTTATAATTGAGTATATAAAGATCCATTAACTATATATTATGATAATCTTGTCCTTTTTTTTTTTTTAAAGATTTTATTTATTTATTTGACAGAAAGAGAGATCATAAGTAGGCAGAGAGGCAGGCAGAGAGAGAGGGGGAAGCAGGCTCCCTTCTGAGCAGAGAGCCCGATGCAGGGCTCTGATCCCAGGACCCCGAGATCATGACCCGAGCCAAAGGCAGAGGCCTTAACCCACTGAGCCACCCAGGCGCCCCAGTGAGAGACCCACTTTGCTAGGGCTGCCGTAACAGGCACCACAAACAAGGTGGCTTAAATAATAGAAATGTAGCAGCCACAAGTCCTAGATCAGACTGTGGGGAGCATTGGTTCCTTTTGAAGACTGTGGAGCTGAAGGTCTGTCCCATGGTCCTCTCCTTGGCTCACAGACGGCTGTGTTCTCCTATCTTTCCCATTATCTTCTGTCTCTGTGTGTCTCTGCACCCAAATTTCCTCTTTTTATAAGGATACCAGTCATATTGGGCTAGAATCCACCCTAGTGCCCTTATATTTACTTAACTAATTACATCTACAGGGACCTCATTTCAAAATGAGGCCTTATTCTATGATGCCAGCGCTTAGGACTTCTATGTATGAGTTTTTGTGACACAATCCATACCAATATGGATTTAATTATTTGGTGTGTTCTACTCTTGCCACATAGGCAAATTCAAGTCTGGCTGCATTTTTAAAGCTTTTTAATTTATGCAGTTTTAAGTTATATTTGAAATAAGTTAATGTGTATTTTTAAAAATTTAATGTTTCATAATATGAATTATTGTCAAGCCCAATAGACTCATTAAGTAGCATAAGAACCCTAAAATGATGTTTTAATCTTCAAAGACTAAAATCTGTTGCAGAGATAGGACATGTAAATGAGAAGGTAACACACATATGTCCACACAAATCTGTGCTGCATTACTTATGTAGAAAAAGGTCCAGAAATCATCAGTTGTGTGTCTACCTCAGTATCCCTACCAGATTCTTTCTAAAAGAACTTACAAAGTTTACATATTGATATAGATATAGATATACATATATATATGTCTATGTATATATAGTAGCAATTAGATAAAACATTGAAAATAAGAAAAACATTACAAATCTAAACAAACTCTAATTTCTTATAACCGTGACATAACCAGTGATAATTATGCAGAATATGCTACCTTTGGAAGCAATTACATGCACATTATCTCTTTCACAGGGTCCACCTGGTGAAGTCATTCAACCTTTACCAATCTTGTCACCCAAAAAAACAAGAAGACATGCTGAAAACATGCAAGCAGATGCAGGTGATAATATTCTTGATTACTCAGATGGAATGGAGGAAATATTCGGTTCCCTCAATTCCCTGAAACAAGACATCGAACATATGAAGTTTCCAATGGGTACTCAGACTAACCCAGCCCGAACTTGCAAAGACTTGCAACTCAGCCATCCTGACTTCCCAGATGGTATGTTAATAATACATGACACAGCAAATGTACTGAGCCTCTAAGTTATGACAATGCATTGTCAGCTCATTAATTCTAGTTAAATGTTTAATATAGAATCTAAATAAAACTAAAGCAAATGATTATTTATTCCAATCTTGTAGACAGAAAAAGTCATTTACACTGTGCAATTTAAGATCTGCTTCGGAGAATCCTTGCCAGTTATACAAGGTTTCATTAAATTATGACAGGATCATTATTTTTGGATGATTATAGATAACATAAATGCATGTTCCCTGTGCTAACAATCATAGAATAGGTTTTATGTGTGCATGTATGTATTCATTAGTATATAATTATATAATCCTATAACCTAGCTTATTTTACATTGATGAGTAAAGTTAACATGATTAATAGCACAACTGAATCATATTTGACCTATCAGTTTAGCAATGATTTAGATAACAGAATATTTAAGAATTCAGATAACTTGGGGCGAAAATTTATGTCGTGGATCCACAAATAATTGGAACTGTGAACAATTTATTTGTAACAATAATCAGGATAATTTATTATACCTACCATTTAAAAATAAACATTTACATACCCATCCTGAGAAGGTAACAATTTCAAGTATCCTGAGTTAGTTAAGAAACTCACCTAATTATTAAACTAACAAGGGGCAGATCTTTATGTCATCTTTAATCTCCCACTTTATGTGGAAATATTTTGTCACTCTTTTTACCCTTGGGACAATATTATTTTGCTCTGTCAATCATGTAAGAATGCTATAACTGAGATCAATGTGATTCAGAAACAGCCACCACCATAAAGGAAGAATGTCATAAAATCTTCTTCTCTTAATCAAGCATAGCCTGTTAAAACTAAAACACAGGTAGCTCTTAAGGGTTCCATACAGACCGATATCCAAGGTCTTCAAATTTAGAATATGTAAATTTGATTTGAAAAAGATATATTTAGTTCAGTAGTAATGCAGTGATTTATAAGAAATTATTCAGACTTCTGAACTAGCTAAGATAATCATACATTATTGAAATTCAAATATAAAAGATTTCAACATGTACTGAGTTATAAAACAACATATGATTAGTTAGAACCTGAGCTGTCAAGAAAAATTTTTGGAAATTTTGGAAATGGAAAGTACACCGTGGGCTACAGTTAACTGTGGTTTCCAAATAATGACTAGCATTATTAGTTCTTCAATGTGTTAATTAATTGCAATTAAATATTAATTAATTTAACAGTGCCAGGCACTGTTCTTCAGACAGATTCATAGATAACACAGAAGGAATAATGCCCTTGAGCTACTATTATCAAACAATGGAGACAGCAAAATCATAAGTAGTATTAATAGCAGATTATGACAGATACTGTGGAAAAAATGAGTAGATAAGTAAGGGATGATTTGCTTTTGGATAAATACGATGTTAATTTTTAAGGAGGTGACATTTAAGCTGAAACCTTTAAAGAGGTAGCCAGTCATGCAAAGAACCAAAAGGATATTCCAGGCAGTGGATATGGGTCTTGTGAAAGCCTTGAAGAAGACAGGGTCCTGGTGGCTTCGAGGAACCGAAAAGTCTCTATGGCTAAACAGTAGTGAGCAAAGCAGAAAATGACTTGAAGTAATCTGGAAGAAAGCAAGGTAGGATCAAAGGAAGCTGGTTAAGGAGCTGTTGGATTAATCTAGGCAAGAAATTGTGGTGACCTGATTTAGGGATCTGATAGTAAAAATAGGGGATGAATAAATTAGAGATAAATTACACACAGTATCCATAGTATACTGAATTTATTGAACAAAGATGTCTTGGTAATTAAGTTATTATTACGTTATTTGAAGAAAATTAGTGACAATCTTAACTGAATAAATCAAGATTAAAAATACCACAGAATTTCTAAAAACCATAAGATATACATTAAGCGTGGTTATCCTGGTTGATAAAATCCTGGATGATTTTTAACTTTTTTTAATGTATTTTTTTTCCCTGAGGATTTCCGTTGGCTCCAGATGTGAACCTATAAATGGTGCAATCAGAAAAAATGTAAATGTTTTTGTTAAATAAATATTTCAAGTGATCTGACATATAATAGAAGCTAATTGACTATTAGAGTACTTTCCCTGCTTATATACAGTAGTAGTAAAAGACAAAGTAGATTGGTATTGGGTTTTTAAGAATTTTAGTACTAAGCTAAGCAGTGAGAGATTTTGGAATGTTGAAAGTTAATAACCAGTAGATTCACATAATTCAAGCTAATATTTAAAATGAAGTGGTAGCATAGAAAATGGTAGGAAGGAAGCAAAGTATCACTGTCTCTCAATATCATGCTGTCTCTCAATACCTGTTAGTAACAAAAACCATATTGTCAATTATTTTAAAATAATTTTGTTATTTCTACAACTTACCATTGTTACTCATCTAATACTAAATTAATGGTCACAGTCATTCACACGATAAAATCTGCCCTGTGCTATTTAGGTTAATAAACATTAACATTAATAGCAAACTACATTTAAATAGATAAAATAGACCTTCTTTTTAGGATCTAATTCAAAGGGGGGTACATTCACTACAAGAAGTTTATGCTGTAAAGTAATGCGAAAGTATGATCCCTGAGGCTAAGTAGATATACTCTCACCTCCATTGTTACAGATGAATAAACCAAGGAAAAATATAGTGATTATTATGCTCGGACGATTTAAGTAGTAAATAATACATATGAGATTTAGGGTTAAGTTTATCTGATTCCAGTATGCATGCAATTTCTTTACAATGGCTAGATTGAATGTTAATATTTGAGGAGATGGCATTTAGGCTGAAATCTAAAAGTAACAGACATGCTAGAAACCAGAGTGTTCCAGGCAGACTGTATGGGCAAAGCTTTGATGCAGACAAGACAAAGGGTCACTCTTTAACTATTCAAAAGCATACCCCAATATGACCAGAAGCATAAAAGTGATTCTCATGGGACAAGATCCGTCAATATTAATTTTTCTTTATTTCTCTTCCTAATACAATTTGATATTTAATGCAATCATTTTTATATAAATGTATTTATATATGACATATTTTTTTCCTACTTCTAGGTGAATATTGGATTGATCCTAACCAAGGTTGCTCAGGAGATTCCTTCAAAGTGTACTGTAATTTCACGTCTGGTGGTGAGACTTGCATTTATCCAGACAAAAAATCTGAGGGAGTAAGTACCAATCTGTTTTGGTGGTGACTGTTGACAGTTCTTGCCATGTTTTTGCAATATTGAACTAAACAGGAAAATTATACTGTCATATTTTCATTTATCTGCTTTTCTTACAGGGTAATTAGAGCATTTCATTTGCATAAACATGAATAAGACACCAAAGTGATGCACAGAGTTAACAAATACTTCTCTCCTTTATCTTTTACCCAGATGTATTCTTTATGCACCTGCTTGTGCTCTAAAATTCTATGGCTTTTCCATGACACAGCACAGCTGATTCTCAAATTTTAGTGCATGCGTAGGATTCTTCATTCCAATTACCACATGATAGAACTCACAGCTGTATATGAGGTTCAAAATACACAATTTATCATCTTTTACGTAAAATAAGAGCATTGTCTGCATTTGCGTACTTTTTAAATGTTTAGTCTCTTCAAAAACATTTCTTGATTTCACCCAACAGTATCAATGTATTTGAGTTCATCTTTAAAGCTATAAAGACAAATTGCTAATATAGGGAAAGATTTCTCACTAGCACAATTGTATTCTCCAGTTTCTGGTGATAAATATTGCCTTTGTAATCTTTTAATAAATCGCATTCTTCTTACTAAATGGTGTGGGCATACAGAGACACAGAAAGTCGTTAAGGCGTGACAAGTAGCTATAGGTGTGGCTAATCTCTTTAGGAGAGAAGTTAAGTTTGTGAGAAAAGGGTGGGTAGCAGTAGCAGGAGGCAAATCAACTTCCGTTTCCCAATCAAACATGGCCTGTGGCGAAGCATAATAAAATTCCTGTAGTCCCCAAAGAAACGAGGGAACATGGAAAATGCCTCCCTTTACACTGATAACTCACATTCCCTACAGTGAGGCCTTAGATACCCTTATATTTTGCCGATGTTTGTAAAGTGCAAGTCTAGTAAAGATTCTAAACATTCTTCCCAATAGGAGATGATTAGGCTTGCTTCCTGCCAAGGACTTTTCCATAGCATGGCACCCTTAGTTACTAGCTGAATGCTTTCAGGATGCTTCCTTTCACTATGAAATACTGATGGTACTTGCCTTGATGGCTGATTCCAACTGGTATTATGAGGCGTTCCTTTGCAAAGGGGTTTTGCCTAAGAGTTCCACCAGTGTCCCCTACAGCTCTTATTATACTGTCGGGAGGTTATTCCTCTCTCCACCTTCTTTTTGAGCAATTAAAAAACAAAAAAACAAAAAAAAAAAAACCAGGAAGAAAATGACTCAGTTTTCACTAAGTGAGAATTCACAGGATCTCTTTCAAATTTTACTCTTTATCTCATTTTCTATAGCTCAGGATAGACTATTTTAAAACCTCTTTGGCATCTTAGTCTTACTGAAAATTACTGATACGTACATAAACAATACTATTCATAATTTTTACCTATTTTCTAATTTCCTGTTCTTTTGCGACAGGTAAGAATATCATCATGGCCAAAAGAGAAACCAGGAAGCTGGTTTAGTGAATTTAAGAGAGGAAAACTGGTATGTTATTACCTCAACATGAAATAGTTTATCTTACATTTCATAAATGAAGTTCAAATTATATATCTCTAGACCCTGACTGTGAAAGTCTAAATTATACTATCCAGGATTCCATGTGTTCTCTGGCTTGCTCCATCCATATCTCTTAGACCGCTGTGGTATTTTAGAGAAGTCTAAATGTTTTGTATCAAAATACATGGAAATATGCTAAACTTACCAAAATAATATGATCAGATAAAGTATGCATTTCACTAAGTACCTGATAGACATCATAAAAATAGATCATGTTAGAAATGTCAGGTATAGAGAATAGATAAATTATTTTTGTTCTCTATTTCAATAAAAACTTTTGGAATGTGAAATGTTTTTTCTGATTGCTACATGTGGATAGAAAGTGAACTGACTGACCCGACCTTTTATTTGGATTGGAGCACAAGTTCACATAGATATTCTCATACAATGGCCAGTTCACTCATAATAATTTGTTAACAGGTATTTTAAGATAGGTGCCAAAACTAAATTTATATTATAAAAGCTGTTTAAAAATATGTGTGTGTGTTTAAAATATTAATAAGAATGTATTTAAATGAAAGTTTCTCACTTATCCAGGTAATTATTCAATTGTTTAATGTTCTTAAAAAAGCTATTATTTTCCAGTGATGGCTATTTTATGGTAATCATCCTACGGGAACCTACACAAATTAATTAATAACTTTAGTGAAATTCTCCACTTCACATAATTCTTCAGTGCAGTCTACAAGTTACATTAAATATCCATGTGACATCTTATCAGTGTAGAAGCTAAAAATACATACAAAGAACGGTGTGTATGGTGTTATTTTTTGTTGTTTTGGTTTGTTTTCCTTTGTGTGCATTTCCCAAATGGCCTTTTTTTCTTCAACCAAACAAGGTTCCTCACTAACTGAGCTGTTAATCAGTAAGGGTTAAATAAATTCAACAATAAGAAAGAAAGTCATAGATAACTATCTTTACATTGGCTAAATCTATAGTCTAAGTAAATTTCCTACTCCATCTTTTAAAAAATCTAGGTTTATATATTTCACCTGTCCCCAGTATTTCAATTGTACCCAATAAAATAATTTATTAATTTAATAAAGGGTTTTAATAATTTTCAATTATCTTCCTGCTCTAAATACAAAATAAGTATTAACGGACTCAACAACTATTCACTTGCATCACCTTGGACATTATGTTTAGTGATGGTGACACAGTGGTAAGTACATCATCTAAGAATGAACAAACAGGTAGGTCTGTGCAGTAAATAGAAAACCAAACACCTTAGAAAACTATGGCCCCAGAATAAAAACTGCAGGAACTTGTTCAAAAATTTGGGCCAGGTGGCCATCCTATGAAATTTTTTAAAGAAGTAGGTGAGATTAAAAAAACAAAAAAACAAGGGGTGCTTGGATGGCTCAGCATTCATTTCAGCTTAGGTCAGGATCTCAGGGTCAAGAGATCTAGGTGCCTTGGGCTCTGTGATCAACAGAGGTGGGAGTCTGCGGGAGATTCTTTCTCCCTCCCTCCTCCACCTCATGTCTGCCCCTCCCCCCCACTCACAGACACTCTTTCTAAAAAAAAAAATTAGGTAATCTTTGCATTGCGCCAAGTTTTCTCAGTTCCCATTGTTTCACTATTTAAAAAGATACACAAACCTAATGAGAGATATTTCATAACATAATTTAAATTTATTTAGATTATTTAAAAAGATATACTAATATAATGATAGAGCTCTTGGAAACAAAAGCATTTTTTTTTTTTGGAAATTTTTAATGGTTAGGACAATGAAGCACAGAAATAAAGTGATTTTTTCCAAAAGATAAATAGTGCTTACAGTAACTCAGGTGGGAGTATAAGAGCAATTTCATAAAATCCTGTCTCTGGGTCTTCTGACCCTCTGTGCCCTCTTTCTTCCCCTAAGTGAAAATGGACCTATCCATTCATCCACATGCTTCTGGGATCACAGTTCAGTGTCAACAGTGATTTTTGTCCTTTTATAACATAAAAGAGTAAAAGAATCTTTACGTGTCTTTTTATTCTTTTATTCCCAGCTTTCCTATTTAGATGTTGAAGGAAATTCCATTAATATGGTGCAAATGACATTCCTGAAACTGCTAACTGCCTCTGCGCGGCAGAATTTCACCTACACCTGTCATCAGTCGGCGGCCTGGTACGATGTGTCATCAGGAAGTTACGACAAAGCACTTCGGTTCCTGGGATCAAATGATGAGGAGATGTCCTATGACAACAACCCTTACATCAAAGCACTATATGACGGCTGTGCTGTGAGTATAATCACTTGCCTTCTTTCTCAGGGAGGGAGGCAGTGTGTAACCACCTCAGTTTGGCCCTAAGCCAGGTTTCTCTTATGAAACGGATGGCAGTTGTTATTAAGATCTGATGCTTAACACTGGCATTAAAATATAGTATCTTAGAAGCCACTGATATTCACATACACACACACACACACACACATATTCTAATAGCCATAACAGAAGGTAATCTTAAATCATATGCTATTTCTATGGAATTATTCCTGATCGTTGAAAACTATTGTAGCTAATTATCTTTGAAATAAAAAAAAAGACCAAAAACTTTACTTCATTTGTCTCCTTCATCCATGATTCTAAAATGACAGATACCATAGATAATACTTACCCTTGTATTTTGTTTGTAAGGAACTTCTCTATTGGTTCCATATTATACCAGTTTAGGCAGTTATTATCACTTTCTGGTTATTTCTATCCTCTGGAACTATCCTTTTCACACAATGGGAATCCTATTTAAGAAAATTGCCCAGAGACCACACTGAAAAAACTCATTGTTTTAGCTGATGACTAAAGAAGTCACAATTACAAAGAAATAGGCCCACGACTTCAATGAAGTAAGTAGGGTACCCACAGATCAAAGAAGAGAAAATAAAACATATTAAAAGTAGCAAGTGTCTGGATTTCCCAATAGTAATGTACTGATAATCATTCACAAAACTAATATATAGTAGCAGACACACTTTAACTTTTGATCTTGTGTACTATAATTTCTATACTGTATCTTAAAATCTTGAATACATACATAAATATATATAGTATGATTAGAGTAGTAAGAATATATTATTATGAAGCAACCTGACCCAATTTTATCATTAGTTTTCGTATTAAACTGTATTTATCAATTCAATAAGCTTCTCTTCAATTGTCCAACATATCTATATATTATATCTGAATATATATCTGAACAGCTAAATATTAAACATTCAAAATTTAAAACTACATATGACGTCAGTAATAACAACAAGAGTTAATCACATAAAGATAATGACCAATTTCTTTCTTGCTCTCTTCTTTCTTAGCTTCTCACCTCCATTCAGACGATAAGAAAAAAATAACGTATATGTTAAAGCTATGAAATGATTGTGTAACTTTGTATTTCCGCTCAATTTTACAGTCCAGAAAAGGCTATGAAAAAACCGTGATTGAAATCAATACACCGAAAATTGATCAAGTACCTATCGTTGATGTAATGATCAACGACTTTGGTGATCAGAATCAGAAGTTTGGATTTGAAGTTGGTCCTGTTTGTTTCCTTGGCTAAGATTAGGACAAAGAACATATGAAATCAACAGGAAAAATACCTTGGTGCCACCAACCCATTTTATGCCACATGCAAGTTTTGAATAAGGATGGTATAGAAAACAACTTGCTACGTATATATGTACCGATTAGAAATACCGATGCCCTTGCAGGGGGCAGAATCTTTACATGACAAAAGCCTCAAAAAATCATAAAAATACAAGCTAGTGTGGCTGAGATGGAAACAGGCCTTATTCTTGATTCCCAATTTTCATCTCTCCTTTTCCTATTTGGATTTCTTTGGTGCTGTAGAAAAAAGAAGAGAACAATATATATTTCATAAAAGATATGGTGCTCATTCCCATCCATCAAGGATGTACTAAAACAGTGTGTTTAATAAATTGTAATTATTTTATGTACAGTTCTATACTGTTATCTATGTGTCCATTTCCAAAACTTGCACGTGTCTCTGAATTCCATCTAACTCTAATTTCATGACAATTGCAGAACTATGATGGCAATAAATATATGTATTATGAAAAAATAAAGTTGTAATTTCTGATGACTCTAATTCCCTTTCTCTGATTAATAATAAAATGCCTTTGTATATATTGATGTTGAGGAGTTCAATTATTTGATGTCGCCAACAAATTTCTCAGAGGGGCAAAAATCTAGAAGACTCGCAGAAGCACACTTGGATCAACTCTTTTCTACTGACAGTAACTTTGGTGAATTTCAGCCAAAAAATATCATGCATTTTGATGCTTTATTCAATGCTATACCTCAGCCTTTTTCTTTTCAGAGTCCAGGATTTCACAGGATCCTTGTATATATGGAAAATAAGCAAGTTTATATTTTTGGACAGGAAAATATGTATGAGAATCTATTTTAACAAATTGATGCCTCCATCAAGCAAACAATCAGATGTACAATTTTTTTACTACCTTATCTCATCTCATTGTTTTCAGTGTGCTTCAGTCATGCAGATTAATATTAAAAGATGGAAACAAAGCAATTATTTATGAATTTGTTCAATGTGATACTTTTTAATCAATCAACTTCTTGAATTTGATTCCAAGTTGCATATTATAATAGTCTTCAAATATTATTTTACCTGCACCTGTCCAACAAATAATATTTCTTTTCATTCAAAATAATATCATACATTATTTGACCTGCCTAATTTCTAAATAGCATATGGGTGGATTGTTACTAACAGTGCTTGTTTTAAAAGTCATACTTATTAAAGCAATCAAAACATTTTTTTTTCCCCCTAAGGTATTTTCTTCCAGGTAGCTTGATATAGCAGTAAAATTTTAAAGTTACAAATTGAACTTTGTATCTATTTTAAGTAATATATGTAAGACTTGAAAATAAATGTTATATTTCTTATATGAAGTGTTAAATTAATTGATACCAGATTTCACTGGAACATTTTCAACTGATAATTTATCACAAAAGACCATACCTGTAATACTGGAATTAAAACATGAACACTTGTCATTCAGAAGTTCTTTTATTTTTGAAATCAAGTTTGTAAATGTCCTTTCAAGAAGGGAGATATGAATCGTATAAATAAACTCAAGTCTTGTCTACCTGGATTGGTCATTCTCTTTCTTAAATAGGTTCCAAATTACTCTCTATTCAGAAAAGGCTTTCGATTCTGTTTTATGACCATCCAGATTAGAATAGTTCATTACTTTTGGAAAAGAACATTTTCCTTCAGAGATAAGTTGTTTAAATTTTCCACATGTCTAAAATAAAAACACCACATGGTAATACTCTATTTACAAGATTAAGGTACGCTATATTTAAAATTTCAGAAAGATATTTTTCATAATTAAACATTTTGCAGTCTGAAACATATGTTCACAATTTCAGCACTAGAAATATTTCCAGAACTTTTACATAGTCTCTAATTATACATAAAGTAGTATTTTTTACCAAGAGAAATTCCATACATCAGGCAATTTAATGAATATATAACAATAAGAGAGGATTTTGCATATTGATCCGCCTTGGGAAAGCTGTATTATTTGCCCATTTAAACAAAACAGCCTGAAATTTGGCACTCAATAGAATTAATGAATAAATAACTGAATTGCCTATCCTTATCTATTCCTTGTACATATGGATATGGTCTTCTTTATTGCTTCAGATTTTTTTTCTCTCCCTTATATCTAATTTAATCTGAACAAAAAGAAGCTCAGTGGAAAGGAAAAAGCATATGACATTCTAGTCTTGGCCCAAGCTTGTGTAAACCCTGGAGAATAATGTTGCCCAGATCCTGGCGTGGATCCTGGGCCAGATGCACACAAAATTTGCCTTTACTCTTTAAAAAAAATACAAAATTACAAACAAAAAAAATTACAGAATTTACAATTTTAAGTGAATGAAGGTATTACAACAAATTATTAATTATAAAAAAATGGACCTATACCAAAAGTGTCAGACAATCTGGGAAAAAAAATCTGTTTTCTTTAATTCTCTTAAGTACTTTTGTAAAGCTTTTATACTGTGTATTTGTTTATTTTTGGCTTCAGTCTCTGAGTGCCTCTTCAAATGAGAATTTTATAATTTTTAGTAGAATAAGTTTCTCTAACATGTTAGATTAAAAAATATTTCTTATTATTAATAGCTTAGAGGTGTTTCTTTCCATTTCACTTCTTGCTATTGGTAAGTATTTTAAAATTCTTAGGTTATTTTAAGTTTAAGAAAAGCTCTATACATTTATCTCATATATGTATGATAAATTTGTGAGAATTTTTCACAGTCTAGCTTCTGATTTCTGTACATTTTATACCTTGTTTTCTTTCCACTACTAATAGATTTCAGGCTCTGTGCACCATAAGACATAAGATGTATGCCATGATGCAAACTCTGTATTCCTACTTGTTATAATGCAGTAGGTGAGAGGATTATTCCAGAAAGCCATTCCTACACTAAGATTACTGGCAATAATTTTACATAAATATGAACTATAATCCATATAATTATACCCCACCATGTAAACCTATTCTATAAATCCTGAATAAATGAATCCTTAATTGAAGTTCTTCCTTGCTGCCTCCTTTCACACCACCCAATGCAAGAAAAAATGCCAAAGAGAAGTTGGAGTGGAAAGATAATATTCTTGACAGATCACAGTTAAAAGATCTTACTTGGGCGAGTGTCACCAATGATACGACCCTGAGAATGTATTTCCAGCAGGTCTCTCAAGGGCTTCGATGGGGTCCATGGAAGACAACGATCCTGAAGCTTAGTCTTCTGTGTGCTGAGTAATCGTGACATAAATGAGTTAATGAAGGGCCTAGCATGCTGATACACACCAAGAGCTAAATAAATAGTCGCTACTGCTCTGGATTTCCTACTGCTACTATCGTCACCCTAGCATAAATTCCTTTCTAAATCGTAGCTAATAACACATGCGCTATTCACATCACAGAACTTTTACAAAGATTTAATTTTAAAAATGGAAAACATTACACAAATTGCATGATCACAAAAACCCAAAGTAGCAAGTAAGAATCCATAAAATCCAAGCCTTACAAATGAGTCACAAAGGATACAAAACAGGAGCAGCAACATAAGCCATGTAAATACCCAGGCACATCCATCAGACACAGCTTCTCAAATCCTCTTTTACCAACGTGTGTTATGCTCTCCAGAAGGATGAGTTGAGTAGGCTTTAGAGTCAAAATTTTACCCGTTGTTAGGCCTCTATGGATGTAATGGTCATATAACTAATAATTTCTCATGTGACTGCCTCTCAGAGATCCAGAGATGCCAGGATTATTTACAATTGAAAATCTTGAAGAAGTATATCCTGCTAGAAGCATTTCATTTCAGAACTAGTACATAGCAATCCTTGCAGGATCCTCATTTACCTTCTAGCTAGTAAATCCATAGTCAGTTATTTATAAGGAGATTGGTCACGATCAAAGCAGAGGTAGAAAAGAGTTACAGAATCATTGTTAATGCTTTCTTTCTAGAAGTATAAATTGAGGGGATCCTGGGTGGTTCAGTTGGTTAAGCATCTGCCTTCCGCTCAGGTCATGATCCCAGGGTCCTGGGATGGAGCCCCACATTGGGTTCCGGGCTGAGTGGGGAGTCTGTTTTTCTTCCTCCTTCTGCCTCTTCCATCCTGCTCATGTGCTTTCTCTGTCTCTGTCGCTCTCAAATGAATAAATAAAATTTTTTAAAAAAGCAAATTGAAACAACGTCAGAAATGTGTTATGTAACAACTAAGACTTGCTTTATAATAACCTTACTTTATAATAACTTACTTTATAATAACCTTTATAATACTTACTTATAATAATAAGAAGCATTTCTACCTCTTAGACTATTTATACGAAGTTACACAAAAACACCGAAGAGGCGTGCCTGGGTGGCTCAGTCGTTAAGTGTCTGCCTTCCGCTGGGGTCAGGATCCCGGGGTCCTGGGATTGCGCCCTGCATCTGGCTCCCTGCTCTGCTGGAGGCCTGCTTCTCCTTTGCCTTCCGCCCCTCCTCCAGTTTGTGCTTTCTCTCTCACTGTGCCTCTCTCTGTCAAATAAACAAATAAAATCTTAAAACAAAACTGAGGAATATACTCTTATTTTTAAATTACCTATGTATGTCTATAAAGAAATAAAGAAGTAGGCCTTTTTTCCCATAATGGAAAGATTTTGGAAGAGCAGACCATATGTCCTAGTAGCAGAACTTGTTCTAGTGACAACCTAGGCCACCAAGTAAGCTGAGCCTTCCAGCTTGATTCACCATCACTTTAGGGTCTCTGGTATAAATAAAACGTCTGCTTGCTCTTTTTCAGCTCACTGAGGGAAATGAGTAGGTCCAAGGCAAAGACACTTTCTCCTGAAGTGACATACACTTCTGTGCTCACCCTATGTGGGATGGCCAGACTGAATTAAATGACATAAACAAGTCCCCTAAGAAAGAGATGGATTTGCAGGTCTCTTAGACCCACATGGTGGAAAAGTCTTTGTAACTAATTCTTTAATAACATGAGCTTCAGCACCTTATCTATTTTAGGAAAATGAAATTACTGAGTGAAAATTATCATAGCTAATATTCTATAGGGCAAAATGTAATTTAAAAACCCTGAATTGTTTTTTATGTAAGTAAAATATCTTAGCTATATAGAAATAAAGTTTGCATGTTAGATAAAATATTACCTAGTTATTTTCACATAGCTGTAGAGATTTTTACCTCACTACTGAGAAAAATAAGAGTGGAAAAACAAAACCAGTGATAACAACAACAACAAAAACCTTAAAGGTATTAACTAACTAAAAGTAGAAAATAGATATAAGGAGGAAAGTTAATATTTTATTTTAGATTTTTGGTGGAAGAGTTGAAAGTCTCACCAGATTTTTTTTCTCTGTGCAGGGACCTCCCCACCTTCCAGACCCTGACTCCCTCACTCTGGCTCTTCAACCCCCAACCCCAGGAAGAGAGTAGGAGAGGGAAGGGGGAACATGACAGGGTAGGAGGGAGGTAGCAAAGGATAGAGGGGTAGAATTTGTAAGTAGATATTTTCTAAAGATAGAGTCAAGTAGTTTGGAACCATGGAATACTCAGAAATCTTGAGTCATACAATATCAATTAAACAATGACTGAATATATAATTTAGCACCATGATGAGGACAGGTCTCTTTTGTAATATATGTCAATATTACAAAAGAATTATGTCATAAAGTGTCTGCACTATATCCTATTTATAGTCTAATAAGAGAAAGAAAACCATCACACCTAAAAGAACAGTTTATTATCAAGGTTCTAACTATACAGAGATGTTTGGAGAACTGAAGGAACAATGAATATTGGTTTCTAAGTGTACTTCCTGAGAAAGATGGTAGGTCCAGCAAATGTCTGTAGAGTCTGGATGTGTGTGTATGAGGGAGAGAAGGAAGACCACTTTGTGAAGGAAACCCAGGAGAGAATTCCAGAAGCATACAAGAGTGTGAGCGTAAAGAGGACAAGGAGTCTGATACAGCTCCCATGACACGGTGTAATGCCAAGTCCTTTATTTAGGGTTGGGTTATAATGGCTTGAAAATCATACAAAAGAGCCTGGATATTATGAAGTAGATAATAAAAAACGAATGCTAGTTGTTGAGTAAGCAAAGTCATAATGAAAGTCTTGTTTAGAATGACTATTTTGGCAGTTTCTTGGAACTGCACAGTTGCATAGTGGGCATCTTATGCTGGATGGATCTATAAGTTGGGTCAGATGATAGAGACCCAGTGCCATAGGGCTGTTGCTGAAATGTAAGTGAGCAATAACACAGTAATAACACCAGCATGATTTAATAGGAAGGACCAGTATAAAATAATTGGGAAGAAGAAATTACTATATTTTACTATTTAAAAATATTCTAGAGCCATTCACTGGATACATCTTAAAATAAGCTACACTTGCCTAGCCTTTAAGAACATAATTCATAAAATCAGAGACAAGAAAAGTTAAATTTACTAAAATCTGAAGAGGCAATGGGTCCCTGTGAAACAAAAGTTATCTGGCACAACTCTATCAATTGGCTTTGTATCTCCTATCATATCTCATATACTATTGCAGAATACATATGAAAATAACTTGTTATTGCTTAAACAATACGTGCTTACAACAAAACAATCAAGCACCTGTCTCCTACATAAATAAAAGTTAATGTACTTTGTCAACCACAGAAAACAGACATTTACAGAGAAATCAACTGCTAAAATTTATTATATAGTTGTGTCTTCTGATGTTGAAATTTTAAGTAAACATTGGGACACAAAGAATAAGCAAATGTATGGAAATAATTATATATAATTTATATGAAAAATATTATCTAGCTGTAAAAAGATCAGGACATTGTAGGCACACAATATATATAAGGTAAACAGACAAATAAAGAAATCATATCTCTATGTCCTCTGTTGTCTGCCCTTCAAGGTGGAACTTTTTTTTTAAGATTGTATTTATTTATTTGAGAAAGTAAGAGAGCATGAGGTGGGGGAAGATCAGAGGGAGAGGAACAAGGAGATTCCCTGCTGAGCAGGAAGCCCACCATGGGGCTTGATCCCAGACCCCATCCCAGGACCTAAGCCATAGGCAGATGCTTCACTCAGGTGCCCCTCAAGATGGAACTTTTTTTTTAAGGTGGAACTTTTTATAAGTGGATTGTAAACACTGTTTCCACTTTTTTATCTGGCATTTACTCTTCAACACAGAGGATGCACAACTGAACTCATACCCTGCACTATGGTGAAACTTCTCAACATCACAAGGAATAGAATATTCATCAAATCTTATTGGATTTGCATGTATTGGCATTTGGATATATTTTTTTCAGAAACGACAACTCTTTCTGTCAAAACTGGCTCTCTTTCCCATGCTCCTAATCTCAGTTAACGACATTTCTGTTCACACAGTCACCTGGGCCAAAGACATTCAGAACGTAATGAATTTCTTGCTGTTCTGTCTAGTCAATCACTTATTTCTGTCAATTCTCCTTCCTAAATATCATTCTCACCTGTGAATCCCCTTCATCTTCATTACTACTGCCTAAGTTTGGGTAGTGATGTTTTTTCACCACAAAATTTTAATGAGTTGGTATATAATTGCCTACTTCCAGATACCCCAAATCCAACCTCTTTGCTGAGAAAAAGGCTTATGAGAAGTACAAATGCAGACAGATTACTCCCAGCTGTAAAATTTCTCACTGGCTTCCCTTGACCTAGAACATTGCTTTTCTTTTTTGTTTTATTTTCTTTTGTTTTACTATACATGAAAAACACATTTACAACCTCTCTCTCTCCCTTTTTTATCCACAGGCATCTCGCATAAAACTGCGGACATAACATTTTGCAAACTCATATTGATGGACCCTGATTTGTAATATTCCATTTTATGGTATTTTATTTTATCTCAGAAAATATAAATTGTATCCATTAAGCTGATAAATTATTCTTAAAAATACTGCTCAACAGTATAAAGGTCAAACACCTTAAATTGTTGAGCAAGACCCTGTAAGATGCTTCTCTATTTTTCTTCACTCATCCTTGGACAAGTTCACATTAAAGAGCCACATTCTGTAAGACCTGAGCACAGGGAGACCAAGATAGCTAGGCTCTGTCCACAGTGGTTCACTCTATTTTCACCTATTTAAGGACACTATGACTTGACATCACAATATAAACTAAATTTTATGATCCTGTTACATATACCACGGTTTTACCTAAAAGCATGTTCACTATAATACTCTATCCAATATCAGTGGAAACGTGGTGAAAAAATCTAAATGAATACTGTTAGGGAATTGGTTTTTTTTTTCTTTTTTTAAGTTAATAGTACATTTGCAGATTGAATGATAAATTTGTTAAAGTCATTGTTTGAAGATTTAATAACACAAGAGATGGCATTTCTGATGTATTTCTTTTTTTTAAAAAAAAGATTTATTTATTTATCTATTTGAGAGAGAGAGAGAGAGACAGGGCAAGCCCCCAGGGAGAGAGAGAGGCAGACTCCCTGTTGAGCAGGGGGCCCTATGTGGGGGTTGACCCCAGGACCCTGAAATCATGAACTGAGCAGAAGGTAAACACTTCACCAACTGAGCCACCCAGGTGTTCCCATTTCTAAATTAAAAAAAATTAAAGAGTCCAGAAAGCATCAACTTTGATAGATGACTTTTCCCTATATTGGAGGTAAACAGAGCTTCTGCTTTTCCTGTTCTTTTTTTAATCATCACCTGTTGGGAACAAGCTGCACAGATACCCTGGTCCTGTCATCAGCAAAGGGCATGGCAAGTAGTTATTTTCACATAAAATTCTCATTTGTAACAAAAAGGAAAGATGAATCATAAACACCCAAAGTTAAAAACAGAGGATCTTCGAGCTAATTCTAGTGACTTCATCCAAATAGAGCATGTGGAGGCAGGCTTGGTGCTAGGTTAGCGTGTACCCTGGCATCTGTTACTAAGGATCTAAGACTTCTCCCCAAGAATCCTTCACAGTGATGCAAATTTGTATCTGTCATTTTCATCGTCACCTGAAACACTAGGATTCCTGATGTCTCCACGTTGTTGCCACCATTAAGCAACACATCCGTTAACAAAAGTAAAACTGATGTACGGATGTAGATCTTCAAAGAATCCCAAGAACTAAAGAACCAAAGGGAAACAAAGAAGACATCATTTCTTCTTTATCTGTTCTCTTCACTCACAAATTTTTACCCAAGTGTAATTTTTTTCTCTTATTTTTTTAAAAGATTTTTATTTATTTATTTGAGAGTGAGCGCAAGCAGGGGTGGAGGGAGGTGCAGAGGGAGAAGAGGGAAGAGGGAGAATTAGACTCTCCACTGAGCAGGGATCCAACGCGGGGGTGGGGCTCAATCCCGGGACCCTGGGATCATGACCTGAGTTGAAGGCAGTCCTTAACCGACTGAGTCACCCAGGCACCCCTAATGTCTTTTATTTTAATGAATGCTTTGTCTGAGAAGAGCTCTTTATGAGCAAAATATGATTTTTAAGGAAATTTGGTGAAGGAAAGTTTACATTATACAAATTAGCATAGACCTATATAAAATAAAATTAATCACCTCATGAGAGATGTTTTTAAATAACCTAAGATTGCCATTCTCCTGTCCTTGACAAATATATTCATGATCATTAAGCTATCAAATACTCAAAATTCTATCTTCACTTCTTGTTGGTCTTGACCATTAAAGACCAAAGAGTAACTCATGTCTTCACTGTTGTTCTCTATGGGGGTGTGCTTCCCAAGCTTGTCTTGAAAGATCCCTCCCTCCTAGGATGGCACATCCTTTGAAGGATGTAGATTAAATTAGAAGACAGGTATAAAGAAGCACTATGACTTTGGCTGGACAGCAGAACCGTTTCATCCGGCTCTATCTTTGAACATACTCTGGGACTGGAACTGAAATCCCAGAGTGGAAATCTTATGAACTGAAAGACCAAAGTTTTCTTCTGCAACCTCCTAGCTTTTGCCATAACAAAAAGTCAAGTTTCTCTCCCAAGAAGCAGGATATCTTTGGTGTTTATATTTTAAAACAATCACCCCCACCAAAGACTTTGTTTTTGTGAAATGTCTAACAGTGGCCATATATTTATTAGAGTTTACCATTTTTAGAACCCCAAAATGACTACGTTTGTTTTGACAAACTGACGAAAGAAATAGCTTAAAGGAAGTTCTCATGTGAACCACAGAAAATCACTTTAGAACTATTTTTAAAGGAAATGGCAAAGTTTATCTAAGTATTCATCAGAATGTCAAATAAAATTCCTTAATTCTGCCCTCTCATTTTTTTTTATTCACAAACCTTGCCAGTTTTCTCTTCAAAATGTTTTTCATGACTCCCTTAACTATACAACTCAGTTACTAGTATACTAGTCTGAGCTCTTTCTTAGCTCAATCCCTTACTTTTACTCTTTCTTCTAATTGCACACCTCTACTTATTATGGATTTATTATTGCCCATGAATCTATGGGTTAGATGGGAGGATTTTCAGGCCTGCTAGATCTGGCTAGGCTGATCTTGCTTGCTTGGGGTCATGCATGTGTCTGAAGGCAATTGAATGGTCTTCTGAGGGCTAGTGATCGAAAATGACTTTATCTGTGGTAGGCTAACTTCACATGGTATCCTCTAGCAGACTATATTAGGCTTCGTTACAGGTGATCACAGGAAGAGATAAAGACAGCAGGACAGAAAGAGGAGAGAAAGAGAAAGAATACACAGCCATTAATTTGAGGCCAGGGTCAATACTGTTATGGTATAATTGGGCCACATCTTACTAGTGAAAGTAAATCACAGACCAGCATATTCATTGCAAAGAGAAAATAGTCTTCACCTTCCAATGGGGGGCCTGCAAAGTTACATAAGAAAGTTCATGAATGTGGAAAAGAGTAGAAGATTGTGAAGATTTCTGCATTCTACCATAATCACTGTCAATCCACTGCTCAAAAACTTTCAGAGACCACCTATTTCATAACTGACCAATTGTAAACTCTGCTCCCAAGATTTCAAATACACTATGTGCTTCCATTTAGCCTAACCTTCATTTCCCACCTACTTTAACCTTCTTTTCTATTTTTCTTCAACATGCTTTCTCCACCTGCACCAGCTCATCTATTCACTGTGACATGAATATTTCTTGCACTTTTGATCACTCACACTTCTGTCCTCTCACCCCATCTCCCAACGTATATGCTATGTCCATCTCTTATACTTCTCTAAATTCTATTTTATTAAAGTCCAGTCTTTTCTTTTTTTTACTAAACCTTTATTTTTATTAGAGTGTCACGTGTTTCCTGATTATTCCAGTACCCATTGCTATTTTTATTTATTTGTTTTTTAACTCCTACAGTGTAAACATACTTTCCACACAACTTCAGCCCTGGTTACACAGTTCTTTCTATCATACGTGTCTTGACGAGCATTGGTTTGGTCTACCCCACAAGAGTACGAAATGTATATATTTCTTAGAGTCTAAAAATTAGTTCTTTTTTTTTTTTTAAGATTTTATTTATTTATTTATTTATTAGGAAAGAGAGAGAGCATGAGAAGGGAGAAGGTCAGAGTGAGAAGCGGACTCCCCATGGAGCTGGGAGCCCGATGCGGGACTCGATCCCGGGACTCCGGGATCACGACCTGAGCCGAAGGCAGTCGCTCAACCAACTGCGCCACCCAGGGGCCCTAAAAATTAGTTCTTATCACATAATAAGTATGTTATGGGTTGAATGGTGTCCTCCAAAAATTCCTACCTTAGACTCCTCACCCCCAGTTTATTAGAATGTAATCCTATTTGGAGATAAGGTAATCAAGGTGAAACGAAGCTACTAGGGTGGGCCTTAATCTAATATCGCCATTATCCTTATAAAAAGGATAAACTTGGACACAGATGACAAATACAGAGGAAAGACAATGTGAAGAGACACAGGAGAAGACCGCCATCTATTTACAATCTGAGGCAGGAGGCCTGGAACAGATCCTTCCCTCATAGCTCCACCACCTGGATTTTGGACTTCTATCCCCCATAACTGTGAGAAAATAAGTTTTTGCTAATTATACCACTCAGTTTATGGCACTTTGTTAGAACAGGCTTAGTAAACCAAAATGAGATATTAAACTAATAGTTTGATTGAATAGATGAAAGGCTCATAACTATAAACTATTAATTCTTGAACAAGAAAAATTTTGACTGAATTCCTAGAACTTAAAATTTCTGAGGATCATGCATTCACTATAGACAAAGCAAGGGATTTTGTTTTCAGAGTACATCATCTAATATTAAACTTTTGATTGTTAAACTAAATTCTCTACCTTATATTTTAGATATGAGAAGAAACACATATAGATGGATAGAGTAATGATGACCAGCAAGTATGCATTTGGAAAGTAAAGTGGGCTGTTTTGCTCTGTGCAACTATAGAATAATGGTTGGCAAACAGAATCTGAATGTTACTGAGATGTATGAAATTAAAAATTGAATATGAATAAGGTTATATGAACGTAGAATAGATCCAGCTGAGACACACACTGTTCATTTCTTCTTGTGGGGAAAGAGTGAATGAGACCAACATAACCTCCTCACCTTTGAGACCTTAGAGGCATGCCATATATTAACAAAATTTAATATTGATAATAATAATAATAATGAGTAATTAATTTTGCAATAGGCAAAATGAGGGAAGTGAGGTCATCTGTGGCAGGGATTCTTTTTTTTTTTAAGATTTTATTTATTTATTTATTTGACAGAGAGAGAGATCACAAGCAGGCAGGGAGGCAGGGGGAAGCAGGCTCCCTGCTGAGCAGAGGGCCCGATGTGGGGCTCGATCCCAGAACCCTGAGATCATGACCTGAGCCGAAGGCAGAGGCTTTAACCCACTGAGCCACCCAGGCGCCCCTGTGGCAGGGGTTCTAACCTTGACTAGGAACCCAGGAAAGTATCTGTGAGCAAAATGAGACCCAAAGAATGTATAGAAGTTGTCCATCTCAACGACAATGAAAGAAAGTGTGTTAACTAAAGGAACCAGAATAACTAAAGGAACTAGAAGAATTTAGTGTTAACTAAAGGAACTCTCATGAATCTGGGCATAAAAAGAAAATCTTGCAAGACCAAAAAACCTGAGCATGATTCTTTTTCCTTTGGAGCATGGTTAAACTGATTTCTTTTTCTTCCTCCCTTTCCCGCACCATCGAGTTCTTCCGTGTGGTTCTGCAACTTTCTTCCAGATAGCAGCTCCCGGAGGCTGCTGCCCAACCTGACTGACTGACACACTAGAAACACGGACTAAAGTAGGAAGACATGCCTCAAAGACTTGCCGGAACCTCTGCAGTGAAGAGAAACACGGGTCTGACCACCAAAATTGAAAATCCAACCCAGTACTTCAGAGATAAAAACGATACCAGAAATAGAAACAAGCAGTCATCAAGAGAACGATTTAAAGCACCTGCTGATGATGTAGTCTTAGAGCCTAACTCAGGCAGAAGAAAATTCAATAGTGTTCAATGAAGTAAATAAAGTATTGAGGAAAATAAAATCCTGGTGCCTAAGATAACAATAGTATTGATGTCTGCAGGCTCTGCGTGACAGATGCCGTCGCCCGCTCAGCAGAGGTGGCGCCAGCGTCATAAACTATTCGATATGGACAGACTCATCCCCAGGACAGAGCGATTTGGGCAGTTATCCTGGATCCTGTCCTTCAGAGGAGCCCTGCTCTACTGCCAGCGGTCAGCTGGGCGGCGATTCTTTGAGTCAGGCTTCCGTTTGCCAGACGGAGCTAAAAAAGGACATATGCCAGGATTCCCCCATAAGCAGCCCTTAAACTGGCCTGATCTCCAGAGCCCACTAAGGGATATTACCAGGAGCCACTAGGAGAGCTATTTGCATACTAACCCCTAGCACCCCCAGGAGAAATCATTAAAGTGATTAGAAGTCCTCAGCTGGGGCCAAAGAGCCAAACCTGGCCTTCAGTCCTATGTTGTTGTTTGGCCTGAATAACGTTGGCTCACATCCATCCTTTAATAATTTTTTAAATTAGTTGCTAACCTTTAAAAACTTGAATTTCTGTATGCTCTTGAAAATGTACAGAATCTGACAGAATGTGAATAAGCACCAACTTATTCACTTATTCACTTATTCATCTTTCCGTCGGGGGCACACATTCTCTCATTTGCTAGCAGGCTCTGTTATTTTGCTTCTGTCTCATTTGCCTCCTGTGGACTGGCCTCCTAGACATTTGGCTCCTAAACCTACTACTGATACTCTGAACAAGAAGGGGCAAAAGAGGGTGGAGATTAGGAAATATATTTTTTTAAGATTTTATTTATTTATTTGACAGAGAGAGAGAGAGATCACAAGTAGGCAGAGAGGCAGGCAGAGAGAGAGGGGGAAGTAGGCTCCCCGCTGAGCAGAGAGCCCAATGCGGAGTTCGAACCAGGACCCCGAGATCATGACCTGAGCCGAAGGCAGAGGCTTTAACCCACTGAGCCACCCAGGTGCCCCAAGATTAGGAAATATTGACCAGAGAGGAAATTCATTGTCCAGACAAGAAGTAAAGGCTTAACACAGTTATATTAATTAATTCAGGAGAAATTGGAAAGATTACCCGGATATCGAGGAAAGGGAATCAGATGTCATGAGAGGTAAGACATAAAGCAAGGAGATAAAATGGGCTATACTGTGGGATGATTTATACCCTTTTAACCAGAAAGAAGGCATTCAAGAACTTAGAACTTAATCAAAGTAAAAGGCTCTGCATTAATTAGTCAGCTCCAGCTATCCCAGCAAAATATCATAGACTGTGTGAGTTAAACAACTGAAATTTATTTTTTCACAGCTGTGGAAGCGAGAATTCTAAGATCAGGATGCCACCATCTTTGGTTTCTGGTGAGGGTCCTCTTTCTGGTTTGCTATAGCCTCACTGGACCTTCACATGCTGAAGCTCTCTGGTATCTCTTTTTTAAAAAAAATATTTTAAATATTTATTTGAGAGAAAGAGGAGCGCTAATGAGAGGGAGAATGGGAGAGAGAAAGAGAGAAGCAAGAGAAGTGAGGAGGGGTAGAGGGAAGGGGAGAAGCAGATTACCCACTGAGCAGGGAGCCCAAGGGAGTGGAAGGCAGCCAACCAGGCGCCCTCTGGTGGTATCTTTTTATTAGGGCAGTATCCCTCTCAGGAGGGCCTCATTCTCTTGACCTCAGCACTCTTTAGTTGCCTCTCAAAGATTCCATCCCCAAATACACATTGGGGGGTTGAGACTTCAACATATGAATTTAGAGAGTGGGCCATTCAGTTGATAATAGTCTCCATCAAAGCTATCCTTACAAAGCCATCCTCTCCTGCTTGATCCCACATGATAATGGCATTATTATGAAAACTGTATTAGGGTTCTCTAGAGGAATAAAGCCAGAAGACCCATTGGCATAAGTTCTAGTCCAAGTTCAAAGGTTTGAGAAGCATGAGTTTAGATGGTGTTGACTCCTACCCCAAGGCCAAGAGATCACTGTTTCAGCTCATGCAGTAGGCAAAGGGAAAGAATTCTCCCTTCCCTGCTTTTTTGTTCTGTTAAGATCCTTAACAGATTGAATGAGGTCAATCCACATTAGGGAAGTCAATCTGCTTTCCTCAGTCCACTGCCTATTCAAATACTAATGTCTTCCAGAAATTTCCTCACAGATTCACCCATAAAAAATGCTAACCAGATATCTGGGTACCAGATCTAGATCACTAGATCTGGTGATCTAGTCAAACTGACATATAAAATTAAGCATCACAAAAACATATTTGGCAAATGAAATGATCAGTAATTTAAGATCAGACAATCCCTAGTCTATTTACCTCTGCATTAAGTATCTGAAGAAGACTTTGGAGAGTTTCTGCCAGAGACAAAGAACAATATCATGAAGGAGAAAATATGACTTAAGCACATAAAGGGTAACCTGAGTGTCTATCCTTCAGAGGGCTTTGTGAGACTGCTGAATGGCTGTTAGTCTTTCAGACTCAGATAAAATCAATATAAATTTTAAAAATGCTGTTTATAAAGAAACTTCAGCAATCTAAAACTCTGGACTAGAAAAAAGAAAAGAGATCCTCTCAAGGGTTCTTGTGTAAGAATTTGGAACAATCTAGATATGACTGCCTGGACTACTCTCTCTGTCCTATCATCATCATGCTAGAAGGTAGACTTCCTAAGAAGGAGAGAGCACAGACAACATCATGATATATTAGCTGACCTCTCCAGCATCTGAGAAATCAAACTCCACTGACAGGGAGGGCACCTGGGTGACTCAGTTAAGCATCTGCCTTCAGCAACATACAGTCTACTATATTTTTATTTTAATTTACTTTTTTTTTCTGTCTTCCCTAGAAATTTCTTGAGGAGAAGAAGAAATTAAATGAGGAGGTTAAAACAGCTGTCCACTGACAGCCAGTAAGAAGCATGGACCCTCAGTCACACAGCCACAGGAAATGAATTCTAACAGTTGAATGAATTGGGAAGTGGATTCTTCGCCCATCAGCTCTCCAGATGAGAGTGAAGTCTACTTGCCCCCTTGATTGCTGTATGTGAGACCTTGAGCAGAGAACCTCATTAAGCTGTGCCTAGGCTCTTAAAGCCCTGAAATTGTGAGATAATAAATGTGTGTTATTTTAAGCTGCTCAATTTGTGACAGTTATGCAGCAATATATCTAGATTGAGTCAAAATTGCCCAGAGCAGAATGGGATCAGTCTTGATAAAACTGAAGTAAAGTATTATTATAAAATGGGTTGTTTTCATTATTGTTTTCATTTTTTGGCATAACATTGATTACTGAGATATGTTTTTTCTAGACTGGGTAAACTCTATAGAGTGGAGGATGACAGTATATTCACATGTCAGTATAATCTGAAAGATGACTATTGAGTAGTTCTTCCCTAAAGCAGAAATTCTCATTTTTTTTATTAAATATTTTTTATTTGAGAAAGAGAGAGAGAGAGATTGAGAGAGTGTGTCCATGTGCGTAAGCAGAGGGGGGGCATCAAGGGAGAAGGAGGAGCAGACTCCTTGTTGAGCCTGACACTACTGGAGCCCAGCTGAGATCGTGACCTGAGCTGCAGGCAGATACTCCACTGACTGAGCCACCCAGGTGCCCCTCAGGTTTTTACTAGATTTTTTTATCATGAGACCCCAATTTCTAAGACTTCTGAACTGTTAATATGTCCTCATGGAATGCCTTCTACTTTTTCTAACAACAGAAAGACATTTTTCAGATTTACAACTGAAATTGGCTATATTTGTTATTTGAGAAACTATATATATATATGTTTTAATAAAAGGTGATGGAGATTTATTACACAACTGAAAAAATTATAGGATACAAAAATACTTCACAATGAGTAGAGAAAAAGAACTTCAGGGAACTAGGTTGTTTTCTGATAACTTTCATCTGTTGTGACTGAATGTAGGCTTTTATCTGTACAGTGATCATTCAATCACGATAAATGCAAAATTGGAAGTTACCAGCCAGCTGTATTTTGCTTCATTAAGATATTTGAAAACTTACACCAAATCTCACTTTCCCTATAATTTTGTGGATTTTTTGTGTTTGTTTTATATGAAAACAATGTCCAAGAGCAGCTAAAGTTATGGGGAGAATACCCAAAGTTAAGTGCTTACAGAATTGTAACCTATATGTGCTGAACTTGATTGGGCTTCTGTAATATATGTTTGTTCTCAAGTAGCAGGGCCATATGTAGTGTAAGTCACATCAAGTGGTTTTTTATGTTTTCTGAATAAATTTAAAAATCATAATGTATGACAAGCTTGAAGGCTCTCAATATTTTTTATGCTTTTTGATATTTTTGATAAATTAGTGGGGATTGACTTGTGAAAAACCTACACACACACACAGACACACACTTCATGATAAAACTGCTAGTGACAAAACAATAGACAATGGTCCTCATTAAGGAAAAAAAGTTGCAATGAGAAAAACAGAAATGAATTCCAAGAGTACAGTTCAAATACAGGAAGAGAGTGGAGAATTTTTAACAAAATTTGAGAGAAGTTTATTCAGTAGTTAGGGGCTTTGTGACATGGGATTCTCTCATTAGTAGGGTAAAACAATTTTTTTTTAAAGATTTTATTTATTTATTTGAGAGAGAGAGATCCCAAGCAGGCAGAGAGGCAGGCAGAGAGAGAAGGGGGGAAGCAGGCTCTCTGCTGAGCAGAGAGCCCGATGTGGGGCTCGATCCCAGGACCCTGAAATCATGACCTGAGTCGAAGGCAGAGGCTTTAACCCGCTGAGCCACCCAGGTGCCCCTAGGATAAAACAATTTTGATGGTAAGAAAGGTAGAATTTCTTTCTCTTTCATTTTTAAGTGACTAGGGTATCTTCTTGTTCTGCAAACCCTGGAGTCCATGGAAGGACAGATGGGGCAGGTTTTAAAAAGAGGAGAGGATAATTTCAGGCTTCAAAATCTAAAGGGACAAAATGCTAAGTTAAAAATACTCTTTGACTTGACTATACTTAGCTAACTGGGGATGTTAAAATTACTGACCAAATTGCAGTTTGGTCAGTATAAATAGCAGAATTAGATGGGCCCTAACAACCAAGGTGACAACTCAGATTTATTAACATTAATTCATGGCTTAAGAAAGAAATGGAAAATGTGCTTTGTCCCTACTGAGGTGACCTAGAGAAAGAAACTTCTTCCACTTGAGTTGGGAAAATATTTGGTTGAGTTCCGTGTCACAGGGAGTAGTGGAAAAGGATGGGCAGCAGGGTAGCAAGCTAGTAAGGGAAAGGATCTAAAAATAGCAAGAGAAACTGCTGGGGCCCAAAACATGAGTCTGTAGCAAGAGGCATTTCCAAATCTGAGGAACAAAGCTTCAGTAGAGCCAGAGGAGACAACATTCAGAAGGAATGCTTGTGGTACTTGGGATCCATAAAGCAGTCTTCCTTGGTGTTCCATCTAGCTACTCATATCCCAAAGTAAGGCAGATTAGGTAGGGTTTGATATCTGTCAATACGTGGCAGGCTGGTGGAGCTGGAGTTCCAATGACAAGCCTGAAAGGAGTAGCCAAAACAAAACAAAACAACAATAACGAAAACCCAAATGGGAATGGTAAGATAGGAAGAAAAGACAAATATGGATTCTTGCCTATGGTTTATCCAGGCTAAGCTACTTCTGTCTTCTGATACACCATATCATTTCACTCACTATCACATGTTTGAGAGCATGGGTGTTTAAACAAGATAGGCTCAGACAGCCTTGTAGCCTGACATATCTGAGAGAAGCTACCTACCTCTTTGGGTCAGAGATTTCACACCTCTAAAAGGAAGTGGTAATGCCTATTCCTTAGAATGACTGCAGTGCAGTGCATGTTAATTACACAAAATCCCAGGGTGTCCCTGGGAGCACAAAATAAAGGCTAATTTGTTTGCCCTTTGTCATGCTCTGTTCTCTGCCAGGAAGTACCGGTCTAACATTTCACTCCCCCTGAGGTTATTTACCCTTTAGTTCTCGTTCCTTTTTTTAGAATAATTTTTTATTATGTTATGTTAATTATCATACCATACATCATTAGTTTTTGATGTCGTGTTCCATGATTCATTGTTTATGTATAATACCCAGTGCTCCATGCCATATGTGCCCTCCTGAATACCCATCAGCATGCTCATCCATAGCGCCACCCTCCTCCCCTCTAAAACCCTTAGTTTGATTCCTGGAGTCCATAGTCTCTCATGGATCCTCTCCTCCTCTGATTTCCCCCCTTCATGTTCCCCTTCCTTCTCCTAATGTCCTCCATGCTATTCCTTATGCTCCACAAAGAAGTGAGACCATATGATAATTATTTTTCTCTGTTTGACTTATTTCACTTAGCATAATATCCTCCAGTTCCATCCGTGTTGATACAAATGTTGGGTCTTCATCTTTTCTGATGACTAAGTATTATTCCATTGTATATATGGACCACATCTTCTTTATCCCTTCATCTGTTGAAGGGCATCTTGGCTCCTTCCACAGTTTGGCTATTGTGGACATTGCTGCTTTGAACATCGGGGTGCATATGGCCCTTCTGTTCACTGCATCTATTATCTTTGGGGTAAATATCTAGTAGTGCAATTGCAGGGTTGTAGGGTAGCTCTATTTTTAACTTTTTGAGGAACCTCCACACTGTTTTCCAAAGTGGCTGTACCAACTTGGCATTCCTTCCAAAAGTGTAAGAGGGTTCCCCTTTCTCCACAACCTCTCCAACATTTGTTGTCTCTTGCCTTGTCAATTTTTGCCATTCTAACTGGTATCAGGTGGTATCTCAATGTGGTTTTGATTTGAAATACCCTGATGGCTAATGATGTTGAACATTTTTTTCATGTGTTTGTTAGCCATTTGTATGCTGGCTTTGGAGAAATGTCTCTTCATGTCTTCTGCCCATTTTTTGACTTGATTATTTGTTTTTTGGATGTTAAGTTTGAGAAGTTCTTTATAGATCTTGGATACCAGTTCTTTATCTGTAGCGTCATTTGCAAAATACCAATGGCATTTTTTCAAAGTGCTGGAACAAACAATCCTAAAATGTGTATGGAACCAGAAAAGACCCCAAATCACCAAGAAAATGTTGAAAAAGAGAAATAAAGCTGGGGGCATCACATTGCCTGATTTCAAGCTGTATTACAAAGCTGTGAAAAAACTATATTTCAAAGCTTGGGAAGCCCAAGCTCACTATCAGAGCAAACAGACTTGATGGAATCCATAAAATGGGTTTTAGTTGCCACTGGAGCGAGCTGGGTGAGGTAGTCTTAGAAACAGAATAGCAGTTGCAGGAGTTGCAGGATGGTAACCACCTGCTGTTCCAACACATGCCAATAGGTGAAACTGATGGAATGAAATCGATGCAGATGGGAAACATTCTTCACTAAGTAGTGAGGAAACACCATGAGGAAACACTCATCATCATCCCATTCTAAATACCCTCTAGTCTTTTCCTAATTTTTAGTGTTTGATAACAACAGAATAGCTAGTGAATAACTCCTCTCAGCCATAATAAATCAGTGGTAGTAGTGACTGCAGTTAATATTAGCCAAAATAAAGAATTTACAAATAAAAAAATTACAATAGGTTCTTGGGGGTAGTTGAGTTATATGTGGATTTTTGACTGCACGGTGGTTTGGTGTCCCAACCCCAACTTGTTCAAGCTTCAATTCTAATATAATATCTCTAATGAAAAAGGTGGACACCGTGCAGGATGAAATGGGTAATTTTAGCAAAGGAGTGAAATCTATAAGAAACAAATGAAAAAGCTAGAAACAAACAAAAAACAGTAATGAAGATAAGGAATGCCTTCAACATGTTTATGCCCAATACAGCCAACTAAAAATACTCCCTATGCTCAACATACCCCCCCCCCAAAAAGAAAAGAAAAAAAAATAATGACCTTGAAGATAGGTAGTAAAAAAAAAAAGTATGATCCAATGGCTGTTGGACAATATTAACTGGTTTAATAAATGTATTCTTGGAATCCCAGAAGGAGAAGAAAAAGAAAGTAGAGAGGAGAAATAATTGAATAAATAATGGCAAAATTTTTTCCAAAATTAGTGACAGATACACTCACACAGACACACCTCATGCCCACCTGTTATATTCAAACTGCTGAAAATAAATGAAAATGAGGAAAACTTGAAGGCAGCCAGAGAAAAGACACGTTACATAAAGAGGACCAAAGAACTACAGCACACTTCTCATCTGGAGTCATGCAAGCCAGACAGAACGAATTGTTGTATTTAGTGTTGCAAAATAAACTGCCCACATAGAATTCTGTACACCCCCAAATATCTGTCAAAGTGAAGGAAAAAATATCCACTTTATACACACATACACACTCACAATTTATTTCTAGTAGATTGGCACTGCAAGAGTTATTAAGGAAAAGTCTTCAGGCAGAAGGATGTGAAACCAGACAGAAAGGTGAATAAACTAAAAAGAAGGATGAACTCTGATATGGAATAAGTGAATGAAAGTATAGATTTCAGTTTTTTCCCATACGTTTAAGGGTTATACTAGGTAACTCTGTCTGAAGGAAAAATAGTGATATATTCTATGCTTAAAGCATATGTTAAAAGTAAAATGTATGACCTAAATAGCACATGGGTTTGAAGGGAAAAATTATATTTTTAGCTGTGAGCACATTATATCACATGCTCTACACATTAAGTGATATAATATACATAAGTAGACAGCATTAATGTTACATAACATAATATGTAACCCTATCTGCAAGGGCTTCAACCCTAGGAATGACTACTAATTTTTTTAAGTTATAAATAATTCCACAGTAGAGACAAATTAAGATTATAAAACATGCTCAATTAACTTGAGAGAAGGCATTAATTTCATTTATTATATACACTTATATTGCTTTATACACTTATTTCAGCTTATAGGAACACACTTTTGAGTGTTTTATTAGCTGAACACATTTTTTTTTCATAACCATAAGCTTCATGAAAGCTGGGACCATATATGTTATTGCCTCAGATTATATCCCAAAGTCTAGCATGTATGATGGGCTCAATAAATATTTGTTGACTAAATGAATAAAATCTACTTGTCTTTGCAAACAACTTTCTCTACCTCGAATGCCTTTGGTCCTTTTCTCTGCCTAGAAGAGCTTCTAGGCTTTCAAGACATTATTAACTACCTTCTCCTTTGTTAATTCCCCATTCATACAGTACTCTTATTCGGTACTTAATTTCTGCCAGCACTCGGCAAGGCAATGGGGGGCAGGTGGGGGTGTTCAATTATGAGAAGAATATGCTCCGTACCTTAAAGAAGTGCAGTATATTAATTGACATGATAATTAGGTAACCAATATTTGTAATGCAATGATAATAGTGCAAATATACTTAAAGGCTTTTCTTAACATCCAGAATATGAGAGGATACAGAAAACAGTTACTGTGAAAGACTATATTATACTATTTTTTTAAAAAAAAAAAAACTATTAAGCAATTGCAACAGGAAATTCCACTTGTTGCCAGTGTATCATTTGATAGTTTTATTTCCCTGATGTCTTTTTAGAAACAGATATTACCTAGTTTTAGGGAAAAAAATGATCAAATGGCATGTGTGTAATTAAGTATACAATAAGTTTTTCATGTGCTTATTTGGTCTCTTTAGTATAAGTTGTAATTACAGTACACAAGTGTACCCTTTAGGAGCAGCTGAGATCTGGTGTAGTTACACATTAACTCTAATTATTATGTTAAAATTAGCTACAAAAAGAATCATGGAAGCATGTTAGATATCTTTGAAATCATAACATATGTATGAAGATGTAAACATATATATGGAAAATTAATGTTATTATGCAGCTTTCAATGCTTATAACTTGACATTCCCTTTAATGTTGGGAATAGTAGCACTTGCATATGCCCCTGGACTATTGTAGAGGAGGACTTCCTTTTGTCCCTCTTTTGGCCATTTCTAAAACACATGAATGGTGATATATGGAACTTTCAGCTTGCTAGTATACCCTGGGTTCCAGCTGCAGACAGAATTGGAAATGCCCTTAAAAAAAGACTATGGGGTGCCTGGGTGGCTCAGTCAGTTAAGCGTCTACCTTCAGCTCAGGTCATGATCCCAGGGTCCTAACCAAGTCCCTCCTAAACCCATATGTCCAAGAGAAAGAGAAAGACCCCAAATAAAAATATAAATTGATTGTTCTTTACTACCAAGGAATTAAGAGATGAGTGACTCAGGCAAGAAGTGACTGGTTTGCAATGCAATGGAGCAGGTGGAGTTCTGAAATTTGGGATCTTGCAGTTTTGAAACCATGAATTGCTTCTGTACCCACCCCCAGTAGGGGGAAATAGGATTTTAAAAACAGTAAAAGCCAAGGGGTGCCTGGGTGGCTCAGTTGGTTAAGCGATTGCCTTCAGCTCAGGTCATGATCCTGGAGTCCCAGTATCGAGACCCATATTGGGCTCCCAGCTCCATGGAGAGTCTGCTTCTCCCTCTGACCTTCTCCCCTCTCATTCTCTCTCTCTCTCTCTCAAATAAATAAATAAAATCTTAAAAAAAAAAAAAAGAATTCCCAGATCTAACTCATTACCTTTATAAAAAAACAAAAACAAAACAAAACAAAACAAAAACAGTAAAAGCCAAGGTGTTAAGGCTTTTCACTTAAACAGTGCACTCAGCAGTATGTTTGAGATCTATTTAGCAAAATTATTTTCTCACGAAAATGAGCAAAGGAACAAGAAAATAAACTGTGGTGTGTGTGTGTGTGTGTGTGAAGCGAGGAAAAGAAGAAAAATAATATTTTAAATGAAAAGAGTGGTGAGACTGATCTTATCTGTTCACTAAAACTCATTTCTTCTTTTTGGATACAAAATTTAATTCATATAAATAATATATAAAATAATTCTCAAAACGTTATTAAGAAAGTGGAAAAATAAATTGAACAATAAGCCAATGGGCTTAAATATGTTCTCCAAACGAGATTAAATATAAATTTTCAATAAACATGAGTAAAGATTTATTGACAATTTATTGGCAAGGACGTGGAACACTCATACTTTATTGGTGATAGTGAAAATTGGTGCAACTGCTTTGAAAATTATCTTGGAATATCTAATAAAGTTCAGGAAATGTATATTACCAGCAATTCTAGTCCTATGTATAAATCTTAAAGAATCTCTTCCCCATTAAAGCTGGGATAAATTTATCAGAAAGTTATACTAATATTGTTCATATTAGTTTCAAATAGGAAACAACTCAAAAGACCATTAACAATAGAACAAATACCTATGCTATGGAATAATATAAATCAATAAAAACAAGTAAAACAACACCCTCACACAGGATCGTGGATTTATCTTAAACACATGCTACTGACTATAGTAAGCAATATTTAAAGAAATAAGTACAATATGATTTTATGTATTTTTGATGTGTGTATAGGTATGATATATATGCATATATATATATCAGAAGGAGACATAAGTAATATTATTTGTAGATGCAGCTAAAATATAAATAAGATAGGGCGCCTGGGAGGCTCAGTTGGTTAAGCAACTGCCTTCGGCTCAGGTCATGATCCCGGAGTCCTGGGATCGAGTCCCGCATCGGGGTCCCAGCTCCATGGGGAGTCTGCTTCTCCCTCTGACCTTCTCACCTCTCATGTTCTGTCTCTCTCTCTCAAATAAATAAATAAAATCTTAAATAAATAAATAAATAAATAAATAAATAAAAATAATAAAATACAAAAAAGATGAAGACTATTCTCCATTGCGAATTATTAGTACCCTTGTTGAAGGTAAGTTGACAATGAACATATCTGCTCAGGGGTTAATATTGTAAATATATGAGGAATTCTCCAGTTCAATAGAAATTAATTAACTAATTAATAACTGGATTTAAAAATAGACAAAAGACTTGAGTAAATATTTCTCCAACGAAAACATACCAATGGTCAACAGGTATATGAAAAGATGCTCAAAATCACTAGCCGTCAGGGAAATGCAAACCAAAACCACAATGAGGTATCACCTCTCACCTGCTAGAATGACTATTTGAAAAATAACCAAAAATAATGAGTATTGGTGAGATGAAGAGAATTTGAACCCTTATCCAGTGGTTCCTCAAAAAACTAAAAATAGAACTGTCATCTGATGCATATAATCCCACTCTGGGCAGATATCTAAAAAAATTGAAATGAGGATCTCAGAGATTTATCTGCACTTCCATTGCTTATTGCAGCATTATTCACAATAGCCAAGATATGGAAACACATTAAGTGCACATCAATGGAAGAATGAATGAAGAAAATGTGTTGTGCACTTTTAGGTCAGCATCGAGTCTGATGTGTCTGTGTCTTTTAAAATGGTAACATTGTCTTAATGTTCACTTGGAATCAGAAGTGTGGCCTTAGGCCCACAGAGTTGGGGATTTAGAATTGAGATCATCACATAAAGTTAGGGCTCTTGAAATGCTACACCTTCTGTGAAAAGCAGACTATTAAAAAGTGTCTTATTGGGGCACCTGCTGGGTCAGTTGGTTAAACATCTGCTTTCCGCTCAGGTGGTGGATCTCAGGGTCCTGGGATCAAGCCCCACATTGGGTTCCCTGCTTAGTGAGAAGTCTGCTTCTCCCTCTCATTCTCCTCCTTGCGCGCACTCTCTCTCTCTCAAGTAAACAAAGAAAATTCTAAAAAATTGGGTAACTCTATAAAATAAAAACTTTTTAAATGTCCTGTTGGCAAAAGAATAACACAGGGAAAGATGTCTGTCTGGGCTTGGGCTTTGGTTGAAACAACAACAATGATGACAAAAACCTCTCATAAGACTTTTTTTAAGATTTATTTATGTATTTATATAACAGAGTAGAGACAGCGAGAGAGGGAACACAAGCAGGGGCAGTGGGAGAGGGAGAAGCAGGCTTCCTGTTGAGCCGGGAGCCCGACTGGAACTCAATTCAGGGTCCTGGGATCAGGAACGGAGCCGGAGCGGAGCCGAAGGCAGATGCTTGATGATTAAGGCACCCCGGCGCTCCCTCTCATGAGACTTTTAAACTACAGACTTGCACCACTAGGAATTCATTACTATCAGCTTGATCTATGCTCATGATTCACCTGACCTGACAAAAAGAAATACAATAGTTGACTTATGGGACACATTCTCATTTCAGTATACATGATTCTCACAAGCAAGACCTGCTGGAAAATGACTTGTCAGTCCAAAGGTAGAAAAATGTCCTGAAAGAAACCAAGATGAGGGAGAGACAGAAAGGAAAATAAACAGCAGCGCTAGTGCCGCAGAACTAAGATGGCAGGGCTCTTTTAAAAAGTGAAATAAAGTTATAAATTTTGAATTCTTATACGACAGTACACGTTGTTGTCATTTCCTTTAACCTTCATATCATCACCGAGATAGGCGATTTTGTCCTCATTTTATGAATGAAGAAATATAGGCGTGTAGGGTGTCGATGACTTGGCAAAAAACACAAGGCTAACTCGTGCAGCACTGGGTAGCCTTGCGTGCCACACTCTGGGGGTGCTCCTAGATCTGCCTCTGCTGGGGCTGCAGTCAGTCCGTGTCAGGCACTCTGAGATCAAGAGGTAAAACCTTCTAACCTACTCTCAGAACCTTGGGGCTTGACCTTTTTTTTCTCAGCTGGCCACCAGAATAGCCCTAACCCAGTGCAGGACTTAATGCTGAAGACAGTTTTGTGAAGAGCTTCACGGGTAAAATCAGTGTAGAGGAGAGAAATGGATACATTTCTGGGGAGATTAAGGTAAATTTTACGTAGGATATTACTTTAAGTGACATTAAATTGCACATATTAAAAAAGGCAGAGAAACAAGAAAAATGTAGTATGCGTTTAGATAATAATGAGAACTCAATTATAGTTGGTGATTATGAAAAAAAAAAAAACAACTTTAGAGGGAGGTTTCCTCATAGTGATGTCAAATAAATTTCTCTTACTCCCTTCTCCTCCCTGGAAAAAAGAAGTAAAATGAAGTATAAAATAAAAGGAAGAAGAGAGAATAAGATATAACAAAAATGATTTGAAAGAAGAACTTAATGGGACTTCTGGAAATACACATATCATGATCATTTATTCTATAATTTAATATATTATTCATATATTTATGTAGTGGTAGAAAGGTAATCAGATGGCCACAGCTAAAAACAGAATTGATGAGCCAGAAATTCGGTGTGATAATACACTGAGTAAAGAACATAGAGGGAAAATGATGAGAAAAAAGAAATGGCTAATAGATATGGAGAAAAAGAATGAGACAAGCTCATGTATTCTTTTTTTTAATAGAGAGTTCTTTTTTTCCCCAAATACTTTTACTTTTTCAGTGTTACAAGATTGATTGTTCATGCACCACACCCAGTGCTCCATGCAATACGTGCCCTTCTCAATACCCACCACCAGGCTTGTCCATCCCCCCACCCCCTTCCCCTCTAAAACGCTCAGTCTGTTGCTCAGAGTCCACAGTCTCTCGTGGTTCAACCTCATATATTCTAATAGGAAATTTAGGAGAAGAGGATAGAGAAAAGAAGGAAAAACAATAGGGCAATTTATTATGTCTATGCAAAGAAAAATTAGAACGTCATAGCCTGTAAGATGGTATTTGCAACACGTAAACCAGGAAAGGATTAGCGTCCAAAGTGCATACTCTACAAATCAATTATAAACAAAGCTGTGGAATTTCTAGTAGAAAAACAGACATGTAGGAAAAAAAACTATAGAATAGGAAATACAAATGAACCAAAAATATGTGATAAAATGGATCCCTGACCATTTAAAGAAGTCACTTCACAATCTGTGGGGCGCCTGGGTGGCTCAGTGGGTTAAAGCCTCTGCCTTTGGCTCAGATCATGATCTCAGGGACCTGGGATCGAGCCCCGCATCGGGCTCTCTGCTCTCCCTCTCCTACTCCCCTGCTTGTGTTCCCTTTCTCACTGTCTCTCTCTCTGTCAAATAAATTAATAAAATCTTTTAAAAAAAGAGTCACCTTACAATCTGAACTATTTAACTCTCGACTTTTACTCTATTAAATTTTACTGCACTAATTAATTGTTATTTTTTAAAATGTAGACAGCAAATTTTACTTCAAATTGATAACATAAATGATGTTACAAAATTTTAAAGGGTGTATGACGTCCATCCAACTCCAGCTATCTGGAGTTCATTCACAGGAAGATTCAATGGAATCTGTAATGTTCCTGTTCTTAAAAAATAATGTAGTAAATAGTGCACAATACAAGATTTGACCAAGTGGGCAGTAAGGGTAGTAAGTATACTTTTTAAAAAATTTTATTTTATTTATTTTTATTATGTTCAGTTGGCCATTATATAGTACATCATTAGTTTTTAATGTAGTGTTCAATGACTTATTTGTTACATATAATAGTTACATATAATAACCTTATAATAACCTTGTTTGCTTTATTCCTCTATAATTTTCTGTATTCTTGAAACTAATCATAATAAATTAATGACGTTTAAGAAAGAATGATATGGGGGGGATGGCTAGAAGATAAATGTGCTATGGCAATTTTACCATTACCAAATTCTGATTACAGGGAATTTGTAAGTTCAAATGTATCAAAAGATAAAATTATAATTAGTATTCATATCTGTTTTCACAACTCTTTGGCAAAGTCTGCTTATTTTAACAATTGTATTTGTAATGCAGCCCATGCCTTGACAGATACTAACAAAAGTAAATGAGCAAAATGATTCTCCCTCTTCTTCCACCCTTAGGCTCCGGGCAATCACAGAAACTATGAACATCTGCTTGGATTCTGATTGCCATGTTCGCTGATTCAGTGCACCCAAATAAGCAACAATTAGTCTGTTCAGCATGTGTCAAAAGATCTGTCAAGTTAATTCAAATTAAGACAGGATAAATTGAATCCAGTTGGCATCATGCATATTTGTATGCAGAGTTTAAACAAGCATCAGCTGTGCTGTGTTATCTTTTATTTACAAGCAAAACAAGAATATGTTGTTACATAATTTCAGAAATAACTATCCCTCATCATAATTTTACTACGTCATCGACTGGATGTATTTTCTAATGGATTTGAGTGGACTCCTGAATTGCATTAGATCAAAAGAGTATCTTTTTTTCTTGGACTCATTTATCTTAGTTCCATTAATTAGTTCCTAGGTACACAAATGGGTTTCAAAGCTTGAGACATGTGAATTTCCATAAATGATACTTCCAAAGGTGAATGCTTTTTAAATATAAACCTCACATTTATTTTTAAATTTTAAACATTCTATAGAATGTTAATGTCTTCAGGTGGTCAGGTGATAGTTTTCCATCTCGTTTATTGCATAGCAATCCATAGTATCAAATATCTCTATACTTGAATGAAGAGAGAATCTGGACACTCAGAGTTAGCGACACTCTGAGGAAGCTGGCAGGCTCTTAGCAGGAGACAGAATGATTGCAGTGGCATTAATTATCATCTATGCCATTTTCCAACTGTCACAACTAGACAATGCCCCACTTTCCATCTCTATTGATGTTTGGACGGAGCATGTAAAAGGTCATCTAATGTCCTGTACACTATTGATCTTCAAAGGAGGGGCTCCACAGTGCTGCTGTATCTCTGACTAACACACTCAGATGAAACATAACTTTTGGGAAAAAATAGAAAATTGCTTTATGAAGCTCTTAAGTGTTTACTTTAAATGAGTCATATTCTCCCACTTCTGACACTTTTTCTCCCACTTTTGATACTGAGAGAGGAAGAAGGAGGCTGTTAGAATTCATGGTTCTTATTGAAGTTGGAAATAGAAGAATTAAAAAAAAAGAGAGAGAAAGAACAGACTCTTAGGAACTATAATATGACTGGGGTTTAGTAGAAGGAAAGTTCACAATGACAATTAGGCAAATACTTATCAGAATGCTTGCAGTTCTGGCCATTGGTGAGTATTTGTCAGAATCTTAGAGCAGATCAGACTCTACAAGGTCTCCATTTCTACAAAATAGAAATAATTCAATCCTATTCAAGCTAAGGAAGTAGAGCCATTTCTCCCCTTCCTTTCATTTAATATGAGTATCAACTAAACACTAGGTTGGTAAATAGTATTTGTCTGCTGGGTTAATATATAAATCTTAATATAAGTTCTGACTGCCAAAATTGGCCTTTCAGAAGAAAAAAAAATAAGAAGGAATAAATAACATATTTCCCAAATGGGTAAATTATGTTGACAGTGACTTCCTATCTCTAATACCATAGTTCTTTATGTTTTTCGTTCAACACCTCAATCTTCTGATTCTTTAAAATATGTTGTCATCAAAGATATTCGCTATCTCAACCGAACTTTTGTCAGAAGCCATTGAGATAGTCATACCTTCATTCTTGATATCAAAATTGTAAGAATGTGTCCAGAGCTCAAGGTTAAAATCAAAGTTTTCTCTCACAGATAAGAGTATTCCTCTAAATTTAGACTGCATTTAGATAACAACTGCTCTAAGACACAGCATGCTTTTTAATTATTTTTAATAAGCTATAGCTATACATTTATGGTCTGTAAATATATATCTTTATCTTGTCCACAAATTTATCTTGAGAATGATCATCAAATAACTGAAATCAAGAAATTTTCTCTATGGGAGACATTACCATCTAGCCTGAGAAATATTATTTGCTCCACTCATTGATAATTACCCTCATATGTTCCATTAGGAACTCATTCCATGTGGCATTCGGGACACTGTTAGCTCAGGACTTTCTCCAACCATGTCCTAATGCTGCCAAGGGTACATGGTCCAAGGTGCAACAATTCCACTCTCCAGAATGTTATTTATTTAAAGTTTTTTTTGTAAAAATGAATTTCAACTTATGAAAATAAAATAAAGAATGAACAGATTTTCTTTACCCGGATTTGCCAAGAGCATTACACTAGTTTTATCATTCATCTTCTGTCTCTCAGTAGACATTGGCTTTTTTTTTTTTTCTGAAACACTTCAGAGTAAATTGCAAACACTCTAAATACTTCAGTGTGATTTTTTTTAAAGATTTTATTTATTTATTTGGCAAAGAGAGAGAGAGAGAGAGATCATAAGTAGGCAGAGAGACAGGCAGAGAGAGAGAAAAGGGGAAGCAGGCTCCCTGCTGAGCAGAGAGCCTGATGCGGGGCTTGATCCCAGGACCCTGAGACCAAGACCTGAGCCAAAGGTAGAGGCTTTAACCCACTGAGCCACCCAGGTGCCCCTTCAGTGTGATTTTCTAAAAAAAAAAAGGGGGCATTGCCTTGATAACCACAGCAACATTATAAAAATCAGGCAATTAACAATGATACATTGCTATTATATAGTCTACCAGCCTTATTAAAATGTCACCAATTATTCCAAGATCACGTTAGTTGTTGGTCTCCTGGTCTCCTTCATTGCCTCTAATCTGGAAAAATTCCTCTACATCTCTTAATGTTTTATAACCTTGCACTTTGGAAGAATTCAGAGCAGCTATTTTGTAGACTGCCCCACAATTTGGGTTTGTCTTTATAATCATATTCAGTTTAGGAGTATTTGCCAAGAATCTTATAGAAATGATGCAGTGTTCTTTCTGGTACCTCACGTCAGGAGGCCCACTGTGTTCATTTGTTCCATCACTTATAATGTCAAATGTGATGCTTTGCTAACTTGGTGTCTGCTCTCTTTCTCTAGTATAAAAATACTGTATCAATAATTATCTTGTGGGGAAATACTATATAGCTATGCAAATATTCCATTTCATCATACTTTTCCTCACTAATTTCAGCATCCATTGATTCTTATCTGAACAAGTAATACTGCCTTAGTGGTTTCCAAGTTACAACTATCTATTTCTATCTTACTCTCTATAAGAACATTCACTATCCTCCATTAATTTTTATATTAATGTAAACTCATACATACTTATTTTATTCTATGGATTATATCACTATAATTATTTTTGTTGCTTAAATTCTCCAGATTTAACCAGTAGGGTCCTCTTCAAGCTGACTTCTGTGTCCTTTTTCTTTTTTCTTTGATTGGAAGGAATATTGTATATATCTATATGATATATAGATACATATATATTTCCCATAACTTCATACTGTTACTTCTAATTAATGTTCATCTGGACAATATTTATTCTAACATTTTTTCCCTTCCATACTTGAAACTCTGTTTTCTAACATTGAGAATCCTGGCTATCATATCAACGAAGCACTTGTTTATTTTTTAATTCTAGAACACATATAAAGTAGATTCAGAATATTTAGCCCATTTCCAAAAGGGCTGCATATAATGCAGGCTAATCCAGTTAACCCACATTTGGAAACTACATTCTTTAAAAAATGATTTTTAAAGATTGTGTAAAATTTACTTCATTCATCTTCTTCAACAAGATCCTCTCGCTTAAGAACTTGTTAAAAACTTGAGGCACAATTGACATACAATACTTCATTATTAGTTTTTGGCATATAACATAATAATTCGATATTTGTGAAAAAACCACCACCACAAGTCTAGTTAACATCCATCACCAAACATCGTTACAGAATTGTTTTGAAAAGTCTTTTAACTAATATGTTCTGAATCCCCACTCTTCTTTAACTTTTTGTTACATACTTTTGTGTCTTAGCTGTATGACTGCACCTTGTTTCTCTACTTCTATAGAAACCTGTTTCATTTTTTGTTAGGTGGTAATCTCCACAGCAAATTCTTCTCATTCTTGTCCCCAGATACCAGCTAAGTAGTAGCCAAAGGTTTTTCTCTTTAATTTCTTACCTTGTAGATTGGCAGGGCCATTGTCTCTAGCTCTTGCTTTTTTCTATAGATCAAGAGATGAATTTTTTTTTAAGGATGAAAACCTAATATAAACCAAAGTCATTTTTTTTTATCTTTTGTGATTTTATTAGACATATTTTTGGAGGATTGGGTTACTATTGTTTTAAGTGGTAGAACTGATCAACATATGATAAATTAAAATTCCATTTTGTTTAAAGAAGGTAATGAAACATTAGATCATACGGAAAATTAATATGTGAACTCTTCATGATCTGCTGTTTTTTAAAAAATTTTATTTATTTGATAGAGAGACACAACGAGAGAGGGAACACAAGCAGGGGGAGTGGGAGAGGGAGAAGCAGGCTTCCTGCCTAGCAGGGAGCCCCATGTAGGACTCCATACGGAGCTCTATCCCAGGACCCTGGGATCATGACCTGAGCAGAAGGCCGACGCCTAATGACTGAGCCCCCCCACACACCCTGTCTGCTATGTTTTAATCATAGTTTTGAGAGGTCGAATTTGATTCAAAACTACTTATATACCGAAAGTGTAATGCATGTATTTTCTTTACTGACCATTTCCTGCAGAAAAATAAATTAAACTAAATTAATATCTAGAGATAAAATTATATTTTACAGACGTAAGTGGCATTTAGGGATATTGGAGGCAGCCAGCCTTTAAAAATGTCATCTTCACTGAAACGATAATAATATGTTACCTTAAGCAAACGCTAAGATGAATCAGTCGGTTCTACCGACGTTGGATTGCAGACAAATTATCTAAGTTTTCTCTCATTTCAATTTGAAACCTTAAGACAGTTTTTTTGCTTTGCAGATTATAGAGACACTGCATTTGCTGCAGGTGATCCGTCTTCATTTAAAGCTGCACTCAAGTGTCTTTAGCACTTGGTGCTAACAAGAATGTGGGCTACCTTAATCCACTGTCAGAAGAAATCAAGTAGAGTTGGCACAGAAGCCAAAGAGAGAAAACACATAAACATAACAGAAGTTATCATGGAAATGACAAATGCAAATAATGGATAAAATGTAATCGAAATGAGCTTTCAAGTGAAATACAAATGTACCGTTTTATACAGTACATTTCAGGAAGTCATCCACACAAGACACATCATGGAAAGATCTACAGTTTTTAGGTTTTGCTATTTCCTTATCTATAATGCTGGTTATTGACTAAGAGGTCTGAGTTACTAAACATCAAGAGAATTGAGTATAGTCTTAGCCTAAATAAATTGGGCTCACGTGGATGGAAATTATCTACTGAATTTGATGTTTATATTATATCACAGACTGGCTTTATTACCAAATCATTTTTAAAAACTGAGATAGGAATATTTGGCAAACACAATATTCTTGGTCACCTCAGAGCTCATTTTAGCACCTTCAGCCTCACTCATTTACACTTGCTTTGACCTTCAGTTTACAGTCTATGAGTTTATAAGTCTTTCTCTTCATCATATAAGACAAAACTGACCCTGTCCTTTATCCTCTACAAAATATACAATTGCACTCTGAGAAATGAAATTATTTTCACCTTACGATTATGGTGATGATATTCCTGATTCTAGGAAATTACAAAATCCAGACCAGGACATATGGGACAGGGTGAGGGTATGATGAGCAATTCTACTGATAGTGGGAAAAAAATCAGCAGAAATATTTCAGATCAAGAAAAAGCCTTATTTTCTCTCTACCTCATGATCCCCTAAACATATATTTGTAAAAACTGCTTTATTCACTCTATTACACTTCCATCATCCCTCCTCCCTAAGCATACCATAACTCCTGATAATTCACTTCGCAACTGGAGTTTGCTTTTGGGGAAAAGCAATTTGTCGACAATTTGTTTTTTCTCTTATTGTATGTATGCGTTTTAAAATGAATAACTTACGACTTAGGAAGAATACATTATTTGGAGACAATGAATGACATGGTGAAAGTATTTCCTTACATCTCCCCCTCCTTTTTTTGATGCTACGAGTGTCAAACCAGTCCGGAAAGTGTTTTATGCCTCAAAGTCTAAAGCAGCAAGTTCCTGAGTTGGAGTACTTTCTTGCCAGACTTTCATCTTTGGTTGAGTATTTCCCAGTTGCTTCTGAAATGACTCCCTCTGAGGATAGTGTTGAAATATTGTGTGCACGGCTGCTTGTCGAAGCCAAGAAATGGCTGCAGAGCTGCTCACGTGAGCTCTTCTAATTGTTCTTGTACTAGCAACTGAGGAATTCTCACAGATGGGTTTATCATAACACTTTGTTAGCATTTTTGTGTAACAACTGCCTTTTCATCTAAAGGAAACCCTGGAGGAAAATACAAAATTCAGGAATAGGGTTTGAATATTAATTAATTGATGCTTCAAGCAAAAAGTTTTCTTTCTTAATATGCTCAATGTACATAGCAAACTTTGTGAAATGTAAGTTTCTTCAAGTTATGCACAGAAGTCATACTTTCTAGGTTTATAATAAAGTATTTTATTTGTCTTTATTTCTTTTTAGAATCTTTCACTTTGATATCTGCTATTCTAAGGATGATTAATTTAGGATATTTTTGCATGCTTACTGTTGTCATTAATATCTCTAATCAGTGTCATTGGGTGAGCATTAATTAATTGCAGATATTTCAATAGAGAGTTTATAATTCAATAAAGGGTTTACAAGCTCCAGTAGGGTGAACAAGATTCTTGACTAGGGCTTTGGTTTGTGAGTTGGGTTAGTTGGTTGGTTGGTTGGTTGTTGACTGGAAGTGTGGTGATTTTTTTAGCAATGAATATTACGGTTTAATTAGTCATATAAGCTAATATTAAAGTTACTAAGGTCCTAAAGGAATGATGTTGAATATGGGATTGTTTTTATACTTTCTTTAACAACTTTGACACATTTATTATTATGATTCTAAATCAAAAAGGAAATACAGAGATAATATTGATTTGATTGGGTACGTATTTTCAGAAATGAATACTTCAAATGTCAAGTAGGTGTCCTTGAGACAGTTATCTTCAGGTCCACTTTTCCCTGTTGCTTACTGAATTCTGTTTTTAAAGCTAATTCTGTATTTATGTGTGTGTGTGTGTGTGTGTGATAGTAGCAAGAATAGCTTTAATTTAAGGTTGCATGAATCCTTTATTCTGTTTTTGTTTTTGTGAGATCTACTAAGGTCATCTTTCTCCTATCATTCATATTGAGATATTTATTAATATTAATTAATTAATATTAATAATGAGCAGTATTTTATTTAACATGAAAAATGAACACAATAATCCATCTTTCTCCAATTCATTATTTTCTCTTAATGGAAAACATGATTAATTCATTAACATATTTTCAGATAATCTTTATGGTTAACTCTATTAATTTAAAATTCTGCCAATTAACATTCATTCATATTAATGGTCTGCTTCTTACTTGTTTACTCTATGGGAAGCATCATTTTATTGTTTTTATTTGGCAATACAACTATTTAATGCACAAGTTTTAAAGTGATGCATTTTCTCTTTTCATCAGTCCCTATTTGTGAAGTTTCTCTCTCTCGTATTCTAGGAATAAAGAAAGGTGTTTAAAGGAAAATAAGAAATGAATTGTTCTGAAAAGGATCAGTGCTTTGTGTCCAAAATCTACAGTAATCCATATTCATCGATGTGGAAATCATTAGTAAAATTGGAAACAAGTGTTCTTCTGCTGAAATTTAATACTTAAAGCAAACTATCTCTGATATAAAAAATAAAAAATGCAATGAACCGATACAAATGCAATGAACCAACAACTGCCAGCTATCATGTTACAGCGATTAGACCACTGCCAACTTTTAAAACATTTATAATATAAATGTACTCATTCCAGTGCATCGTGTTTCATTTAAGGAAGCTTCTCTGATACACAGGATTAAAAGTATAGTTGACCCTTAACACAGGTTTGAACTGCATACGTCCACTTACTCGTGGATTATTTACAATACAGTACTGTACATGCATTTTCTCTTCCTTGTGATTTTCTTAAGAGCCTTTCATTTTCTCTTGCTTACATTATTATACAAACACAGTATACAATATGCATAACATGTAAAATATGTGTGAATCGACTTTTTATATCAGTAAGACTTCTGGTCAACAGTAGGCTATTAGTAGTTAAGTTTTGGGGGAGTCAAAAGTTATCATGGATTTCTGAGCGTGCAGGGGGTCAGTGACCCTAACCCTAATGTTGTTCAAAGGTAACCATGTTTCGTAGAGTAGTATTAGCGAGAACTCATAACTCTTCAGAGGCTGGCCAGAGAGGTGGATGAAATAGCAACCAGGGGGCACTGCAGCTTTATGAAATTACCTCAAAGAAGATGAGAAAAATTTGTTCTGAGATTTCTTAAGAGTTTAAATATGGTTTTTAACTCTCTGTGATATGATTTTGAGTGACCTTGAAAGAGAGGTTCTATTAGGAGTTTATGCTTAAAAATTTAGTCAGACTTTTCTCAGTTGTCCCATTTTAAAATACGATTTTCATTTTAAAGACTTAGATAAATAAAATAAGAGAATGATTTATTTTCTTTCTTATTATTAGTTAAAGAACTGATTCTCAGGAACCTTGAGGGATTGGCAGATGATGTTAGAATTTTAATGTTCTCTTGCATTTAATCTATTTGCAGACACATGTATTTCTATTACAGAAACCTCTGAGATTTAAAGTTAAAAGTTTTTTGTGGAACAAACATTTGGTATTTTGGACATTTGATATTTCCAACCCTTAATTTAAAAGACATTATTATGTTCAAAGTTATTGAAGAAAATTCAATATATTTTACTTCATTAGTACATAGAAGACATTGAATACAGACCATCTCAATATAAAGTCAGTAATGCAGACTGTCCCTTAAAATATTTTCCTAGAATAAGCATAAATCACAACTTGCAGGGCATACTTTGGTCAATGCTATTTGTTAATTTTTTTTGTTAATTGTAAACTTCATTAAATTATGAAGTGTGTGCATGTGTATATAGTAATAAACATATTAATTTAAAATCTTACATAAAGGGGAAGTACTCTGAGCTAACATGAGTTGCGGTTGATTTCTTTTAGTGATTAGAAATCAATGATCTCATTCTGTAAATTAATTACATGGACATATAGATATGGTCCTTCATCTACTTCAGTAGGCAGACAGAGGTAACTGTTCACTATTTTAGGCTCTGAGCCATACTTACAGACCACATATCAACCATTGGTCAATCAAACTACCATTTTCTCCCTCTTATCTCCCCTTCACTACCCTAGAAACCTCCAAAGCAGTTTAAGCAGCCATAGTACTCATCCTATCCCCCTTAGGCACTATTTATATACAAGATCTGAAATTTGTGTGTATATTACTACCATAGTCTCATTCTCGTAATATTCTCTATTTCATCTCACTTTCATTTTTTAAGAGAAACAAGGGATTATATTAAAAGAGAGCCTGTTAATATCATTTTATCTTCCCACTGCAGTTTTTGAATTTGTATTATATAGATAGGAACATCCATTTTCTCCCCTTCATCAGCTTAAGATCACTAGCATGCTCTTTAGTTAGAAAACATGGTCTCCATTTTCATATGTAAAATTCGGTATTATACTTACAGTAACTAATTTTTGTACTATATACTATTTTATATTTATTTATGTGTATATTTAAAATCTATTTTATGTCTCTATCTCATCTATCTATCTATCTATCTATCTCTCTATCTATCCTTCTGACTTTATTGCTGCTAGCTTCTGTGTGCTTTTCTTCTGGACTTGCCCCTGCACATGACTTCAGATTCTTGTGCTACAGATTCCTTCTATTCCTTCGATTCCTGTGCTACAGAGAGTGGAAAGCATTTGGGAGTTTGCATCCTTCTGGATGGTCTTCAGTCAAATAACTGACTGTTGAGTGAATTTGAAAGTCCAACTAACTCTCGTGCTTTGGGCAGGCCAAACAATATGGTGTAATTTGTGCTCCAGAGTTCACCATGGGATCAGGTTGAAGGTGAGATTTTTGCCTGAAAGTCTACAGTTGTTTGCCTTTTGCTTCCTTTTTTTTTTGCTTTCCCCACTTTTTTTTGCCAATTTCTTTTGAAAGCTTTGCTTTAATAAATCACTCGTACATATATCCTGTATCAGGATCGACTTCTGGGGAATCTGACCTAAGGCAAGGAGTTGTTATTCAAATTTCTCTATAACTATTCAAAATTTACCATGATAAAGAAAAAAAAAGTTTTTATATAGATAATCCCCTGTGCGTGTGTGTGTGTGTGTGTGCATAAAAGACCAGGAGGGAATATTGATACTTACGTTTTGAGAAATATGATAAACTGAAATAATTCGGAGGATTCTGCCCTAGTATGAACATACAGGATCCAATATAACTAAAACCATTTAAATATATAGTCGTACATGAAAGAGCAAAGAGAAAATTTCCATGTCAGAAATGTGCACACCCTACACCCATGAGTGGCAGGGAGCAAACACTGAGTCCCTCTCACCAATTCCTATTTATTTCCCGGGAAAGCACAGAACTCCAAAACTTCACCAGGACAGAAAGCAAAGTCTGAATTTATACTGCCCATATAGTCCAAGAATCAATCAGGAGTTTCTAATGTGTAAAAAGAAATAATAATAGATGTATTTAGGAAACTAGAAATAACAGAAAAATTAATAATCTGATAAAGAATATTGCTGCAGCTTGGGTTCCCTTAGGAAGCCAACTCTGGGGCAGTGATTATCATACAGTTGGCTTATTGGGAAGGATTCCTGGAATTAGTTCTTGTAGAATGGAGGGCAAGAGAGTGGGATAAGGCAGAGGGAAGAGTGGAGCTGTGCAATGTTGAAGGAAGCTTCAGCCGATTTAATGGGGTATTCTGAATCTGGGATCTCTCATCAGAGTGTTCCTGACTTGCATGAGCAAGTCTAGAATCTATATCCTGTGATGCTTAATCTTTTGGTGTAGAGTGTTCCAGGGGGAAATACTTTGGGCCTGGTGGTTTCAGACTTACAGCTGAAAATAAGCTGCCAGCAACCCTCCTAGCAGCTGGGAAAAATGAACCATTCATTCCTAAATGCGGATTGGAACAGGGTATCATAGGTCAACATAGATTTCTGTCAGAAACTCAAAGAAAGTTTCAAACTAAATGATGAAAATCTAGAAGTAGTGCTTTCAAAGTAAAAAAAAAAAAAGAGTCAAGATTTGTGGATATAACCACGTTTATTAGTATTACCCTGACAGCAGGAGTCAATAGAACAAGAAATATGATTTATAAGAATTAGAAACAAAGAAGAAAAATTGACATGACTCATAAGTGACAGAATCAATGACATATCTCCATTTTCTCATCATGCCCTTAATCTTTGACTCTCTCTAGTCTTCTTTTCTTGAACACAACACATCTCCCCCATAGCTTCAGTTGTCAGGTCCAATAGACTTTTGTTGGATCGTATATTACTAGACTTCCTTGGCGTGTTTAACACCGCCGGCTACTACCTTCTGGAAAAGTTCTGCTCTCTTGCCTGAGGTGACTCAACTCTCCTTGTTTTCTCCTGCCCATGCTGATTTTTCTTTATGGGTATCTCCTCACCTGCCAATCTCCATGATGCAATTCTTGGCCCACTGCTCTTTCAACTTTACAGCCCGCTTGGATAGCCACATTCTCATCTATATGCTAATGTCTCTCAAGCCTCTGTGGCAGTCTTTGTCCTCGAGACTCTCTTGTCAAGGCTTTTAGACTTGTTTAATCAATGGCCTCCTCATCACCTTCAGTGTCCTGTAGTCACCTCAAATTCAGAATGTATAAAACCAAACTCATTAGTTTTTCTACACTGCAAAATAACTATTGGAATCTGAATCTGGACCCAACAGTGAAAGAAACTATCCACTTAACCACATATGCCTCAATGTATTTGTTTTCTTCATATTAGGAAATTAAACTAAATTTGCCATAAGAGTTTTATTTGTATCCATGGAAAATCTAACCCTAGTCTCACATGTAAAGAAGTTAAATTAATAAGTGACCCTCTTATTGTCTTACATATCAAAAGAGATAACATAAGAGTTGTATTGAAAGGGTTTTTTTTAAAATAAATTTTAATGATTGATGTTTCCCACTGAATTTTGTACCAGATATAAAGGTATTAGTCTTTATTTGTTTTCACATGTTATGCAATAAAAATTGATTAACACTATTTAAATATTATATACAGTTGGGAAGTCTTTGAATCAAAGGTTACACAAATTATATTTCAAGGTTCTTAAGAATCTCAACTGACTTTCTTATCTCCATAATTAACTACGTCTTGAGTATATAATCAGAAAAAAATGAATTAAGGTATACATTGCTAGCTATTAATTCCATAAAACACATTTATTTTTTCTAGTAAATATCTCCTATTTAAAGTATTACTGAAGGCAAATAGTGCGGTTCTCCTGATTGGCAATCTCAGAACTGTAACAGTGACTTATAATGTATTATATACGATGGCTTATATACAATATAGTAGCAGTGGCATATACATATAAGGTTGTATCCTCTTACCTAAGAGAAAGCTGATTATAACCATTCTCTACTGATGTGGCTACTCAAAGAAGTCATGAGATCTTCGGGCTAAGAATTCTTCAGATATATACAGGATAAACTCCAGGTCCAAGATTGTTGCAAGAACTTCAGGATTTCATTCACCGGTTTGTGAAGGCTTATACAACACTCTCACCCGCATCTGTTTGTCCAGCACTTAGAAATGTAGAAATCACTAATTGCAAGAAAGCCTGGAAAATGTAATCCTTAGGTTGAGTGATTTGCTTCCCAAAATAGACCATTTTTTTCTGAGGTAAAAGAGAGAAAGAATGTTGAGTGGCAGCTAGTATTCTAATACTTGACTGAGTAATTACATTATTTATGTTTGTTTGAATTGAGCCATGCATTTCCATTTCCTCTCTAGCAAAGTGTTCAATATCACCTTTGAATTTTCTCAGACCATTAAATTCAGCCACAAGTAGTATGTGGAGAAGGAAATAATCTAATAATCTTAAAAGGCCTCAAAATTTAATATGTGCACTTTCCAGCAGATAATTTATATAAAAAGTAATACCTAGCAACTCAGCTAGAAGTCATGTTACTGAGAAAAAAAATTCAAAAATATTAAAAATAGTTTATTACAAAAGCTGTGAAAACATTCCAAAGCTAAAAAAATTTTTTTCAGTAATGCGAGATTATGAATGGCATATCAAACTATTTTCACATTGACAGAAATAAGGGGAATACTAGAATTCTTTTTTGTTTTATTTTTGTTTTGTATTTGTTTTTGTTTTATAAGTTTGAATCAAAATCAAATTTTCTGCATAATACAAATATTTAGTGAACCTACTACATTATATAGTGTCTATTTCTTGCATAATACTTAGGATATCAACCACAAACTAGACAGTACAAAAATCAGTCACGTAGAGATTCAATGCCACAATGACTTACTTAATTTCATGGTACATCTGAGTGGTAATGCTTTCTACTTTTTGCTACAAGCACTATTTGATTCTGCTTCTAACTCCTTGTTTCTTTTTCTGCTTTTCTTGGATCACTTTTTCACTTTCCAGACTACGGTTCTCCCTTTATCTGTTTTCTTGTTTCTATTTATTTATTTTTCAGAGAATGCACAGTTCTCCTGATGAAAATTTAACCAGAAATGATTCAGGAACAACCACAAGTCCACACTCTTGCCCCTCAATCACATATTCTCTCTCTTATGTAAAGAACAAACAAGAGGGGCACCTGGGTGGTTCAGTCATTAAGTGTCTGCCTTTGGCTCAGGTCATGATCCCAGGGTCCTGAGATTGAGGTCTGCTCCTCCCTCCCCCACTCCTCCTGCTTGTGTTTCCTTTCTCGCTGTGTCTCTCTCTGTCAAATAAATAAATAAATAAATAACTTTAAAAAAAAGAATAAGAAATCATAGAGGGATACAAACTATGAGAAACTCTGGACTCTGGGAAACAGTTACAGAAGGGAGCAGGGTGGGAGGAATGGGGTAAGGGGGTGATGGGTATTAAGGAGGGCATGCGTGGTGATGAGCACTGGGTGCTATACACAACTGATGAATCCTTGAACACTACATCAAAAACTTATGATGTACTATATGCTGGTTAACTAAGCATAATAAAAAATTAAATAAAAAACTAAGTCTGGGATATTAAATGACTCACATTCTACTCTCATCACCATTTTGACTATGACTCTGTCAGAAGTAGGAATGTCTCTTAGTGAAACACCTAAACCAATCTCCATCAAAAAGGTGGGAAAGCCCAGGACAAAGTAATTACTACTGATTTATTTACAGGCAAATAAGTTAACTACATAGACTATATAAACTTCTCTATTCGGCAAAGTAAGTATTATTCTATTTTTTTCCATACTCATTAAACTCCTTTCATAACTACTTTTAAATGGATAAAATTGACTAAGTGACTAAAAACAAGAATTACTTTATGTTGTTTTTCCCGCTACCAATCCATAAGTTAATGTTCTATAGATTTGCAATGCTGGGGGAAATAATGCCAAAAAAGTCTTACAATTCTATTTACAAAATGATTCTGTGATTTTTAAGGATAGGTCTAGAAAAAGATCATCTGCTCTATTAATGTCTGATATAGGGTTATTAATAAGCTGAATTTACATTTTATAGAAATGGTTAATAAATTTCAAGTACTGAAAGAACCTATAAGAAATCACAAGTTTCAATTTTACAGTTCAGAATGACCTTGCGAAATCACTGAACATAATTCCTTCGTATGTTGCAAGCTACGTACATGCCACACAGATTATAGAAACCTATACTCAGTGAAACAATACAACCAAATACATATTTTTATACAGACAAAAATATATTTAAGTTTTATTCCTTTTTATCTGTCCATAAGTTGCTATGTGAACACAGTTTTTCCACAGGTAAATAAGAATGAGTTGAGACTACGTGATTTCAGTTATCATTTCTAATTCTAAGAACCTATAATATTGATTTTTTCAGAGTATACTATGACCAATTTCTATGCTATCCAAACATGTAATACAGATTTAGGAATGTGGCCAGAAGGTGCAATTTTATTGCAGACTTAGATGAGATTTAAATTGCAATCATCACTGAAATGGTAACAACAGTAACAACAAAACCAAAAAAAGGCTAAAGCTTTTTAGACACATAATTTAAGTTGTGCTATGTAGGTGGCAAATGTATCCTAATCCTTGCTATCACACTGAAACGTTTTATCCTATGGAAATAGAAAATATTATTAGTTTTACTTTGATCTCTGTCTAAACATAGTTTTAACAAATATTTATTTATTAAATATGTTTCTACTTTGGGTCAGAGGGTCCCTAGGTACTCCAGATACATTAATTACCAAACACACACACACACACACACACACATTATCACTGCCTTCAAGTAGCTTACATTCTAATAGGAGAAAACAAACAGGAAGTAGTAAAGTCAGTTACATTGTGTTAAATACTAGGAAGTAGTAAGTGGATTTGGAAAAAGAATAAGTAGAGCAGGATGGGGGAATCAAGATTTCCAGGGTAAGGGAAATTCAGTGTAAGCTGCAAATGATGGCATGTCACATAATTTGATAAGAAAAAAACAATCAAAATTCAAAATTGTAGGAGGATGAAATTTGAGGGCAATGAAATTTAAAAGACTGCCATCTATTTCCATATAACCGATTGACCTGCATCTTAGGAAGTAATGGAAAATTATATTTATTAAAACAAATATTTCGCACTTGCTTTAATGTCCCATACCATCCCCGTTCTCTAAATCAAATTCAGTTTTTCATGGGCATTGAAATCCTGTCTTTGCATGAACATTCTCTGGAAGATCTGCCTTAATGAGTAAAATTATGAGCCAAATCAACAATTTTCTCCTTCTTTATTCAAACAAATTCCATTTTGATTTACAACCCCACTAAACACAATTCATGTAACTGAATGGCTCCCGAAATATTGATCAATTTCCTGATTTTTAATTGTATTTTTGAAACAGCATCTCAAAATATCTCATCTAGGCAATTTTTAGGTATCCTTAGAGAAAAGAAGCCTTGAAAAAAATACTCTTGGTATTTTAAATAATAAACAAGGTATAATAATGAAGGGAAATGAAAGCTAAAAAAGTCTCAGTTAAGGTATTTGGAGATTTTTTGTTTGTTTTGTTTGTTTCAAATTTTTGTTTAAATTCCGGTTAATAAATATAGTAATATTAGTTTCAGGAGTAGAATTTAGTGATTCATCACTTCCATATAACACCTTGTGCTCATCTTAAGTGTCCTCCTTAATCCCCATCACCCATGTCGCCCATCCCCCCATCACTACCCTCCCCTCCTATCTAAAAGCACTGTTTGTTCTCTACAGTAAATGGAGATTTTATTTGTTAAGATTCGGAGTTTTATTACAGCAGATTTAGGCTTACAGCAAATTTTAGAGGAAGACATAGCTATATTGCATTTATCCCTTACCCTCACCTGTGCATAGGCTCCTCAGTTATCAATATTACTTACCATAGTTTTTTTTTTTTTAACCAAGGATGAACCTACATTGCCTACATCATAGTCACTCAAAGTCCATAGTTTACCTTAGTGTTCACTCTTGGTGCTGTACAGTCTATGAGTTTGGACAAGGGTACAATAACATATATCCCTCATTGTAATGTCATAGAGAATTTCCACGGCCTTAAAAAAATCCTCTGTGTTCTCTCTATTTATCCCCCTCTCCCACCCTTTGCCACCACAGATCTTTTTATTGTCTCCATAGTTGTGCTTTTTTTTTTTAGATTGTTATATAGTTGGAATCATATAATATGTACCTTTTTCAGATTGGCTTCTTTCAGTTAGTAATATGCATTTGAGGTTCCTCCATATTTTTTCATGACAATAGCTCATTTCTATTTAGCAGTGAATAACATTCTATTATCTGGATATAACACAGTTTACTTACCCATTCACCTACTAAAGGACATTTGGTTGCTTCCAAGATTTGCCAATGATGCATAAAGCTGTTATAAACATCTGTTTGCAGGTGTTTATGTGAGTATAAGTATTCAATACCTTTGGTTAAACAGCTAGGAGAGTGATTGCTGGATTGCATATCAAGAGAATGTTTAGTTTTGTAAGAAACTGTCAAACTGTCTTCTAGAGAGACCCATTTTGTGTCCCTACCAGCAGTTCACGAACATTCTTACTGCTCCACATCCTTGTCAGCATTTGATGTTGTCAGGGTTCCAGATTAGGCCATTCTGATAGTTGTGCTGTGGTATCTCATTGTTGTCTTGATTTGTACTTCCTTGGTGACATCTGATCTTTCAATACGCTTATTTAACATCTGTATATCTCATTGCTTAGGTATCTGTTAAGGTATTTGGGCCATTAATTAATTAATTGTTTTCTTATTATTGAGTTTTATGAGTTCTTTGTATGTATTAGATAAGAGTCCTTTATCAGATATGGTTTTTGCAAATATTTTCTTCCAGGTTGTGACTTGTCTTCTAATTCTTTTGGTACCTTCTTTTGTAGAGCAGAAGTTTTTAATTTCAATGAAGTCCAGTTTATTTCTTTCTTTCATGGATCCTGCCTTTGTGGTTGTATCTAAAAAGGCATCACCACATCTATGGTGATCCAGGTTATTCCTGTGCTATATTCATAATTCTGGGTTTTACATCTAAATCTATCATCCATTTTGAGTTAATTTTTGTAAGTGTAAGGTTTGTCTGGATCCTTTCTTATTTTTTTTGCATATGAACATTCAGTTGTTTCAGCACCATTTGTTGAAGAGACTGTCTTTGCTCTGTTGTATTACCTTTGCACCTTTGTCAAAGATCAGGTGACTATATTTATGTGGCTTTATTTTTGGACTCTGTCCTGTTCCATTGATCTCTTTATCTAATTCTTTTTACTAATACTGCACTCTTGGTTATTGTAGAAGTCAGGTAGTAATAGTCCTCCAATTTTATTGTTTGTCAATACTTTTTTGGCAATTCTGAGTTTTTCCCTTGTCATATAAACTTTAGAATCCATTTGTTGATATCTACAAAATAACTTGCTGGGATTTGATTAGGATTGGATCTATAGATCAAGTTGGAAGGAAATGACATTTTGGCAATATTGAGTTTTCCCAACCATGAGCATGAAATGTCTCTCCATTTATTTAGTTCTTCTTTGATTTTGTTTATTAGAATTTTATACTTTCCCTCAAATGGATTTTGTACACATTTTGTTAGATTTATACTTAAGTATTTTATTTTGGGGGAATGCGAATGCGAATATAAATGCTATTTCAATTTCAAATTCCACTTTGTCATTATTAGTATGTAGGAAAGCAACTGACTTGAATATTAACCTTGTATCTTGGAACCTTGCTGTAATCACTTACTAGTTCCAGAAAGTCTTTATTTTTAGAAATTCTTTTAGATTTTCTAAATAGATGATCATGTCATCTGTAAACAAAGACAGCTTTATGTCTTCCTTCTTAATCTGTATATATTTTCTTTTCTTTTCTTGACTTCTTGCTTGCATTAGGAAGGACTTCCAGTATGATGTTGAAAGGAAATGCTGAGTGAGGTCTGGTCACATTTTCAAGAGTTGACTCAGTCTCCCTAAGTAATTAGTCATACATTTATGAAATTAGACAAAGTGAGTCAAATATGTACCATGTGAAAAAGAAAGTGTCATGCCTTTTTTACAATTATTTGAAAAAAAAATAAAATGATGTGAATGTTAAATTCAAATCAAGAATTCTAAGTTGTTTTTCATAAGAAATGAGGCTTAGCAAATAAAAGTCATTAAACATTCACGTAAGGGGAAATAAAAATGCTAAGTAAACAACAGTTTTCAATAATTATAAACAAATGAAAATTAAGAATAGAGCTGAGGGTTAAGCTGGGGAAAAACTTTGGGGCCAAGACATTGATTCATTCATATATATATATATATATATAGTACCTATGACATGCCAGGTAATATATTAGGGATGATCTAGGGATGATCAGGGCAAAAGAAGAACCCCTCCACTCACCAAGGCTGAATGACTCCATCCAGTTCAGCCTCCTTTTGATTTTTAAGCTTCTGGAATCCCATGAGTATGAATTTCTATAGCAGTGAACAACCTTGTTGGCTGCCCCTGGATAACACCTGACCTTAAGTACAGACAGTGGATTTTGGCAGCTAGGCAGGCACCATTCATGTCCATCTGGAACATTCAGAGAGGGAGAACTACCTTCCTGCCAGCATCCTTGAAAGATGGTCTGATAAGCATATGAAGTCAGTGTTTGAGTCCATAGAAGGCTGGAATTTACTACCAAATGTATCACAGATTTTTTTTTAAAGATTTTATTTATTTATTAGAGAGAGAGAGACTGAGAATGAGAGGGGAGAAGGTCAGAGGGAGAAGCAGACTTCCCGCAGAGCCAGGAGTCCGATGTGGGACTCGATCCCGGGAGTCCGGGATCATGACCTGAGCCGAAAGGCAGTCGCTTAGCCAACTGAGCCACCCAGGCGCCCCTATCACAGATTTTTAAAGCTATTGCTTCTTGCTTTTTTTTAAATCTAATTAATACCTAGCACCTATCCCTGTCTCCACTTGCTCCGTGGAAACTAAGAGTGAAATGGTCTTCATCTATTACACTGAATTTTTTTTCTTAAATTTGCCACTTCTACTCTGGATGTGTGACTTATATGTCTTGCTACTCATCTCAAAGAAACAACAACCAATGCAATAAAAATTAAAAAGATGAAATTGTACCATAGATGTGTGATTTCCCATAGACCCCACAAGTATTTCTGATAAAAAACAAGTATTTTAACCGGAGAAGTTTTACAAAAAAAAAAAAAATGTCTTCAGGTGAAGAAGATTTCTATTGGAAGAAAGTTTTAAAAATACTTAAATTTAATGTTACTTAAATTTAACTGTTAATGTGAATTAACAGTTCACAATCAAATAAATATATAATGAAATTGTGTGTCATGATTGCTCTGATATGAAGAATTTGAGAGGCAGGGCAGGGGGTTGTGGGGGGTGGGGAAAAGAAACAAGATGGGATGGGGAAGGAGACAAACCATAAGAGACTCCTAAACTCACAAAACAAACTAAGGGTGGCTGGGAGGTGGGGGGCGGGGTAGGGTTATGGACGTTGGGGAGGGTATGTGCTATGGCAAATGCTGTGAAATGTGTAAGCCTGATGATTCACAGACATGTACCCTGGGGCAAATAATACATTATATGTTAATAAAAAATTAAAAAAAAAGAAATTGTGTGTCTATGAAGCAAAAAAAAAATCTTGCTTTATGAGTTCAATAAAGGTCTTTCTAAATCAATTTAAAATGTCCTGACATTTTTAAGAACTGAACTAATGTAGTTTATCCATTATCAAACTTAAATTCTCAAACATGATGAATATATTTAGTTATAGATGTATAGGTATTGCCAAAATAATTAGTATTTTACAATTATGATGTTTATTAAAACCCACAGAATAGAAATTTAAAAATCAACTTGGCAAGCAGAAAAATAAAATGTGATTCCCAGGCAAAGAACTTTATTTTTTGTATTGTCTGAAGTCCTTAAATTATAATGGAAATGTTTACTCTGATTTCTTTCTTTATGAGAGGGTTCCTGATTTTAATTTGGCTTCCCTTTCAACAGTCCGCCATGATGTTACATCTGAGGATCATACATTTGCTAATAATTGTGCTTTTTTCTTTTTTCTTTTTTGCAATTCCTTGTTTTCTAGTACCTCTTTCATTTTCTTTTAGACTGCCACATGGCAATGATAGTTATGAATATTTTGATGTTTCTTTATTGCTGTAATTGATGATTCTCCTATATTTACTTGTTTATTGTAGACACTGAATAGAAAAATAATGTGCAGATTATTATCTTCATTTTTATCTATCACAAGACCCTGTTTATCTAGCTAAACTAATCTATATCTCATTGTTTGCTCAGTGATCACTGCCCACATCACTGCTCGGTGCTTCACTGAATCTGCCTTTCAAGCCTCTGAGAAGTCATTCAGCTCACGATTTCTCCCCTTTATTTCATGTTATGCAATCATATTTAACACTTTGTTGCTGGTTCTAAAACTTCATAGACTTGAATTTTTCAAGTGAAATAACTGAGGCATTCTGTTTGCTGATTAATTGAGTGCGTCCTAGAGAACATTTAAAATGTCCATAGTTTGGGAGCGCCTGGGGTGCTCAGTCCATTAAGCATCTGCCTTGGGCTCAGGTCATGATCCCAGGGTCTGAGATCGAGCGTCTTGTGTGTCTGTGTGTCGGGGCTCCCGGCTCAGCGGGGAGCCTGCTTCTCCCTCTCCTTCAGGTGCTCTCTCTCCCCCATTCAGGTGCGCTCTCTCTTGCTCTGCTCTCTCTCAAATAAATAAATAAAATCTTTAAAAAAAACCCTTTATAAATAAATGAATAAATAAAATGTCTGTAGTTTCAAAGATCCTGGTTTCCTATTATGAGGCATTATAATATCATATAACGTATAAGAATGATGAAAACATGCCCCATCACATGAAAAATTCCTAGAAAAGGAACTCAATAGGATAAAGAATGGTTGTTCTGCTTTTTTATATCCCCAGGAATTCATGGTCTTCTAAGCTCAGTCGGAGCTCCAGTTAATAAGCATAAGAAATAATGACATTTGCTGCCCCTTGGCATCATTGTCTGTTATAGGAATCAAACAAACAAACAAGTTCTCTGTGCTTTCCTTCACCTTTGCCAGCTGGCTCCTATCAGATTGGTGTGTGAGAAATACCTCTTCAATTACAATACCAAAACCAAATATATTTGCTTTTCCAGATATATAAAGTCTGTACTTTATCATCTTATTTGAATTTTCAATTAAGTTGTTTAAAAATTACATATAAAATGCACTTGCCAACGATTTTCTCTGTAACTTTTCAGGTTGAAATTAGATGAGATGGTAATAAATATCTACTATAAATCATACTTCTAAAAAGTGTTACAAATGTTATGGAATACTTTGTTTCCTCTGAATGCTATTATTCAAATTTGAAGAAGTACTAATTTCATTTATATCTATAGAGGGGTGAATTTTCCAAGTTGAAGGGAAAATTAAGCTTTGATCTAATATTTTATTCTCTAGTTTCTCCTGTGGATTCTCTAGTTTCTTCTCAGTAAACCCCCATTTACTGTATTTTATTTTATTATTTTTCCCACTTACTGTATTTTAAAGCCAAATGGAAAGGACAACTCTTAGACTGGATGAAAGAGAAATAACACCTTTATTATCTTGTTTATGACAATGCTAGAAGAGTGCCCTACACTCACAGGCACTGAATATAAATGCTTAGGACAATTATAATGAAAAATACTTTGGATGATTGTCACGATGACAGTAATAATGACAATAATAAAGATGAAATGTTCTCCCTTCATGTGTCTTTTTCTTTCCGTCAGAAATTGCATCACTATTCAATGAGGGCTCATTTTGAAAACATGATCTACCTTCTGTACAAAACCCTTGACCTATTATTTATAAAGAAATATAAAAATATCATTTTACAAGGTATGGAAAATCACTAGTTCAGATGAGAGAGATAATGTTTATTTCTTTATCTTTGGATAGCTTTCCCACAGCAGAGAATTGATAAAAAATAGTCCCAAAGTGTTATCTCACAAGATTTCACCCATCAAACTATCTTAAATGCAAGTCAGATCTTGGCAGTTACCTACGTCTGGGCTTCCTGATGATAACTGGAAATTTTAAAAGGAGTAGGTTTTTCCCTAAAATAGCTTTATGTGTCAGATGCACTTCAGTTTATGAGGTGACACAGTCTTTCCCTATTTGAATTGAATGCAAGAAGCTAAAATAATCTCCTCGTATATAGGCATTAGTTAATTTCTTCAACACTCTGCCGAATGTCCTTATTTCAGCTTGTCTGTGACTTCTGAGGATGTTTATTTCCTGCCGCCCCTCTTGCTCTCCAATTTGAACAGATTCCAGATCAGCTATAATGAAATCAGGCCTTTTTCTGTGACCATACTGGTCGTTTTGGTCCCATTTTTCATTAGCGCTTTGAAAACTTAATTGCCGGACAAAATGCCATTCTTTAATTCTCCTTACAAAGACAATGAGTTTTTCAAGGAGAGTCTATGATTATTTTAATTAAAAACCCTTTTCTTTGAAAGTTAAAACAACTTTAGCCTAACATCATCATTTCTTCAAGCACATTAACTCATTAGAGCAAAAACGCAACGGTAGCCCTGAGCCTGCATTACAAATGACGTATTTAATGTGCCTTTAATCATTTACAATGGATTCCCTGATTAACTATTATTGCGAAATACTTGGCATTGCATCCATACATCATTAACAAGATAAAAAAAAACTGAAGCTTCATTCCATTTTATAGATACATCAACTGTTGCCAAGCATTTCTGCCAATCAACCTTGACCTAAAGTTAGAACTTTTGTTAGTTTTCATGGCAAAATAAGGGCATTCAAGTTTCAAGCTAGTGAATTTCGAGTTTAAATTAAACTAAATCAGGGGCGCCTGGGTAGCTCAGTGGGTTAAGCCTCTGCCTTCGGCTCAGGTCATGATCTCAGGGTCCTGGGATCGAGCCCCACATCGGGCTCTCTGCTCAGCAGGGAGCCTGCTTCCCTCTCTCTCTCTGCCTGCCTCTCTGCCTACTTGTGATCTCTCTCTCTGTCAAATAAATAAATAAAATCTTAAAAAAAAAATTAAACTAAATCAGAGGCCTGGCTGGCTCAGTAGGTGAAGCATGTGACTCTTGTTCTCATAGTTGTGGGTTTGAGCCCCGGGTTGGGTGTAAAGAGTACTTAAAAATGAAATCTTTAAAGAAGTAATTAATTAAAATAACTCTGACAGAAGTACACTGTACCCCCAAAATTAATTATTTTAGATGAGGTGAAGATGCTTCTTTTTTCTTAAATTGAGTGTTCTGGATAATTACCATGCTGATTGTTTTCTCTACCATGTGATACGGGTTAGCTTTGTGTTGGTCACTGTACCACCTGATAACATAACCAAATGTATTTAACCCTTGAGTCACAAAAAACCTTTTTGAGTAAAGTCAATTTAATTTTTTTCCCTTGTCTCCTTTTGGCTTTATCTTTGTCCATTCTTTTGGAGTTGATAGCATTACTGAAATAAGGAGTACTCAGAGCTAGCCTCATGGTTCATTAATCCATAATTTATTCCACAAATTTTTAAAACATTCAGTGTGTTTTAGACATTAGCATAGACGCTGGAGGTACAGAAATTAAATGACATTGTTTCTATTCCCTACAGCTCAAAAATTGCACAAGTATACCTTAAGAGTCTTTGGTAAGAAAGAGGGAGACAACCCATAAGACTGTTAAGCATGGGAATTAAGCAAATTTAGGGTTGCTGGAAGTGAAAGGGGCAGGGGGATGTGATAACTGGGTAATGGACATTAAAGAGGGCACGTGATGTAATGAGCCCTGAATTATAGAAGACTGATGAATCACTGAAAAAGAAAAGGAAGAAGAAAAAAGAAAAAATGAACCATTGGCTTAACTAAAAAAAAAGAGAGAGAGAGAGAGAGAGTCCTTGGTAAACATTCATCAATACCATACATGCTGATTTTAAGGAAGTGTTTCTTGGGCTTTCATGGAGATCTGAGTTAAGTGGAAAAATCAAATAATCCCCTATCTGCTCCATATCATATTTCTCTATCTTACTACCAAGAGCCCTATGAAAATCTATGTAAGTGTCTGTGTAAAGCTGTAATGTAACTTTTTGGAGTTTTACTTAACAATATGGGTGTAAGAAGTTTTTTATTATTTAAGGAATGGGAGAAATTGTTGATTATTTTTCTCAGGTATCTAAGTAGAATGTTACATTGTCAACCTCTTTGAATGTGCTAGATGGCTTTCAGATACCACAGTTACTTTTCATGGCAATTGTCCAAGTGTATCTTAGGTCATGGAATATTTCCTTTGAGGCACACAATGTGCCAGAGTCAATAGATGAGCTGAAAAATTAGTCATAAGCAGAGAACACCAACAAAGAGACGCAGCTACTAAGACAATAAATCTTCTGACGTAACAAACAACTGACAAGTGTTGAGGACAAAAACATTCAGTGTTATGATATCCAAGTGATATATCCTATTAACCAAATAATAATTTTGTTTAGAGGAAAGTAACTTCTTCTTATGTATGAAGGGACTTGAACAGAGCAAGTATCTGCCTATTTTTCGTAAGACATTTAATTAATTACCAACCCATAAAGTAGTTTCTATTGGATTACTTTTGCTGTGTAATACTCCACCCCCAAACTTAGTGGCTTAAAACAAACTTTCATTTACCTCATGATTCTGTGGGTCAGAAATTTGGGCTGGGCTCAAATGGTGAGTCTTCTGCCTGACTCACTCATGCTCTGTGGTGAGTCGACAGGTTGCTGGCACAGGTTGTTCTGAAATGTGGGGAGGGGGCTACACTGGAACATCTCATTTCTGCTTTCTGTCGTCTCTTTTATCTCAGCAAGCTTGTGTGAACATTTTCACATGGTGCCCAGATGGTTCCAAGACATTTGAGGAAAGAAAAGCTCTCCTCACAAATGTTTTTCAGACTTCTGTTTGTACCTAATAACATTTTAGTTTTCAAAGCAATTCACATGGCCAATGAAAGATTATGGGACACCACAAAAAGTTACTCAGGATGTGGACACAGGAAGAATTTTGGAGCCATTTTTGCATTTTACCCCTGTATTACATGAAGAGTGCTTACTTTGGCAGTAAACTAAAATATTGAGTTATCAGTAGCTTGCCAGATTTTTCTTAGGTAAGTCATTAATTAAAATCTGGATCTCATAGGTCTTGGCCCAAAGGACTATTCCTGCATATATTATCAATCAACTGCATATATTATGAATCAATCACCGGGCAAGTAAACTGCATGTTCAGTGTATCAGCTTCCAATCTATAAACGAGGATACTAGACTTATGGCCTCTACGAATCCTTAAAGTTCTGATAAATTTTACTCCAGAAAATATTTCATAAATATTTCCCATAAACAAATCCTCTTGTCTACAAAATGAGACACTACAGGGGTGTCTGTGTGGCTCAGTCTGCTAAGTGTGGGATTCTTGATTTTGGGCTTAGGTCCTGATCTCAGGGTCATGAAATGGAGCCGCACATAGGGCTCTGCTCTCAGCAGGGAGTCTGCTTGGAATATTCCCCTTCAGGGTCCCCTCCCCCAGTTTGTGTGTGTGCACCTGTACAGGCACGTTCTCCATCTCTCTCTCTCTCTCTCAAATACATAAATCTTTAAAAAAAAAGAAAACACCAAAATGGGACACTACAAAGAAACATAAAATCTTGATATTGATATGAAGAAATTTGCAATCTAATATTAATCATAATACCTATGTATTAAGAAACTCTGTTGTCTGTACATATACAGACAACATTCTTGTTTAATATTCATGAAAATCCTGCCAACTAATGTTTATTTGCAGTTTTGACATAAGGAAAAAGACACACAGAAGAACGAGTAATTTGCTTGAGATCAAGAATCTATGAAGTGATCTTGTTTAGAATGTGGATCCACAGTTCCTTATCATTACATTATATTTTCTCTGGGCCCATTGAGTCCAGACACATGTTGACCCAACACATATCAAACATGTATAAAATATATCAAACATATGTAAAACGTAAAAAACAGGATAAGTCTCAGTGTATGGAATGTAATAAATTTTATGTGCAAACAGGGAGGAGTGAAGTCAGGAAAGGCTCGATATGTAATTTTAGCTATGAGGCAAGATTGGAGGGACCTGAAGCTTTGGGAACTTGGGTTACTGGTCCTTTGAAGAAGTAATTAATAAAAGAATATATTTGACTTCTGCAAGAATTTTGTTTTAGGAAATAGTGGTAGTTTCATCTAAAAAGAGAGCTTGAGTAAAAATTGTACCTGACTTTGAAAATTACCTTGTGTAGTTTGAACTTTTTTTTGCCCAAGAGGCAGTGTGGATATATTGAATGTTTTTAAACAGGGAAAGTAGATCGTAACATATGCTGGTAGTTTGGCATGACTACCTTTGAGGCCAGGAGCTAGTAGAATGTTATTAAAATATTTTCGGAAAGCATTTCTCAAAGTGTGTTTCACAGAACACTAGTTCTTAGAGGTTCTAGGGGCTATTATTATCTATTTAAGTTGCTGGGAATTTTATATTAAATGAGTCAATGAGGTTTCTTTATTGGAAGACATCTCTGCTCATGAGTATTTAAATCTTTACAATGGTGTAAAGCATGTGGTATTTTTGAAATGTTTGTAAACATCACAGAAAGTCCTTTCTTTTGCAGAGATTTTAGAAAGCCAATGTTCTCAATGCTCTGAAAATGCTGGTTCGATTATAGGTGATAGAGAATATTAGGAATAAGGAAAAAAAAGAATTTAGGAATATTTTTTGGTGAAGAAAAGTGTGATAGGATTATTGACTGGTTTAGAGAGGACAAGATAAAACAATATTAAAGATAAATCCACAACTTTGAATTTAAATGACAAGAAAAAAAAACACTTAAAAAGTGATGATGTGTGACTGCTTAGATGGGGCAAATAGAAATGGAGATGAATTCAGATTTAGGTGAAAAATCCAGGTGGTCAAAAAAAAAAAAAGAATCTAAGTTGTCGCTGGTATTAGATGAATATCCTCCTCATTCTTTCCTCTCTGTTAATCAACTGACTTTCTACTTCTGATGTCTCCTTCCATGGGAAGGACTTCTGATTGAAATAATAGTCTTGTCTTTTTTCTGACTACTTCTTTGTTCCATGAGAAGACTGGCTTATCTTATTGGTGAATTTCAAATTTTTGGTTGGTGGAAAAGGGGATCTGCTTGTTCAAAGCAAAAAAGCTATGTCTTCATGGGGACAACTCCGGTTTTGAGTGCTCTACTGAGAAGTGCTGCAGCAATGTGCCAAATTAAAAATACCACAGTAGTATCAAAACTAAGGCATGTTCTCCAATCTAGATTGTATCTGGGTAACAATTGATATTTTGATTTCCATCTACTTATCTTTTATCTGTCTCTCAGTTGGTTCAGAATTTAGCAAAGGGATTTCATCAGCTTCTCTGAAACTCTCATGAGGGCCACACCACAGTTCCTCAGTTTCATACTTACAGAGTGATTTAACCTGAGACCTTAGATTCCAAACTGTAAGTTCACGTTAGAGACAACCTGATGTACCAGTTGGGAAAAGTGTCTCTCTCTCTCGTCGGAAGGCAGATTCACTTGGTAGAAATATAGCCACCGTGGGAAGCCAAATTGTAAAAATTATTAGTTAATTTAACATGACTACCTTTGAGGTTGGTTATTGTGAGCCCAAGAAAAACTCCATGAAGTAGAGATGGGTTACCTAGCCAGAATAACCAGGCAAGACCAGCAATGGACTTGGATTTGGGGGGGAAAGTATACATAGAATAATTTATTTTGCTTTTCCTAAGATGTCTTTGTATGTCCTGAAGGCCTGAGATAGGACGAGTGAGACAATATGAATTCATGCATATTTAGTCTATTTACAAAGGCAATGACTAAGTTAGCAGAGAACACAGTTTTTCCAAAAAGTTCCGTAAATCATTTCCTAAGATGGAACTAGCTAAATAACCTTTGGAATCACATCTAATTACTGTTTACATATAGCTTTTTGCATTAAAATTTCATAAGCAACCTCCAAACTGATCTAACTGATAGTAGTATATGAGTTTGTTTTCAATTGGCTCGGAGCCAGCACTGTTCATCAATCAAGCCAAACTGTGCCCTTGGCACGTCTCACTCTTGTGGTTGTAAAAGGGTAAATCCTGAGCAGTCCTCATTATCTCATTTTCTCTTCCACGATATCTCCCGAGACCACTATATTTCTCAATTATCAAAATTCAAATATTTCCTTCTCTTGATACAACAAGATTTCCCTTCTGATGGTTATTATTCAACCCTCCCGTAAAATTAAGCAAGTATTTTTTAGAATTCATTAATTCCCTTAAGGAAAATGCCCTCTCTGTATATTTTTTTTAACATGCCATTTTCATAAGTCAGTGGTCATCATCAATATAAGATCATATTATAATAGCAGTGCTGAGGTGCAGTGATAGGATATACTTTTGTACCTGACACTATATGGGCATTCAAGTGCATGGTCAATAAAGTAGGCTCAGCAGTACCAGAGAAGACCAGCCCACCCCAATGTTAGTCACCTTGAAAAAGTAGGTATCCAAGGCCCGTTTAAATAAATTATTTTATCTTGGATTTGAAGATAGATGATGATAAAGATAATAACTGAAAAAAACACAAAATTGTATGGTATTCATGAACAATATCACTTTGATATGATCTACTTAATAAGGAGATCACAAGAGTCTTACCAAGCGTATTTGTTTCATACTGAAACCTGAAAATAATGATATGTATTTGATTCTTCTTCCTGCCATTAAGTATTTGCAAATCCCCTAGACTCTAAAGCCTGGAGTGATAAGGTGAAGTAATAGTATTAGAAAATTTGCATGATGATTCTAATTTTAAATCATGGAAAAAGAAAGAGTAAATATGGAATTTTACAAACTGTCACATCAATTTGCCATTCTCCATCTTCATAAATGCCCTGCAGCCTGAAAAAAGCAATTATTTAGAAGGAAAAATTCTCTGCCTTATTGCTATAATACGAGAATCAAAGGAGAAAATGATTACATTGTCTTAGAGCTGAGAGTAAAATAACTTTCTAAAAATTGACTAAATCAATGTCGAGATATTTACCTGGGTAATATACTATGAGAATCATGACTTTAAGGCAAGGATTAAGGTCAGTTTATTTTTGTCCTACAGAAAACACCCCAGAAATGAATATCAAAGGAGGAAAAATGAAATAATTCAGGTACTTTTGGGATAAACCAATCAGAAATGCCCCCCAAACTGTGATCTGTTCAGTTTTTTGGCCCTTTAAATACTGCCTAAAACTGTATCTGAAATAACTTCATGCAATTTCTTGTGGTTCTAACCAACTCATTCATTGACATATCCAAGAATGATTCTTTTCCTTTTGCAAGGACTGCGTTAATGGCAACAGACAAGTTGTCATAAAGGATTTTCTTGCTGTCTTTTGGTGCATCTAATGTAGAGACATATGCACTAATCAATGTCATTGTTTGAACTCCCTCCAGTCTCAATTTTAATGTCTTAAGCCTGAGGCTGACCATATGGCTCAAAAATAAGTCTTTTCTCCTTCTAAAAGGTCACAGTCTATCTTTAGTTACATTTTTAAAACTGCTTTAAGCCCATGATTTAAGTACCTGGGTGACTTTCAGAAATGATAAATCTTTCCTGAGAATAAATGTGACTTGTTTACTGAGGAACAAAACAAAGCAAGCAAGTGTATCCAAATACAGTTTAATATGTTGGAAAAACATATGTTAAAAGTGATGGAATCTTGAAATTTATGGGTATAATTGTAATTATTTTCACATGTAATGAGGAAGAATCAAAATTATCTCTAATGTTAAGGAGGAATCTAAATGAGGACACGGTGACATTTTCTTATCAGTAGCTCATCTTTATCACCAATAATCAATTAGGAAAAATGAAAGAGATCTATATATAGCTATAGATATTGATATATAGGTATTTTAGCACTCTTTCTTTTTAAAACTCAATTTCTGGATTAGAGCTACTACAACTATAGATTCTTTATATATTTTTCTTTTTTTATATTTTTTATAATTTGATGATTATATTCACATTTCAATATAAAATACTTGGCATATTAGAAAACTGAATTTCCTTTTTTTGTATTCTGGGAACTATTTATTAAACAAAGAAGCACTAAAATTAGTAAAAAAAAAAAAAAAGACAAATGATTCTCAGTTGCAAGCTGAGAATCCTTCAAGAATGTAAGAAAATGAAATGAAATGAAATGAAATGAAATCTTTTTCCAAAACTCATTATGTTACATGTCTAAAACACAAAGTCTAGATTACTTCACTAAGTGCCCAACGTGTGTTCAGGACCTGACGGCTTTCACTTATTACTTCAGACACTCCCAATCCTTGAATCACTTTGGTCCAAGAAGGCAGCAATCAGAAGACAATGCTCTCTCAAATCTGTAGATTGTGTAATTGACATAAAAACTCTACCCTGGATGCCTACAAATCTACAGCTTGACTCCTACTGTCTTCTCCCCTTCCTTTCTAGATTCACTGACCTACACTCATTTCTTCATGTAAGAGCCTCACCTGAGCCACATCCAGGGCAGAGATTCTGATCATTTGTTTCGTTCTTGCCACACTCATTTCAATGAGAACTGATTCTTAGAAGCCTAAGACTGTCCCAATAAAATCAAAATTAAGTTACCTCCCTGAATGCTGGTATCTTTCCTAGCCCCACTCACTCTTGTTGTTGTCTTACTTTTTCTATTGATCAGTTTCTATACTCTTACTATGCATACTGATCAAGTCTGCAAACAGACCAAACCCCAACACAAAGGTGCCGTTAAGAATATATTTTATGAGTGTTTTCTTAATACTCTGAATACGTGAATATGTTTTTTAAGATAAATATATCTTCACAGGTAGTTATAAGGATGTTCTTTCTCATGGGAAACAAATGAGATCAATTAACTGTCAATACGTGAAACTACTATTGCACTGCATGTTAACTCACTGGCAGAGAGATATAGATATCTATATAGAAATATAGTTTGGTATAGGCATATTCAGTCAAATCATATATACCCTTAATTCTTTAGCTAAATATTGTGAAACTTCTCTAATAATAATTATACTAACTTGCCCTTCAGTTGGGAGTATCTGAATCCATTCCATCTCCTTACACTAGTTATTGCATTTTAAAATATTATTTTCAGCATGCTATGTGAAATTGGTATCTCACTTTAATTTTCATTGTACAATAGGCTTTTTAATTGGAAAAAGATAGATATACAACTATTATTTCCAGAACTATTAATATTAAAGTTTAGCTAATGAAAGAGATAAATCTGTAAAATAGGAAATAGAACAGCTTGTTGCTTCAACCCTGTGAGGAGGATGGCCTCACTATAAAAACGTTCTTTTTTTTATCATGTTCAGTCAGTCAACATATAGTACTAAGCATCGAATACTTTCAATCTGGTTCCAAATCAAAATTTTCTTGTTTATCACAAATGATTATATAATATGTGAGCTAAATAAGTAAAATTTCTTTTAAGTCATCCTTAATCAATCTGCAAATAGAATTACATCGTAAAATTACATTTGATGCACGACATATGTCCACCTTTAAATCCAAAACACTTGCGGTTATCTCTTACTTTTTGAAGAGAATCTTTAAAATTTTAAACATTTTACATAAAAGAGCAATGTATTCTTTGCATTTCTACTACTAATAGGTTGTTTATATCATTCACAATGCTCATTCTTCTTCATGTACCACTTCAATTTAGTCCGTTTTAGACTAGCATTTATTTCTCAATTCTCTGGTCACTTTTGCTATTACCTCATAGATGATTTCACAACAGAATTGCTGAAAAAGCAAATTCACCTGGCCTGAACTACAAACAATATCCACATATTATTTTACATTCTATGTTAAATATGAATCTCTAAGTGCAGCTTTAATCCCTTCACCAAGATGTAGAAGGATAATGTTGGTAATTTATAACTCCTTCTGATAGAGAAGAATATTATATAAAATGTTAGGGTTGGCTCCCGGGTGCTAGTTTCATAGAGATTTATAATATGATTTTTTTTCCTTGTCTTTTATTACAGGGAGTTAAATAGGAAAAGATTGATTTTGCTACTATTGCATTTAATCAAGATTTTTAGGAAGTGAAAGACAGCCGTCACTTGCTACATGAAATGCATAAAGAAAGCAACCTTCATTATTTTTAAATACTCAATTCGAAGAAGTTTTTCTTTCCTTCGGTGAGATGTAGGGCCTTCACTCTATGATCATTGTTTTTAATGGATACACTTTCTAAAAACAAGCCAATAAAAGCTTTGGAAATAAAATACAAAGCTTTTACTCACATAGATAAAAATGACAGTGACTGTAGTGAATGGTCATTTAATAGTTATGATGATTATGGCCATCTAGACTGAAATTTTCTCTAATCACATTTTTGGGTTTCTCCTGAGATCTGTCCCTCAGAATTGAAGAACACGTCTAGCAATCATTTGATATATTATGCTTTGAGCTTCATAGGAATACATTTGGGAAATGTAACTCTACACAATGACATGGAGAGCATTACTCATGGGTCATTGGCCACAGTCTCGTAAAACTCCCTATAATTCACAAACTATTGAAACAATTCTTTGGTTTCCTGGATGGATAACACATGGTCACTTCTAACTCTGCCATTCTAGCCAAATTATTTCAAACTATTGCCAGAGGAGCCATTGGTGGTGTGATTTCCTTAGCTTGTAGTTTGGGTTTATGAATGAAGAATTTAAAGATAAACTTCTACTAAAAAGTAAATGTCCCAGAAATTAATTGGCACTATGCCAGTGTTTATTTTTAGTAACTGAATCTCTATACATTTAATGTTTTAGGGTTTTTTTTAGCTAAATCAGTATATATGTAACTTCTAGATACACTTTTTAAAAGATTTATTTATTTATTTGGGAGAATGAGAGAGAGCAAGAGGGAGAGAGGCAGAAGGAGAGGGGGAGGGAGAGGGAGAGAGAATCGCAAGCAGACTCCTTGTTGAGCATGAAGCTGGACTCTGGGCTCGATCTCAACACCCTGCGATCATGACCTGAGCTGAAACCAAGAGTTGGGTGCTCAACCGACTGGGCCACCAAGGTCCCAAATATTTTTTGCTTAGTCTTGTTCATATGAGTTGTTTTCATTTATGCTTACAAATGTATTAGGCACATAGATGAATGCATACACTAATGTTCTTGCTTTTTCCTACTAATTGGAATAGATTTGTCCCATTTTGGGCTTCCCTTGATGTTTACAATCATCTTATTACTGATCTCAAGAAGAGACACTAATTCATTACACCAATTCATGCTTCTGCCAGCAAGTTAGAAGAATTCCAGCTCCTCTTTATCATTGGTGGCACTTGCTGCCATGTTTCTAATTTAACTCAGGTTGGTGAGTTACTTTTGTCACTTTTGGGTTATAATTTGAATTTTGTAAATGATTAATGGTGTTGAGAAAAATTTTGTATTTTTTTAAAGGTTTTATTTATTTATTTGACAGAGAGAGAGATCACAAGTAGTCAGAGAGGCAGGCAGAGAGAGAGGGAGAAGTAGGCTCCCTACTGAGCAGAGAGCCCCATGCAGGGCTTGATCCCAGGGCCCTGAGATCATGACTTAAGCCGAAGGCAGAGGCTTTAACCCACTGAGCCACCGAGGCGCCCCGAGAAACATTTTGTATTCTTTTTGGCTTTAATTTGGTTCCTCCATTGTCTATTTTTTAATGGATTTATAGATTTATGCAATGCAAGTTTTTCTTTTTTCAAAACAAGATATGTGTAGTGAAAATATTTTCTCACAGTGACTTACGTTTTCAGTATCTTGCTGGTGCCTTTTGATAGACCTTAATAGTTTTTGTACTGATTTATCGGTGTGTCTTTTATAGTTTGTGCTTATTGCTTCATATTGAAGAAAAATCTGCATAGGGGCCCCTGGGTGGTACAGCTGGTTGAGTGGCCGACTGTTGGTTTCAGCTCAGGTCGTGGTCTCAGGGTCCTGAGATCCGGCCCTTCCTCAAGCTCTGTGCTCAGCATGGAGTCTTCTTGGGCTTCTCTCTCTCCCTCTCCCTTCCCCCCTCCTCACTGCACTTTCTATCTCTAAAATAAATAAATAACTCTTTAAAAAATATGCATATATATGAAGCTATTTTCCTATAACTTTTACGGAAGCTGTATATTTTACTTTCACATATAGGTCTATGAACTATCTGGATTTTTTTTTTCTTTTTGGTATGGTATGAAGTAATGATCAAAATGGATCTTTTTCTCATTCGGATACACCCATGGATGCAATGTGATTTGTTGAAAAATCACCATTTTCCAAGTTCATTACACTTGCACCTATTTTATAGTCAGATGGCCTTTCCGGGGGTGTTTTCTTGATTCTCAATTCTGTGCAAGTAATCAATCTATCATTGAATGAATGCCATACTGTTTTAATTGCTATACCTTTATAATAATTATTAATATTTTCAAGTGCAAGCGTATCACTGTTCATTGTCTTTAGAATTTTCAAATCTTCTTTAAATTTTTTATTTTCTTACAAATTCTAGAACTATCTTATTCCCAACACCCCATTCCCACACACAGGAAAGACAAAAAGAACAACTTTCTGTTATCATGATAGTGATTTCATTGAATCTCAAGATCAGTTTGAGAAGAATTAGCCATTTAATAATTCTAAACTACCAAAAACATCATTTAGGTATCTTTTATTATTTTCCTGGCATATCTTTTATTATACATATTCATAGGTATTTGATTTTTTTTATTTTGCAAGTAATGTTTTAAACCCTGTCTATTGAGGTATAATTTATAGACAGAAAAATTCAACCTTTTTAGATAATCACTTCGATGAGTTTTGACAAATGTATACAATTGTGTAATAACTAGTCCAATTAAGATATAGAATATTTCCGGGGATGCCTGGGTGGCTCAGATGGTTAAGCATCTGCCTTCGGCTCAGGTCATGCATGATCTCAGGGTCCTGGGATCAAGCCCTGTGCTGGGGGGGGGGGGTGGTCCCAGCTCAGTGGGAGTCTGCATCTTCTCTCCCTCATGCCTCTGACTCTCCTACTTGTGCTCTCTCTCTCAAATGAATAAATAAAATCTTAAAACAAAAAAAAAAGATATAGGGTGTCTGGGCGGCTCAGTTGGTTAAGCGACTGCCTTCGACTCAGGTCATGATCCTGGAGTCCCAAGATCGAGTCCTGCATCGTGCTCCCTGCTTGGTGGGGAGCCTGCTTCTCCCTCTGACCCCACCCCCTCTCGTGCTCACTCTCTATAAATAAATAAATAAATTAATTAATTAATTAATAAAATATTTTTAAAAATTTAAAAAAGATATAGAATATTTCCATCAAACGAAAAAATTTCTTTGTATCACTCTATGATTAACTCCACTCTTCATTCCTAGCCCACAATAACCACTGATCTGACTTCTATTCTATAGTTTTGTCTTTTTAAGAATGTCATGTAAGTAAACTCATACAGTATATAGTCTTTGATGCCTGACTTCTACTGAGCATGATGCATATGTCTGAATTTTTTCCCTCTATAATTCTCAGTAGTATTCTATTGTATGAAAATACTACAAATTTTATGTCCATTCATCAGTTAATGAACATTTGAGTTGTTTGCAGTTTTGAGCTCTTATGTATGAAGCTTCTATAAACATTCATGTGGACATATGCTTTCTTTCCCTTGTACCATATGGTAAGTGTATGTTTAACTTTATAAGAAACTGCCAAGAAGTTTTCTGAAGCTGCCATACCCTTTTGCATTCCTATCAGCATGTGAGTTGAGTTCTTCAGCTGATATGCTTCCTTGCCAACATTTTGTCCTCTTCGGTTGCTCTTGTTTTTAAAATTTTTAACCATTTTTATAAGAGTGCAATACCACTGGTTGTGATCTTCATTTGCTTTTACCTAAAGACTAGTGATGTTGAACACCTTTTCTTGTGGTTATTTGCCACCTACCTTTCCTCTTTGCTAAAGTTTCTGTGCAATCCTACTGATTCCTCATTTCTTAGTGGGTTGTTTTTCATCTTACTAATAAGTTGCTAGCGTTCTTTATATACTTCGGATACCAATTCTCTACCAGATACATGTACACCTGTGGGTTCCAGCTTGGTTAGCAGAGTGTAGGGTGGAGTTTAGCTTCCATTTACTCCATTAGCCAGATTTAACTGTGCAGCAAACATCCTGCAAAATGTATGCAGCAGCCACTGGATATTTTTCGAAAATTAACTCTATAAGCTTATGATACTATTCATTCCTCTTTAATTTACTTTGCTCTGAGATGCAATCTGGGCATTTTGTTTGGTTTTGGTTTTAAACTTAACTGAAGAGATGAAGTTTATGAATGAGAGAACAGGATACGGAGATAGGAAAGTACACATGGTACCAGGAGAGAAGGAAAATTTACAGAGAACCTTTGGTTTCCCAAAGGGATGGATTAGTGGATTTGGGCCAGTTATAGCTACAATTCTAAGTGATTATGTCATTGGGATTGTTTCTGTTTTCATCATAAAAAATATGTTATTTATTATATAAGTCTACTCTACATGAGACATATGAAGCATTTTGCTCATAATCACATGTTCAATTTAATGACTTTACTGATTTAAACTAAAAATATGATGTGTTCAATATGATATTGTGCCATTTTTGCATAAGTATAAGGTCACTTTAAAATTATAAGTCCTTTTAATTAATTATACAAATATATCCCATAAAATCATATGTCTCATATTTTCTTTCTTTTACATTTTTACTACTATTTAGCTCCGCAGAAATTTTAAATTAAATTTTTAATGCTCATTTCCTTTAAATTTACAACTAATCTATACAAAATTTTTAAAAATTTTTTGGCCATCCTTGTTTGAATGCCTTTTTCCCCCTTCAGGGCTCATTAGCTATTTCAGAAAAATAAAACATGGTAGAGCAGCCTATTAGAAGTATTAAAATCATGATTTATGAGTTATGGAATTTGTATCCAGCTAATAACAAACTGTATTTTATTTTTGTATGTATTCACATACTGTATGCTATATTTAATAACAATACAGAAGATAAAGTTTATTTAAGTAGAAGCAAGTACTCATACATATTCTTGGTGATAATGAACCTTAACCATGTTATCCTCTAAGCAGCATTGAATTATATACTTAATTTCAATTAAATTTGAATTTCAGATAATTACAATTAAAAAAATATATAAGTGTGTCTCTGCAATGTTTGGAACATATACATAGTACAAGCTCTACTCTGGGTTGATTTAACTCCAGGTGCATTGGACCATAAGCTGTTCTTTAAGGATCACAGGTGTTACTGAATCCCTAGTTCAGCTGCCTGTTACTCAAAGGGCCAATACTCAGAGATGAGTGTTGGTTGAAAAGGAATTTGAGCTTTATTCAGGAGTCTGGCCATCTGGGGAGAAAATGGACTCTTGTCCAAAAGCCAACTCCAAGTTTTCTGCGTAGCCAAGAGGGCTCTAAAGGGACAGATGTTACTCAGTGAGGGGGCAGAGTGGCTTATAACATTTCCTGATTCTATGTAGATTTAGTGGTGCCTATTCACAGTTTTCAGTGCTTGAGAGTTATGCAAGAGATCTCATTCCTGTTCTGTGACGTGCGAGGGCTTTCTATTCTACTCCTGAAAAGAAATGTCAGATTTATAAATACACAAGCAGAGTTAGTAAAGGAAGCATATGAACTTAAGAACACCTATTAAAGATCACCATGCTACTTATAAAGAGCAAGGCAGCCTCACAGGCACATTTCCCTTAGCCCTGTCACTATTTCTTATACATTTAATGTTCTTTACCAGAACCCTCTTTTCCTTCCTTCCAATCTCTGCTCCATCACCTTCTCTGTGTGAGACCGGTTCAGACCATGCCATTTACAAGTGCATTCCCTCACCCTGCTCTACTTTTTTGTTTTTCCATAATTCTTATCACAAATCTTATAATTATGTGTTTTATTTCTTGCTTATTGAGTGTCTGTCCTTGCTATAATGTGAGATCCATGGAGGTATGGATTTTTCCATTTTGTCCATGACTATATCCCAAGCATTTAGAACAGTGCTGACCCATAAGAGACACTAATAAACATTTCTTAAATAAATTAATGAGTGTGCAGTAATGATCTAAACACTTAGAGAAGAAGGTTTGTTCATTTTTGTGGGAGATATGTGGATTTGCACAATGCATAGAAAAATTAATGTTACCAATCTATTAAAGTAAGATCCAGAATATTTCCATGTGTATTTATTTGAGTGTCGTTCCACTATTTTTATTATTGAGCTTGGATCAAAACTCAGCTTATTTTTCCACAGCTGCATTTTTTAAATTAGTTTAAAAATATTCTGAGAAAGCTTATTTCTCATTTTAGTGACAATACACATATGAATAAAGTTTATAATGACCTGGGCATATTCTGTAAGATGATACATGCTATTGCCTATGAACTATTTTATCTGATGCTGTCTTAAACAGCAATACCAGGCCACCTGTTTAGCGATCTATTAATATGTCACTTGGTTTCTATGCATTATCTTGCTTCCCTTTTATTGAATCTATAAAGATTTTGAGGTTCTTCACTACATTCCATAGTGCCTTCTCCTATGAAAATATGTAATTATAAGTAGTAGTGTTAGGAATATTTTTGCTGCTTCTGATAAGTATGGCATTAAAAATTTTATGGCAATGCTGAATCATACGAGTAAACACATTCTTCTTTGCACTGGTTGCTAAAAGCTCAGAGACAAATTTGTGCCATGATGTGGACATTGAACCAACATAGCAACCTCTCTGATCCCAACATCATAATTCTTTTTTAGTATTCTTATCTTTGCTGGATTTTTCATTTATTCTTAAGATCCTGTAGGGTGTAAATGCATGTTTTAAGTGATATTGAGTGTTTCAAGGGACAAAAGAAGGACATGACTAAACAATGAAATAAACGAAGAGTATCATTTCATCTAGCATTTTCCCCAGTAGCTACCTTCGCACCTGACTGTATCCAAGATGTTGTCTCTGGCAGACCCATTCATCCCCCAGTGTTTTCCAACAGCTTCACTCAGGGACAATATGTAACACCACGGGGTATAACAATTATCATAAATCAGTCTATATAATTCTAAAAATGGTTAGAAAATTTGATAAACCCAAAGCATGGCTACCAATTTATATAATTTCAAATCTATTACTGGTTATGTAGCTGGTATTTTAATACAGTGGTTGAGTTAAAACTACACTCATAATCCTAGTGCCTTAAGAGGCATGACTCTTCAATCATTTCATTTCCCACCTTCTTATACTCTTTTATGGATGATATTTATTCAAGAAATAGCTATTTAGGGACTATTAAAACCCTCTATCATTCTAAGCCATTTAGACAGGATTGGTCAAATCTTTAGTTCTCCAATTTTGTCCTCCCTTCTGTTTGACATTTTCCTTACAGATAATAATTCTTTGTTTTTTTATTCACTCTCCTTTTGCTGACTACAACTGGTGAAATTAAACATCTGAAAGTCAGCAATGCTGAGGATTTTGTAAACCCACAAGATACATTTTATTTTCAATTTTTGTAACTAAGACAGATTTTCACCCTCAGATTTAGATTGTATGACTCAGATTAAAAAAAAACTTTTCTATTTTTAATAAAAAAATGTGTGACCCCAAACCATAAATCATACTTATGGGGTTTAATTTTCAAGGATATCAACATTTTTCCTTCATTTTTTAGAAAGCATATTAAACAAAGAAGTTAAACATTATAGCTTACCATATATTTCTGAAGGGTTTATGTCCATTAAACTATGGAAAAGAAGTACACAATAAATATTTTTAAAATCTAAACTTTAAAAAATGTCAAACCAGAAATTAAGTTGTTAATTAATTTTCCACTCAACCCATTACAAAATAATAACCATAATCTTTTATTCGGAGCATTTCCACTCAATTTTCTCTCACCACATAGCACATTAAAAATCTAATTACTCATTGGGTATCAGAAACCACTAGCTTGTCGAGAAAATGTTTAGATATGAATTAGCTTACTCCCTGGCCAAGACTCTTTTTACACTATATGACAGACAAGCATTTCTGGCAAAATGTCAAAATTTGTGCCTTGAGATTGAATTGATCTAGCAATTTAGGACACACCTGTGCCTTAAACCCAGTGTTTCATTATTTCCCCATGTCTGGCATTATTGTTTTACATTTCTCTTTATCTCTCAACCCAAATATGAAAACCATCATGAAACCCTGAGACAATTCATTTTTCCCTCCTCAGTGCTCTAAGAATGTTGAGGATGTACTTCTATTTCAATACTCATGACACTGTATTTGTATTAAATTTTTCATTAATATGTTTACTGAAAACAAATGATATAGAGAGCACTTCTGTGAGCTGGCTAAACAACAACAAATAAGAAAGGCCCATATCACTGAGATAGCCACAGTGATGTCAAATTCTTTATTTTTATTTATATCATCAAATTTTTAGTCTATTATGGACAGGTATCATGGCTTACTATTCATTTTTCTACTTGTAATATTAGCAAATTGATAGACATATAAAGTATAGAAGACATTCAGTTAATAAAGATATATGGGACTGGTTGGGAAAATGAAGTAAAGAAGCTAGCTGAAATCATTTAATAGAAATTAACGTTACTGTAGACAGGTTTACAATTGAGAGTATTTGAACAAAATATGTATTTGGAAAGGAAGAAAAGCCTGGTATTTTGTCTACAATATAGGCATCTGTGATACTGCACAAATTAGCACAGGGTCTTCACAATTATTGCATAAGAAAAAAATCTAAATTGTAGTTCTTAAGTATGAACCAGTCTTAACTCTCACATTAAACAAAAAAAAAATTGACTTCTCTGTAAGGCTTGATGTGAGATTGATGTTTGTCATTCTTACTTTTACTTACTGAACAGGGTTGTGAAACCCACAAGAGATTCGGTCTTCCAGATTAACTGGGAACAGCGTCACACAGAGCTGGCTAAAATAGCCAAGACAAGATCTCCATTTATGGGAGGAAGAAGGTTGAGCACCATCCCAGAACAGAATTCTGGTTCTTTGTAGTTTTCTTCGGAGAGAGGGTAATTAGGACATGATTTTTTTCTCCCACCAAACCAATTCAGAAAATGAAAGCAATAAAATACCTATCGCATTATCTTTTGACTCTGGGAGCAACTCTTTAGCTTTAAATTTGCTAAAGTTATTTATAGCGTCTTTTGTCCAAAGAACCCGGAACTGATGGAGTGCAACAGTAAGGAAAGTAGGTAATCAGACTTTTTTACAGATTATCTGAGGGAGGGAGAGACTCTATAGCAAATGATAAAAAACAGGTTCAAGCCAAAGTGCGACACAGATGTGAAAACAAGAAAAGAGGCATCTAGACCAGATCAGATTAAAAGCTGTTCTGAGAAGATAAATATTTAAATCAGAATTCTGCTGCGCACATTTTATAGTTATTCGTATAAAGTGTATAAAGTTGAAGTGAAAGGGCTTCTATATATATAAATCTTCCTCCTTTTATGTTGATTCAGTACTTTCCAGTAATCACTCAGCTCTCTTCATAAAAATCTTGAGACATCCCCACAGGTATTGGTGGAGATCAATATCTAGATTGGCTTGGTGCTACTTAACTATCTCGGTCAATATTCTTGTTTGTAAGGTGTCAATAACCAAGTACTCTATATTCCAACAGACTTTTGCATAGTGTCTGGATAAGTTACAGTGTATGTTCTGAAAAAAACACATGTGTGAGAGAGAGGTCAAATTGAGGAATGCTGTCAGATTTAATGGGTGATCTGGTAATTAACTCTAAGAAACAGCGTTTTCGAAGGGACAAGACAGATCACTGAATAAACAAGGGGAAAATGGGTATCAAGCCGGCAATGCAAACTTGTGTAACATTGTAACCTTCAATCCCCTAAAAAAAAGTATGCCTCCTCTTGCTTATTTCACTGTTCTCTCCAATTATGTTTATCAACCCCAGAAAGTGTCTTTTGAATTGGATTTTAATAAAATTGCTTAAGTTGATGGCAGCTAACCATTGAGGATGAAAGGATATAGTCATATAGTCACAATACCTGTGTACAAACAGAAATCCAACACTATTTTATTTTCCCTTGCAAATGTAATTTAAAATACAGGTGAAAGGCATATGTTAAAGCAATTGACAAAACTGCATGTATTTGTCTCATGCAATTCTTGCCAAAGACTCTCTCTCTCTCTGTCTCTCTGTCTCTCTCTCTCTCTCTGTATATATACACACCAAAAATCTACTACATACAACTTTAAATTTCAAGTTTACAAGCTGTGGTTTGAGACTAAATGTAAATTCCTGCTTTTCCTCAAACCTGGCATATTGTATCAGAATAGTTTGAAGAAGCAAAGAGGTAAAATGTACATAAGTGAATTTGAGAGTGTGACATAACTAAGAATATTGTATAGATCATTCACTTCTTTATAGTATTTTGTGTAGATTCCATTCAGTGCATTGTTTTACAAGAATTTGTATTTTAAACCTAAGCATAGCAAACAAAGTACATTTATTTATGTTTTGAGATTTAATTAGAGAGAGATGAAAGAAAATTATACTCTTTATGAGCATTTCATCTCTGAGGGAGAATTCTTTTCATTCATTTACCCAGACTGGATAAAAAAGTAATAATTTGTTTCATTTAGAAATTATTTATCACAAGAAAAATTAGAAAATTGGAAAAAAATTTATCAAATCTAATTTTCCTCCCATAAGCAAAATAAGAATAAATAAGAAATAAATAAGAAAAGTTATAATCTTCTTATTGTTATGAAGCAAGTATTGTTATGAAGTAGGGTATCTGAGGCATATGATCAACAAATGAGCTGTTGTCCAATTAATCCATAAGATAGAAAAGAAACACTATTTTATCATGATAAAAATAAACCTTTGAAACATATCTAAACTAATTGAATTGGACCATTTTGACATACTTACTCCGAGTATTCATAATATTTCAGCCATTAATCATGACACAATAAACATCAAAACTTTAGAGATAATTCTAATTTATAAATAAAGTGAACTCTTTATGTGTTACTTAGTATGTGGTACTTAGATATATATGTAGTAAAAAATGCTTACTATTTTGTAATTATATCTCACCAATAGGTGTCACTGTTGGTGAGTTTAGTACAAATTCAAATTACTTGCTGTTTTATCACATAAAATAGTATTAAGAAATGGTATCAAGAGGAATACAAATAGATAATTTTCAAGAAATAAAATAAAAAAAACATTGCAGAGTATATCTTTTTAACTAGGAATCACTAAGCAATCACAAATAAAGAAGTGTAAGCATGAATATCATTGCTTTTGTGTTACAGTATACTCACACTGTGCTTAATGGAATTTAATTTTACCATTAATATCTGTAAAATAAGAAAAAAATGGGCTTTCTTATCATTTGTAGTCATCGTCTTCTGGGATAAGCATATCAACGAGTGAAATGCAGGGTTCATACTCCTGCATTTAAAATGATCAAAGTTTAGAATGATCAATCAGTGATGTACATGCATATGTGGGCCATATGTGTGTGTGTGTGTGTGTGAGAGAGAGAGAGAGAGAGAGAGATTGCACTATTTGTCAGAATTTACCCTAACTACTAATTGTCTCTAAGAATAATTGACTTTTTCTTTTTATGGTCTGTACACCAAAACTATTTCTTTTTGTGGTCTGTACACCAAAACTATGGTATTCTGCAGATATATACCATTGCTTCTATCAATAGTGCAGATGTTTTTAAAATTTCATCAAAAATGACAAACCATTTTTAAAGGAAGCCATCTTGCCCATCTTCACTTGAGTGTGATTTCTGTCCTTTAAGCCAGCCACATCTGCCTATCTCTGTTCGGCAGCAGCCATTCCCTTTGAGGAAGACAGAAACATCAAAGAGCCTAAATGCCCCAAGAGAATCAGAAGAAAAGTGATTATTAGATCTCTGTAGAGCACTAACTGACTTCCTTAACAAAACTCCACTGTTAGCCTCCCTAGAGTCTTACTCAACTTGAAAATTATACCTACTTGAGGACAAAAAAAAAGTGATTGCTCAGTTTACTAGAGTGGTCTTTTTTTTTTACCTAAGAATACTTTATAATATTTTTACTTGGATGTGAAAGGAAAATGATCTAGAATAAAAGCAAATGGAAACAACTCCAATATTCTGCTTAATCTTCTTGTTCAAACAATAGAAAACCTTCACGTGATACCTGAAAATGGTGGTTTGCTAATTTGGAAGGCTGTGGTAAATTTTTATTAATTTATGTTTATAATTAATCATTCCACATCAACTGGAAGGTATTATATAATTGTACTTCTATCAAATTATGTTCTAATTATTTGCTTTTATTGGGATTGTGCTTCCCAACATACATTTTTTCTTTCAGATATTCAACTGTGGTTACATTCCTGAAGTCTGAATGAAATTCCTGACCATTTTATGATTCTACATAAGTACACATAAGTAGAGAATTTACCCTTAAATTGTTAGTGATGTGCATGTGACATAATAAAATTTTAAACTGATCTGGATTGTTTGATGCATGTGGAAATCACTATGTGATGAGTGAAAATGTTTACCAATTAGACAAAGTACTTCATTACCACTCAGTGTTATTCTTCAAGATACCAAATGGGAAACGTTGGGCAAACTGCCATCTCACTAACTTCCGTCCTCTGAATCAACTTCCTACCCCTTCCTTTCTGTCTCAGTTTCTTCCTTTAGAGGTAAGTGGTTAACAGCTTGACTCTGGAATCTTATTAACGTGGCTTTAAAGTCAAGCATTGCCACTTTCCAGCTATGCACCCTTTGATTAATTTTTTAACTTCCCTAAGCTTCATTTTTCTCTGCTAAGTAAAAGAAGAATGGCAACCTCTTCATTGCTGTGAGGGTTAAGTAGGGTATGTGAGGCACGTAACATAGCATGTGGCCTCTAATATGTGGTCAACAAATGAGCAATTATTAAATTAATCAAGGAGTGTTACATTCCCCTCCTAATTATTTCTTCAATCTGATACTTTGTCTCTCTGTCTCTCTCTATTAAAACCAAATTAGTTCAGGCTCTTACTCTCTCATATTATTCTAGTAGTCTCACAACTAGTCTCCTTTTCCTTATCCTTAAATGTTCCAAAGCATCATTCCAAAGCAAATACCTGATTGTGTAACCTTTTTATTTTGCATGACTCTCCACCTTCTACAATCGTCTTCATCTACCTTCAAAATATTTACTTATTTATAAACCATATACATGACTTGACCTACTATGTTGCAGTAATTGTAAAATATAAACAAAAACAGGAAATAAGATGAGATAAATATAATCTGAAAACAGTATTTGTCTTCAGGCATTCCAGTGAATTATCTTGCACAATCTCTTAGGGGGACTCATTAAAACTTTGAGGCTCCTGCTAGTGATTCAGAGCTTCTTAGCAAACATTTATGTGTTTTTATCATATTTTCTTTGTCTTTCATCACCTTTCCCTTAAATGTTATGCTCTAGCAATATAGACAAACAGCAATTGTCCACCTGTGCAAACCCTGCTGTTTCTGGTCTGGGTGGCTTCCCTAGTTCCGCTCCTGAAGCACATTCTCCAGACTACAGGGAAGATCTACTCGCCCCTCGTTAACTTTCTCCTACTTTCGCTCGATGTAGACTTTATGATCCCTTCTTCAGTATTCCATTGCATACTATGCATAGTCCTCTGTGGTAATTTTTCCATATTATTTTTTTTAAAGATTTTTCTTATTTATTTGACAGAGAGAAAGAGATCACAAGTAGGCAGAGAGGCAGGCAGAGAGAGAGGGGGGAAGCAGGCTCCCTGCTGAGCAGAGAGCCCAGTGCGGGGCTCTGATCCCAGGACCCTGAGATCATGACCTGAGACGAAGGCAGAGGTTTTAACCCACTGAGCCACCAAGGCGCCCCTCCATATTATTTTTAAGTATCTGGTTACTTTGATTAAGCTTTTAGATTAGATTTCTTCCAGGAAAGAACTGTTATTTTTCTTTGTATTACCTGATAATAACAGGTTATTTATGGAATTATGGATTTAAATTATTCAACATATATGTGTTGAACTAAGTGAACCATTTATGAGATTTCTTGGACTTCTTTGCATGTTTTGTCTTAGACCGTATGTTCAACTCCTATTCACTTTTTAATACTCAGAAGAAGTATTTCCTCTGTAATATCACCTTTGGTTTTTTGATTTTTCTTCTTTTTTTAAGATTTTATTTATTTACTTGAAAGAGAGAGAAAGAGGGCCCCTGGGTGGCGCAGTTGGTTGAGCGACTGCCTTCCGCTCAGGTCATGATCCCGGAGTCCCGGGATCGAGTCTCACATCGGGCTCCCAGCTCCATGGGGAGTCCGCTTCTCACTCTGACCTTCTCCCTTCTCATGCTCTCTCTCACTCTCTCTCTTTCCTAATAAATAAATAAAATCTTTAAAAAAATAAAAAAAAAAAAAAGAAAGAGAGAGAAAGAGAGCATGAGAGGGAGGAGGGTCAGAGGGAGAAGCAGACTCCCTGCTGAGCGGGGAACATCATGAGTGACTCCAGGATCACGACCTGAGCCGAAGGCAGCTGCTTAACCAACTGAGCCACACAGGTGCCCCTGGTTTATGGCGGATTTGATTTTCTCTTCTTGGAATTATTCCTTTACTTGATACTTACATAGGCTAGTGTTTATCTCGCACATTGAAATTTTTGCTCTACAGGTCTAATTTTTGCCAAGAAAACTTGATTTTATGCAGGTCAAAGATAATGTATCTATTTCTAGCTTGTTACAATATTATTTCTTGATTGAGTCAATAAACAAAGAAATGGATGAGAAAGTCATCAAATGATAACTGAATAATTCAAGATTCACTGTTTTAAATGGTCTCCTTTTTCTATTAAAAATCTTAGGAGTGTTTGAAGTGTTTCACAGTGTTTATTTCTTTTTAAGGTTTTATTTATTTATCTGAGAGAGAGAGATCATGAGAGGGAGGGAGGGCCAGAGGAAGAAGCAGACTTTCTGCTGAGCAGGATTCCAAGGTGAGACTCAATCCCGGGACTTCAGGATCATGACCTGAGCCAAAGGCAATTGTTTAACCAACTGAGCCACTCAGGCACCCATATACAGTGTTTAATTTGAGAAAGAAAGTATTTTGTTTCTCCATCTGGAGTCAGGAAGACCTGAATTCTTTAAAACCTGGTAGTGTCATATCTGTACATACCAAGCTTTCAACATTTATTTCAATGACATATAAATAGAAATTAGAATTATGTATTTAAGTTAAAAAATTGTGCTAAAACAGTAAATAAAATTATGGAATTTTTCCCTAAGTCCCCATATTGCTTCAAGTTAAATCATAATCATCAATATTGCCATCCTGATTATTATTCCTGATATAATATTATTATTCACTTAATCTAAAAATGTTTATTGTGAATACATCAGGCCTATTGCTCTTATCAGTTTAAAGGCATATGCCTTTAAAGATGAAATTAATCAATAACCAAATGAGAGATATATTACAACATAATACTTTTTACTCTTTTTTTTTTCCTTTGAGTAGCTATAAAAATGGCCACAGTGGCTAAATGCCATGTTTCTTAACACGCTATTGGCCATGTCTCATATAATATTATTGTTCCTGGTGGGCCCTTTAAACTTAATTAAAACGTGCAGTTTTGCTACAACTTAGAAAATAAATCTGACATGCTATAATTCAAATGTAAGTACCCTCCTGGTGGCTATCAATAATTGGTGAAGTAGAGAGAAAGGTCTTTTTTTTCTCTCCAAATTGTGCCTTATGAAGGACTGTTATGTGGTAAAATCCCATGTTTTATTAATTCAGCCATCTCATGGCTTTATCCTTACTGTATAAATTCTTATAACTGGTACTCTAATAGCAGAACATAAGCCAATATATCAGGTTACTATCTTAAGATACATCAAGCTTAAATCCATTTTTTTGAAGAGCATGTAATTAACCATATAACTGATTAATTAATTAATCATTGAGTGGTTTTAAAATAGCATGATTCAGTTAATAGGTGGACAGCTTTGGACAAATTATTTAACTTCTCAGTGTCTCCCTTTGCTCATCTGTAAAAGAGGATACTAGCAAAACCTGGTCTCAAAGATTGTTCCGAGAACTAAATGCTTAGTTCATAGAAAAGTACATATTTCTTTTTTGCTGCATTCTGACCACACTGCAATTCACCATGCTTGTCTTGCATTAAGTGAGTTTGAGTAGGAGAAAAAGTAATTTGAGGTTGATTATATCAGAGAAAGTTTTTATTGTGTTTGCCAACTAATGAATAGTCACAGAACTTGAATCCCAGACTCTGATTAATAGCTTTTGAAGACTGCAATTAACATAGGCAAAATTTTGATGGATGGGCCCATATTTATTGTTTTCTGGATTCATTTCTTGTTAGATGCTTGAGGGTGCTGGCCTCCTGGGACTTTGTTATCCAGAGAGATAGAGTGATATGTGAGATTTGTTGAACAGAGACCTGCTTCCTTAGGGAGGAAGATCAGAGACAAGAGGAAAGGCATCATATTTAGACTTTCAGCTTCTGCAGCAGGAAGGAGTAGACATTGAAACAGAAGGCAGGAAGACAGATGGGAAGAAACAACTGAATATTGGAGCAGCAAGTTTGATTGGCCATGAATTGCCACCAAACTTGGTGAATAACATGTACATTTTTCTTGAAAACCAGTAAAAAACAGCAAAACAAAATGCTGGATTTAGAGATGTGGATCATGAATATGGCCAGGTTGTGTGGTGATTTGATTACCACACAAAATATAGTCACATGCCTCAGATGTCAGAGGCGGAGGCATATAGGCCCATTTCATCTCCTAATGGGGGACAAGCTTCTCTTCAAAGGAATGCTGGAGCCAAAGCAATCAGGGAGAATGTCTGGCAGGCCAAACAACAGATGCCACTCCATGATTTATAGTCCCACTACTAAAGCTACACTATGCGTACATTAGCACCCGTTCACTTTGTCTATTATCAGTGAGCCAATGCTATGAGCTGAAAGTTGGTTTATTCCCAAAATTCCTATGTTGAAGTCTGAACCCTTCAAGGTGATGGTGGGTCTAGTGGGTGGGGTCTTTGGGAGGTGTCTAAGTCATGAAACCCTCATTACAAGATTAGTGACTTATAAAAGAAGCTCCAAGGAGATGTCCGGACCATCCATCAGGTCATGATACAAAAACTCTGCCACCAGAAGAGCACACTCACCTGACATGCTCACCCTGATACTGCGAACAGACTGTGAGAAATAAGTTTATTTGAAAGCCATTCAGCTGTGGTATATTTTAGAATAGCAGCTGAAGAGACGGACATTGTCTCATTCTCTTAGAGACTAATTCTTCCATTTGTAGTCTCAATTCCTTCTCCTCCTACCTTTACCAAGGGCCTTGTACTGAAAAACAAGGAACTGTATCAAAAGCAGCTGACAGCTTTAGGAAAATAAGTCACAAAAAGTGCCCCTCTCTATGAAATTATGCTAACCTGGTTTTCATCCTTGTTCTTGGATTGTTCCTTCTTAAAATTCTTTACTGCCTCTTTCTTACCCAAGTTGTACTTACAGGACTTTCTCTGTATTCTGTCCAGAGTGTCCTTACTGTACATGATCAATTTATCAACTCCTACAATCTTACACACACGCCTCTCTTTGAGGGTCAGGCCCGTGTACTCAACTACCTACTGAATATTTCTACACTGATTATTTTCCATGTATCTTCAATTAAATGTCAAAATATAGTGATTTAGTAGGCAGGCTACTTTCAGTAGTGAGCTGTCTAAAGCATGTGTATATAAGTGATCTATATATTTCATACACCACGCCCATGGGGAAATGAGTATACATGTTTCAAGAACTGCAGTGAGTCAAGCATGTTAGATTGTTGAAAGATGTGCTATATTGTTTATGCATAGAAAGGAACACCTTCACAAGCTGTGTAATATCAATGGGGAAGAAAGCTCATATATTCAGTTGGTTGATAGTTTTAGGCAGTTCAAATGGAGAATTGTGTTCATTATTCATATAATTAATGCAAAATATAGACTCGCCACAATTCTAGTGAAGTCTTTAATCTGAATTCTGCATATTGTATCATAATCTCTAAAGGTAAATATATTTTGTTATTTTGTTTTTGTGACTTTGCCTGTTAATAGGTACATATGAAAGTACATATTGTTAATATCTTTACATAATTCTTTTTACAAGAGTATCCTGTTTATGAAGATTCTGGGTGTGCCAGAGATCTAAGTGCATCTTGGCCATAAAATAGAATATGGGGAGGTGACTGTCAGTTTTACCTTGGCGTGTTATAATTATTAGAAATATCTGTTGCTAATTCGTCAGTTCTAAAGTATAGGTTTTGTACACCGTACATGTCGTTGATATACCAAACAATAAATCTCAAGTAAATCCTATATAAGTAAATTGTCTTTGTTGAACAAGAATGGGCTTTGCTATTTCTGATTTTTCTAAGTATACTAGCTATCCTGATGAAATATAAGGCACTAAAAACAATTCTTTGGGGTATTAGAATCATGGAAAGAGGCAAAGTATATGAAAATGAATAACTGAATTATTAAAGGTACAATAATAGGTTTTGTACTTTTCCAAGTTTACTCCTGCTTTTAGTCACAATGACAGACTTTTTGTTACCACCCTAAACATCAATAATCATTATCTGTTTAAAACATTAACTTAAGAATTGAACTCACATTTCTACTTTTCTAAAAGCGAAGACTTATGTCAGTTTCATCATATTTTTAAATGTTCTTTGTATTTGCTTAGCTCTATTCTGTGAAAATCCTATTTTGTTAGTGTAACAATTTTTTACACAATAAGACGGCACATAACCCAGAATAAAAATTGCTTTAACAAGAACTAGAAAACTTTATACCAAATATATCAACACTTACCCTTGGGAAGGAGAATGGAAATTTGAGAGGAGTTTTTCACTGTATAGTTGATAGTCCTTGAATCTGGTTGCAGTAAATCGAGTTTGGGTATTATAAGGTATTGTATTAATTGTATTAATTCTAGTCCACAGTGGCAAAACATTATAGTTAATGATATAGAAATGCACTGAAACAAATTTTTATAAACTCTAATATTTGTCAATCTCTTTTTTGTCATGAAGATACATGAAGGATGCAAAAAATACCAAACAGAAAATATCCAATGATATTTACAAATACCTAGGAAAGTTATTCAATCTAATGAGTATATTTGTTAATACAGGTCTTAGAAACAGACATCAAAAGACCAAAACCAATGCTCTTGATATATGTTGTCAAAAGGTGTGCTTTGGGCATGGAGCACTCTCCAGAGTGTAGGATAAAAGCTTAACGATCAGACTAGAGAAAAATGGCTCACTGACAGCTGGGAAATCATTCAGTTTGACAGTTTTTCATAGATAAAACAGATAAAAAAAACTCTTAGTGAATGTTGTTGGTAGACAGTTTAATATCTATCAATCTATAAAAAAGAGTTACAGAAGGAAACACTGTAATAAAAGTAAATCAATCAATCAATCAATCACAGAGGAGGAAACACTTTCCAGTTCATACTTATGAGGCCAGCAATATCTTAATATAAATATCTGATACAGTAATAGTAAGAGAAAACTGCAGACCAATAGCCCTCATGAGCATAAACCAAAACCGTTTAATGAAATATCAGCTGGTTAATTATAGACATGCATTAAAAAAAAAAACCTCACAACCAACCTGAGTTATCTGAAGTTGGTTCAATGTTCAAAAGCCAATTAAAGTAACCCACCATATTTACAGACTAAAAAGGATATCCATATAATTATCTGAATAGAAGCAAAAAAAAAAAAAATCAACAAACGTTAACATCCCTTCCAGATCAAAACTTTCACTAAATTAGGAATAAAAGAAAACTTCTTCAAACTGATAAAGTGAATCTTGGAAATTAGCATCTAAAATTGTTCTTCATGGTAAAAGATAAGACTTTCCTCATAAAATCAGAAACATTCCAAGAGTGTACATAGCACTACTTCTTTTCAACTTTTACTGAAAAGTATAGTATAACAGTATAACAGGGCAAAGAATTTTAGTTGATATGACATTATTACACTAGAAATGTAATATGACAAAGAAAAAATACTGCAGATGGCACAGAGAATGAAAAGGAGGAAAATGCATAATTCTATAGAAAAACCAAAAGAACTAATCAGAAAATCAGAAAACTAATCAGAAAATTCTGAACTAATCAGAAAAGCTGCTAAAATGAATACATGAGTTTAGTTAGGTTGCAGAATAAAGGATCATATATTAAAATTAAATGTTTTGTTATATGCTAGCAATAGACAACTAGAAATTTAAATGAAAATGCAATATCATTTACAATAGTACCAAAGACATTATATCACAAGGGCAAATCTAACAAAGTAAGTGCAAGATTTGTGTACTATAAATTATAACATTAATGAGAGAAATTAAAGACAACCTAAGTAAATGGAGAGATACACAGAGATCAATGGAACTGAAATGAAGAGTTGAGAAGTAGTATCATCCATTGTGCATGTTGTGGTGCAATCAACCAAATGGCACATCCATACAATGAAATACTATTCAGCAACATAAAGATCCTGAAATAATAATATATGTAACAACATGGATGAATATTAATATTATGCTAAGTTGAAAAAAAACAGACAGAAAGTATATGCTATTTCCATTTGCAAATGGTCGATTGATATCCAACTAAGTTGTGAAGGTAGTTCTACAGAAAAAGGATAGTCTTTTTAACAAATGGTGCTGAAAAATTGTGTGTTTTTTGCAAATAATGAAATACATTGCAACTCATACCTTGTATTGTACGCAAACATACAAATGGTTATTTGAAAGACCTCCTAAATGTCAAAATCTACATCTACAAAACTTCTCTGAGAAAATAGGAGGAAATCCTTGTGACACTGGGTTAGAGAAACATTCTTAAGATAGGACAAAAAAGCACATATCAGAAAAGGAAAAAAAAATGATCACTTGGATTTCATCATAATAAAAAAGTCTGCTCTTCAAAATATCTCTAAAGAAAATTAACCAACAGATAAGCCACCGACTGGGAAAAAAGTATTTACACAAGATGCATTTGAGAAGATTCTTGCAGACAGAATATATAAAAATCTCTTAGAACTCAATAATAAGACAAACCAATAAAAATGTAGAAAAATATTTGCACAGACACTTCACCAAAAAAATAGTATAAAAGGCAAATAGGCACATTTAAGAATGTTTAGCATCATTAGCCATTAAGATAATGCAAAATAAAACCACAATGGGATACAATCACAGACATCTAGGATGGCTTAAATTAAAACAATAACAACAAAAACAGGTGACTGGAACTGTTGTTGGTTGGAATGTAGAAAGGGTATAGCTATTTAGGAAACCGGTTTTACAGTTTCTTTTAAAGTTAAATGTTCACTTGTACACTTGTAAATTAACCAAACTACCCCACTCCAGATATTTACTTAAGTAAAATGAAAACATAGATCCACACCAATACTTGTTCATGAAAATTTATAGAAGTTTTATTCATAATATTGGACCAATACTGGAAACAAACTAGATGTTTGTCAAACTGTGAACAGATAAACAAATGGTGTATCCATAAGGTGGAATATTATTCAGCAATGAAAATACTGGATTATTGATTCATTCAACAATACAAATGAATACCATTTATTCATGCTATGTTGTTGAAGACAGAAAAAATAGATACTGGTAATTTCCATCTGGATTGGATTCTGGAAAAGGCAACATTGTAAGAACAAAAATCAGATCGGTGGGTGACAAGAGCTAGTAGTAGGGAAGAGTTTTCACTACAAGTAGCAGGAAGAACATTGTGGAGGTGATGAAACTGGTTTTTTTTCTTGATTGTGTCATGGAGGCCTAATTATATCCATTTGTCAAAACTCATTAAGTTGAACATCTAAATGTACATCTACATGTAGTGCATGTTAACTTACGTAAACTATTCCTTAACCACCCGTGATTTAGAATGAAGGAGTTATTTGTCTTAAATGTTAAAAAAAAATAAAAGAAAATTGAGCAAGTCCGTATCTTGATTGGGAGAACTCTGTAAGATATGGTATAATTATTTTTATTACTACTCGTCCATTGATAACACAATCTGTTATAGAGTTCTAGTTTGTCATTTTCCTTTTATTTATATGTCATTTCCTTTCCGTTTATATGCTGCTTAGGTATTTTCTTATGTGTTCCGGAACGCATAATCCTCTAGGATGGTGTTTGTAATGCAGAGAGGAAAGAAGGGTAAGTGGTAAACTTCCACATCGAGTTTAAGAAGCTTGTATGTTCAGGGAACCTTCCTTTTTGGATGCTGCTTTTTCTCAAGGACTACGATGCGTGTTTATAATCACCAAGCACATAGGCTGGTGAATGGAGAGCTAGGGGAGGGACTTGTTGTCACATCTATTTATTATCTGACCCCTGTTCCAGTTGATTATTAGTGCCTTCCACTACTGGTGCTGAGCACTGATGTTTTTTTTTTTTTTTCCCTTTTAGTGGTAACTGGAAAGGCAATGAGCCACTGATGGTAGGGCAGGAAAGAAATATGAAAATGAATTTTAAAATTCTCCTTCAAATTATACCAGTCTCCCGATGGCATCTGCCAGATTTTATTGTGGAAGGAAACTAGCAGACATGTTATTTCACTCCTCTTAACAAGAATAGAAAATATATAAACACTCAAATTGAAAACACACAGTTGAAATTAGGTTAAACCCTGACTGTAGAAAAGTTAGCTCTCACTATAACAAAATAGCTGAAGCACTGCATATTGATGCGACAAGGTAGATATTCTCCAATAAATTCATTTACCTCTCTTAAATATTTGATGTTCCTCCTATTCCTTTCTGTCACATCAGAATATTTCAGAAACATTTAATAGATGTGAACAAAATTGAAACAGGAAGAATCAAGCTATATTGCAAAGATACTATTAATAGAATTTTGTGACTGATTTGACATATACACAGAGATCAGAATTCAAGAAACAAGTCTGAGCATTACATATATTCTAAGGTCTAGAGTCTTTTCTTATATAAGATAATTATGAATTCGTTAATTAAAACAGCTGTTAACACCAACTTAATTTCCTCTAAGCTGAGTCTCTTAGCCAAGCAAATTTTGTCATTCCCTAGACTACTGTCTGATTTTAAAATATACTTTTGTACTAACACAATCACACCTTTTTTATGGAATACAAAACACCACTCAATAGTTTAACAAATTCAAACTCATTTTTTTCCTTCTAAGACTTTCAAATATTATAATGACATTTGCTAAAATATCTTAACTTTTTCTCTCTACAGTGTATCTAAATAATCTCATGCCAACTTTCTTATATAAGTAAAAATCTTCTCAGTCTCAATCCTATAACATTGAAATCATACCCTAAATAACCTCAATTTTCCTTCTTATTATTAATGAATGAATGCAGCATGTTGAAGTTTAATCTTCATTTATCAATTAAATGTTCTGAGAAATTAATTTTTCAAGACTCAAGAGCATCATTTAGAAACTGGCTTCTAGGAGCACCTGGGTGGCTCAGTTGGTTAAGCAACTGCCTTTGGCTCGGGTCATGATCCCAGAGTCCTGGGATCAAGTCCCACATCTGGCTCCCAGCTCCACAGGGAGTCTGCTTCTCCCTCTTACCTTCTTCCCTCTCATGCTCTCTCTCACTGTCTCTCTCTCAAATAAATAAATAAAATCTTAAAAAAAAGAAAAAGAAACTGGATTCTTTACAACTTAATTGTGAATACTGTTCCTTATTTTCAATTTGCAATATAAGAAGTTTCTTCATATACGTATGATTGGAATCACATAACCTTTTATTTTCAGGACAAAAGGTAAGATCACATATGTGCTACAGATTCTAGACCATGATTAAATTAGTTCTGCCAACTTAAATGATCCTGCAGATTAAAATGTGACTTTTGGAATAAGGAAATTAGACAGTGAGGGAATAGTAGTTAGAATTTTTAAATCTTTAAAATATTAATGATTTTACTTTTGTCAAGTTCCAACAAATTACCTGCTAACAAAATGATGCTGTCTAATGTCATGACTCATGGTTAAAAACATCATTGTCACTGGTATTATAAAAAATTATGAGAAGAACTGTAAAATAAGTTCAACTAAATATAATTCTAATGAAATAATTTAAATAGAAAACAGTAACTCCGTGTACATGGTTACTGGGCTAAAGATAGGGAGTTAATTTCATGTTATATTTTGGTGTTTTCCAAAGACAAGCCTCTGTTTGGCCTGGCAGGATGCAAGAGATTTAGATCAGAGGAAACTAACCTCCTCTAGCACCAGAAAATTCCAAGGATGAGATTCTAAACATGTCTCCCTGACTAGCCTTTGGCTCATCCACCTCAGGGGCATAGAAGTATCCCATAGATACAACACATGGAGCCACTCTTAGAAGACTAAATAGGAGACAACAAATTAAGACTCTGAAATGATTCTTATATTTTCTTTAACAAAAAATAAACTACTCTTATTTTAGGCTATTTTTTAGGGATTATGTTTGAATCTTTTATATGATATCGTATTTCTTACTATTTCTTACATATAGCAGTTAATAAAATTTCAAACTTGGGGCGCCTGGGTGGCTCGGTGGGTTGAAGCCTTTGCCTTCGGCTTAGGTCATGATCTCAGGGTCCTGGGATCGAGCCCCACATCGGGCTCTCTGCTCGGCAGGGAGCCTGCTTCCCCCTCTCCCTCTGCCTGCCTCTCTGCCTACTTGTGAGATCTCTCTCTCTTTCTCTCTCTCTGAAATAAACAAATAAAACCTTTAAAAAAATTTCAAACTAAAAATTAAAATGCAATATGCAATTCATGTTTTCTAAAATTTATAATAATTTATAATAATTCATGTAATTATACGAGTCTTTGGAGGAAAGCAATTACATGTTTTCTAATAATTTAAAAAATTGATAGCATACAAGCAATTCACCAAACTACACATAGATTATTATTTTTTTTAAAGATTTTATTTATTCATTTAACAGAGAGAGAACACAAGCAGGCAGAGAGGCAGGCAGAGGCAGAGAGAGGAGCAGGCTCCCTGCAGAGCAAGGAGCCCGATGTGGAACTCGATCCCAAGATGCTGGGATCATGACCTGAGCCAAAAGCAGTTGCTCAACCAACTGAGCCACCCAGGCGTCCCTACACATAGATTATTATTAAAATCTTTCTAGATCTTACAGGCTGGTCTAGAGTTTAGAATAATATTGAGTTACACACATATACATGTGTAAATAATAAATATATATGTGTGTATATACATATAAAATATACATGTATAAATACAATTATTTAATCTTCAAAAATTCCTATTTTGTTGATGAGACCATTTGATCCCCACAAATGTTGAATAATTTACTTCATGTTTCATGGCTAGTTAGTGACAGAAGGAGAATTTAAAATCAGCTCAGTCTAATTCTAAAACTTTTCCTGTTAAAAATTTTTAATATTGCACTCCTTTGCTTCCTAGATAATTTACACAAATGTGGGCTTTGATTTAAGATCTGACATAGATTTTAACTCAGTAAGTACTGAAAGGCAAAAAAAGAGAAATCTTAGGCCAAGTCAAGTTTGTAACCAGTTGGTAGTGGAGCCAAAACACAAACTCAAACACATTTTTTCCACTCGATCTTCTTACTTCATTTACCTCAACTATGTAATGAGATTGTAGCAGTATTTTGCTCATGAGGTAATGCTAAAACCTATGAGACAACATGTGCCTATATGTATGTATATGTGTGTGTGTGTGTGTGTATATGTATATATACATACATCTATGTGCGTATGTGTATACTACATATATACACGTTCATGTGTGAATACATATAACTGTGCTGATCACATAATCAATATTCAATAAAGATTAATATTGTGTTGTGTTTATAATTTTATGATGGCATGATTTATACATTGACTTTTCTATTAAAAAGCTGTGATTCACAAGTATCTCGAAAAGTGTTATTTTTTTATGTTAATGTTTTATGTTAGTGTGGTTTGGTTTGCAATGTGTATCATAAGCTACAGCGGGAGATGTGAGGCAAATGACATCTTTTGACTAGCAAACCAAGTGACACTTAGCAGCATCAACAACAAAATGAGAGCCATCCAAAGGAAAATAGCAGCATTTCAGAGATCCCAGTCCCAGGCAAACCAGGAAATTGGACACTCTAACAGTGATGACTTAAAAACGATGCAGAAGATACAAACAGTTGGTCAAATACAAACACCAAAAAACATTTTTTCCCAATCTATATATTGCTTACTCACTTTTATGGGTGTCTTTGAAGATGGCAAGTTTTTAATAATTGATACATAATTCATCATTTTTTAAAAAGTTATGCTCAGTGCTGGTCTGAGAAATCTTGGCTGAACCAATGACAATGATTTTTCATTTTTTTTAGGTGACATATTGTTTGAGTTTTTCATTTAAGTCTACTATCCATTTCAAAATGACTTTTGTGCATGGGATAAGGTTAGCTTTAAAGTGCATTTTTCTCCTATGGATATCAAGTTTTCCAATCATTGAAGGAAACTATTATCATTTCAAATTGAAATTCTTAGGCATTGTCAAACACACACACATCATTTTTTTTTGACTATAGTTTATTCCATTGGTTTGTGCATTGGTTCATATGTCTACTTATCCATGTCCATACTACACTGTATGGATTATAATAGCTCCAAATTAAGTCTTGAAATAATACAAAAAATTGTTTTGGTTGGACTGCATCCTTTGCATTTCCATATGAATTTTAAAATCGACTTATTAATTTCTACCAAAAAAAAAAGCCCATGGGTATTCTGATGGAACTAGTGTTGAATGTCTAAGTCAAGTCAGAGAAAATAGAAATAATAATACCTGAGTGAGTAGCGCCTCAATTGTTAACTTTCCGATTTCTGGGGATTTTTCCAAACACTGTATTGTTATTGACTTAAAATTGAATTCCATTTCAGTGAGAAAATTTAGTGTATATGATGCCAATCCTTTTAAATTAATGGAGACTTGTTTTATGGCCCATCTTCGTAAATGTTCCATGTTCACTTGAAAAGAATGTATATTGTGTCATTGTTGGGTATAGTGTTATATAAATGTCAATTAGGTTAAGTTGGTTGAGTGCGATGTTCCATTCTTCCATGTCTGTATTGATTTTCTGTCTACCTGTGCTTTCAGTTTCTGAGAGAAAAATGTTAAAATCTCAAGCTATAATTTTGAATTGTCCATTTATCTCTTTATACTTATCATTTTTTGTTTTACATATTTTAAAACTTTTGTTAAGTATATAAACATTTAAAATGGTTATGTGCTCTTGATGAATAGACTCTTTTATCATTAAGAAATGCTTTTTATTTCTGGTAATGTCTCTTGTTCTGCAGTCTATTCTGTCTGATACTAACATAGCCACCTTTCTTATCATTATATAATACAATTTTTATTTTTTACTCCTCTTACTTTTAACTTATCTGTCCCTTTTTATTTAAAGTTCAGGTATTATAGGCAGCATTGGTTTGTGTCTTATTCTTTTATCCATTCTGACAATCTGCCTTTTAATTGGAGTAACCAAGCATATGTAATGTACTTATTAATATATTTGAGTTTACAACTACAAAGATGTGATATGTAATAATCACTACACATTTCTCTTTTGGCAGGTGTCAATCCTAAGTTCTAGATTATCCCCATATTTAAATGATTCCCATTTCCTCACAGTGCCACAATCTGTCCAGTGCTAGAATTATTCGTATATATTTGCCAGCAAGCATCCCCAACTTCCAATTATTCACAGTGTTTTCTAACCTCTTCCTCACTATCTTTTTGCCTGGGAGATTTCAACCTAATTTGCAAGTTCAGCTCACGGGGAAATATCTTACAAGAAGCATATCTTGATCTGCCAAGTCTGACTTGTATCCTACCATGTTTCTATTGTGTGCTATATTTTCATTTCCTTCACTAGCACTTATCACATTTTTGTTTTTTAATTAACTATTGTCTGTTCAGGCTCCCATAACAGAATACCACAGACTAGGTGGCTTAAATGACAGCAAATTTTTTTCTCATGTTTTGGAGATTAGAAATTCAAGGTCAAGGTGCCAGCAGGATTAGTTTCTGGTGAGACAGTTCTTCCTAACCTGCAGAGAAATGCCTTATGGCTGTGTCTTCACATGGTCTTTCTTCTGTGCACATGAACTCCTGGTGTCTCTTTCTCTTATACGGCTGTCAGTGCTATTGGAATGAGGTCCCACTCTTATGACTTTCTTTAACCTAAAAGGCTCTATTTCTAAATGTAGACACAGTGGGTGTTTGGGCTTCAGTATATGAATTTGGGGAAGACATAATTCAGCTTGTAGTAGTCTTCCCTCGCTCCCTTCGCCAATTCATGTTCTTCTGGTATGCAAAATACAAACACCTCATTCCAACAGCCTCAAAATTCTTAACCGTTTCTGGCGTCAACTCCAAATCCAAAATCTCATCCAAATATCATCTAAATTAGGTATGGGTGAGACTCAAAGTATGATTCATCTTGAGGCAAAATTCCTCTCTAGCTGTAATGGATGTCAGGAAGAAAAGGGTGAAAATTCCCAAGCAAACTCCAAAACTAAAGAGACAAATTCCCTTAGATCTTTTGGCCTGAAAATAATCCTCTTTGGTTAGATGTTCTGCCTTCCAAGTCCACATGGTGGTGGCTCTGACTTCCTTGACCGTGGGTACAGCCTTGCCCTGAAGTGAGGAAAGCATGTCCTATTGAAAATTAAGAAGAGGGGCACCTGGGTGGCTCAGGGGGTTAAAGCCTCTGGCTTTGGCTCAGGTCATGGTCTCAGGGTCCTGGGATCCAGCCCCACATCGGGCTCTCTGCTCAGGGGGGAGCCTGCTTCCGCCCCGCCCCCCCCTGCCTGCCTCTCTGCCTACTTGTGATCTCTCTCTGTCAAATAAACAAAATTAAAAAAAAAAAAAGAAAAGAAAACTAAGAAGAGATCCCACTTCCTGAAAGCAAGAGGGAAACAGCCTTGCCCCAAGGAGGTCGGTGAGGCAACAGCAGCCTTGTTTACATAGCCCTTGGGATCATTCATCTTTTTTTTTAAGGTTAACATTTATTTGCACTTGAACAGCTCTATTGTCCTATCCAACAGAACCCCCAAACTCCAAAAGCTTTCTTTTATATTCTCCTGTCTTTTTCTCCTTTAATCCACACCGACTGTGGTATAACCACAACTCTATTCCTGGCTTCAGCTGAGATGGCTGATTAAATCAATGGGTCATCTTTTATGGAGTGATTGACCATCCATACTCTTGATGTTCTCTCCAGAATACACCACACATTTTTCGAAATATCTGGGAATCTGATACTTCTTCATGGTTTCTTTTTGCTTAACAATTCATTCAGTTTACCTCTTTCTTCTTATATTTTTCTATAAGCCATAAGGAGGAGCCAGATGTACTTTCCAAACTTTGCTTAAGAATCTCCTCTACTGGATGTCCAAGGTGGTACCTCACTAAGTCTATCTTCCACAGAACAGTGGAATGTAATTCAGCCAAGTTCTCTACTACTTTATGACAAGGAACAGTTTTCTTCCAGTTTCCAGTAACATGTTCCTCATTTCCATCTGAGCTCTTACCCAAAAGCTTCTTTAAAATCCATGTTTTTTTTTATCAACAGTCTCTTTGAAGTGATCTAGGTTATTTCCAACAAGTAACTTGGAAATTCTTCCAGATTCTGTTCATCACTCAATTCCAAGACCACTTCTTTGTTCTTATGTATTTGTTAAAGCAGTGCCCCACTTCTTGGTACCAAAATCTGCAATAATGTGCTTGGGCTGCATAACAGAATACCACAGATTGGTTGGCTTAAACAACAGAAATTTATTTTCTCACTGTTTTGGAAGCCTAAGATCAAAAGACCATCAGGTTTGGTTTCTGATGAGATCTTTCATCCTGGCTTACTTTCTGTCTGATGATGATCACTTTCTCTCTGTCCTTAGTCAGCCTTTCCTCTGTGCATGAACAATTCTGGGGTATCTTCCTCTTTTTGTAAGAATGTCATTCCTATTGGCTTATGAGCCTCTCTTATGGACTCATTTAATCTTAATTACCTCCTTAAAAGCCTTATCTCTAAATATAGTCACATCACAGGTTAGAGCTGCAACATATGAATTTGCAGAGGGACACAATTCATAGCAAGAACACTTGTCTGTATCATCTACTAGACTATAATCTCTAAGAGGACAAAGAATGTGTTTGTCCTGTTCACAAATCATACTATGGCCCAGTATAGGCAATCATACAAACCCTCAATTAATACTTAATGTGTCAAATGGCATTGAAGTATGACACATGAAAAGGGATTATAGCTTTTAACCTGGTAAGAATCAGTTTTGAGAAATTTCCTGAAGAGATTTCCCTACATGTATTTGGTGGATTTCAGTACGGGAAACAGTGACAGCAACTGCAAGGAAGGATTGTGGTCAGGTGTGATCATTGTTAGAGATTTTAAAAATATAAGGGCAACAGTAGAGGAAAGTGAAACAAGAATCATCAATAACAGAGGGAGAGGCACTAGGGAAGGCCCTTTTCTGCAGTGGTGTTCTTGCAGTTATGCCAGAGGGCACTGGAGTGAAAGTACGGAAATGACAGCCCCAACTGAAGTGTAAACACTTGATAGTATTGAAGCAGGAATAAGAAAAGGCAATGATAGTGGAGCAAGATTATGTCTATACGTGGAGCAGGAGTCCAATGGAGTAGAATCACATAGAGTGTGGCTGGCAATTGATTCACTGGGCAGCAAAGGAGACAAAGGTATCAGATTAGTACTACTCCACTCTAGTCACTGGAAATTCTCCTGAATAATCAATGGCTATAATAAAGCAGTATTGGAACATTGGCAAATGGAGCCTACCACAGTATCTAAAGCAAGGATAACAGTACGGAACTCAGATGGCAGTGGTGAAAAAGTTAAAAGTAGAGTCTCCTTAGTTAGAAGGTAAGTCTCAGAAAACACCAGGCAGAAGAAGGGGTAGGTGATATTGTTGGGACACTTCCATGATTGATGCTGCTGGGGCGTTGAGCCAGAGGGTACAGGATATTTTTCATTTGTTCCTATAGGTTCATTTTTTACCCTTCCCTACTGTACTCTTGATTCCAAAAGCCTTATATATATATGGACACTATTAAAAGAATACATCACCCACTGCTTGTTGGTTAAATCCTTAAAATGGGACATCCAGAAGAAAATATCAGGGCAGGAGAAGTTTGAATTATTTATTTTTCTGTATCCTGCTTTCTGAGTTCCCCTGGGCTGACTGCATCATTCATCCCAAGGGCATCTTTCCCTTTAGGATTCCCTTTCCACTTGAATTCCTTTATTCCAGGTTTTGGTGACCTTGGCCCTCTGTTGCCTCTTCTGGCCTGAGGATAACTAGGACCCATTTCCTCCTTACTAGATTCAACATATTGCACTATCTTTCCTAGCTTTATTATACATAACCCACACAGAAATAATACTTCTGTTAAACTTTCCTCAAATTACCCATTTTGTGTTTATTAATATTTTCTGCTTCGATCCTGATGAACACAGATGGGGGCAACAATGATGTTATTGTATTGGAATGCCAACCTGTCTCCTTTCGCTGCAGGTCAAGTCAAGCTCACTAAGAAATAGAGTAGTTGAGTTCCCAAGGGGAATCTTGGACTCCAAGGGGACAAATAAAACTATCTAAATGAGAACAACCAGGTAAATGTGAGTCTCAGGAGACTTGAATTTCCCATGGCATACATGATAGAGATCTCTGATCTTAGATTTGCTGACTTAATCAATTATGTTTGTACTTAAAATTCTGGGGTGCCTGGCTGGCCTGGTAGGTTATGCAGCTGTCTATGCCTCTGTTCTTGATTCCAAGGTCCTGGGGTCGAGTCCCACATCTGGGGGCCCTGCATCACAGGGTGTCTGCTCCTCCCTCTGCCTGCTGCTTCCCCTGCTTGTGCTCTCTCTGTCTCTCTCTCAAAAAAATAAATAAAATCTTAAAATAAAATAAAACAAAATTCTTTGACAGCTGCAACTTCAGTATATCAAGTTATGTCATCTCATCTAGAACAAGACTGGAGATTAGAAGAATTGAAATGAGGAATTTAATCCTGTTCAAAGTGATGACCATGGTTTATTAAGTCACATCTGTTTTCTTTTGTAACTTTACATTAATTATATTTTTAAATTTCAGTCAAGGACAATGGTAACTACAGAAATAACAGAATCCTTGCATTTTCCTTGTTCTTAATGGTAACTTCATTACCAATGGTAATGGTACCATTATGGTACCATTGGTACCAATGGTAACTTTTGCCAGCAGGCAAAATTATGCTCCTCTCTTTGTACTTTTTTACTTGATTCCATAAATTCATAAAATAGAAGATTCTGTAATAAATTTCTTTCAAAGAGAAGGCGTACATGTCCCTTTATCATATATGTCTCTAAAGAATGCACGGAGTCTATTGGTTCAGGTTTCCTTTTATCTCTTAACTAATCGGTTTTCTAAAAACCAATGCAAACTAGGAGCTCAGTATTCATGGTGAGCTTATCAAATATTTTCTTATTCATTTATTATTTACTGTTTCTTACTCATATCTTTTACCATTAAGTAAGAGCTACTCTTAATTATTTCTTTCCCCACCAAATAGTATGAAATGACCTTTCCCAAATTTTGTATTGTTTGACAAATTCACAAATCTCAAAACTGACTATGGTATCACTACATGAGGAAAAACAAGGAGACTGCAAACGCTGGAAACTTATAACATTATAAGATGACAAATTGGTTGATAAATGTTAGAACATACCGAATGCTTACAACAAATAGGTGAAATCAACAGCATCTTACAACAACACTTATGGTATCTGCAGCCATCTGAGAAGGCTCTATTATCTATTCAAAATGATAGATGAGAAAAATGCTATGGAGATGCAATGATCAGAGCTATCAAGATGCTGTAGGTTGAAGGGTGCTGAGACAGAAGAACTCACGTGAATATTCCTCATAGAAATTGACATTCCCACTATTAGTTTCTCTTGCACTCAACACATTACTTATAAAGAACACCAATATATGGAAACTAGGACAATTAATATAATTGCAAATTAGCACTAATAAACTAAAAACTGGAGTTGAGAGTTTGATAATCGTTAAAACAATAATGACACAGTGAGACAAGAAAGAAGAAAAGTAAATTTAAAGGGGCTATCCAAGGAAATACAGGCAAACCCTGCTAAATTCAGTATTATTTAATGTCGATTTTGATAGTGCTGAGAAATTCAAGTCCCATACCATTCATTTCCAATCAAAGGCCGTGCTATGTAGGAAGAGTGCAGTACCATATAATTACATTCATCTGATCATTTCATCCATATTTCTTTTGAAGTTGTATTATTCCCCACACCACTTTGCCTTTGCTTTCTTGTGTTGATCTCCATAGTCATACAGAAAAAAAAAAAGTCTATGAAATACTGTCTCTAGAATTTTAAACTGCAGTGTGATAAAAATCCTCTTTCATTTATAAAAAACTTATTGATTTATTTTTGCAAAAGTTTTTAGATAATGTTACAGTAAATGAGGTTCTTAGAATAATGACTGACTTAGCAGCATATATATTTCAATATTTTTTCACTTAACTACCACAAGCCATATGTCATCAGTCATAAAGGCTGAAATTAAATGTTACTGACAGGAAAAATGTAGCTGAGATCCTTGAAAAGCAATTCACTATCTTCATTTGAGAAATTTTCAGTAAGATCTTAACTTGTAAGCATCTAAGAGTTGTCCATTTTGTTGCTCTTGAATGGAATCAAAGACTCACAGACTTAAGGCCAAGGTTAGCCATTCAGTTTAGAGGGAAAATTTTCGTTTTTCTTTTTTTAGCCCAACACTCTTTTCATTTTCTTATGAAGGGCGCTAAGTGTGTGAGAAGAAATGGGTAGAAATAGCATCAGTCAATTATTTTAATTAAGAAGGATTATAATTGAAATGTCATATCTTTTATCCAAGTTCCACCAAGAGATGTCCTATTGAAAACAAATGAGAAAGCTAATGATGATGATGATGGATAGTTAACACTTTAAAATATTTAATATGCCAGCAAATCTGCACATATTACTTCATTTAATTCTCATAACAACCCCCTGAGGCATGATATGGAAATCAGATTACCTGGGAAGCAGTATTCAAGCTCTGGCTGCTTTACTTCACAGACCACTGGTTGTCTTTGTTGTTGTTGTTTTTGTTAGTTTGTTTTGTTTTTTAGTTTCAAGTTTTTGTTTAAATTTAGGTTAGTTAACATATAGTGTAATTTTGGTTTCAGGAGTAGAAGTGAGTGACTCATCACTTATTTATAACACCCGGGGCTCATCACAAATGCCCTCCTTAAAACCCCTCACCCACTGAGACCATTGTTTTAATCACGAGGTTGTACTTCAGATAAATATGTTCTTGGCCATTTCCTCCTAGAGGAAATCTTACATGTTTCTGAAATAACTGACTTTTCTTCATGTAACTGTCCTTCTGGTTTTGTGTTTTTATTTTCTTAGGCTTTATCCTAGGAGCTAACACACTAGTATGTCTCAGAGTTTCATTTAGTACCCATTTTGTGTGCCCAAAATTCTGCTTCCTAAATAATTTTGTCTCTTGCAGCTGCAAATCTTTCACTGAAACCTTGTATTCACCAGGTTGTATGACACTCTAAACACCTTTTCAGTTGAAAACTTAGCTCATTGAATTCATCTGAAGGAGCTTCTTCTCCAACAGAGCTGTAAATGTCCTTGTCCCAGCCAGCAAGTTGTGTGTCAACAGTCTTCCAGACAATATGGCAGTTTCTACTAATGCAACCATTTCCATACTGAAAGCTTCAAAAATAGATTTTCTTTTTACTTTTCTCCTCACAATGTAAGATTATGGTATGCATTTATACCTAGATAAATAGAAAGACTGATAAATACATATATACACGTCCACATACATTTCTCAAATATGCATACTTTTCAAGACATACAGTGTTTGAAATGTGACCATGATATAGTGCAAAAATGATAAACACTGCTTTCAGTGAGTGATATTTGTCATTCTAAAACTAATTATGGATTTTTTTAATGATGATCAAAAATATGATAAATGAATTTCCAGAACCCTTTTAAGAAATGTGCAAAGGAAATACAAAGGCTTAGGATCAGACAATGTTAAAACATAATAGGCAACTTGTTTACTCATTGTCAAACAGACTCTTAATAAATTCTACTTCTCTTCTATATAACTTTTTACCTACTTTATTTCCATCCTGATTTTTTAAGTAACAACTCCCTTGTGAGAAAGAATAATATATAATTTAATTATTAATATTGATTATATATTTTATGGATATTCTTGTTCAAAGAATAATAATTATTCCAGTTAGGTTAAGATTCCAAAGGAGAGATCCAATCTGGGTGAATTATTCGAAGTTTCACAAAGCGGTAGTAAGAAGTAGCTCGAGTCTAGTTGTTACCTATTGTTAACACTTTCCTAAATTCACTTGTGTAAAATGATTTATAATAATTTTTTTGGCCATTTTACACTGTCAGTTTGTAGCTTTGTCACCCATGCACTGTATGATATTGGGGTAGTCTCTTAATATTTTATTCTTAGACAGCTTCAGATATAAATTATTATTAATTGAAGTTCTTTTGAATGCAAGAAAAAAACACACACTTGCTTTTTCAGTGTTCATAGACTTTCTTAAGTATTGCCATAAATTTTTCAGTGCTGTGTACTACTGAATTTTTGTGTCCCATCATTAAAGACTTAACCTCTCAGGAAGTTGTCTCTGCCGCTCTTAAGATAGAGATCTCTAGCCCTAGATCAATCAGTTATGCTCACTTGGACAGGAAATTTGCACAGCTTGACCTCTGGGAAAATCTTAGGAGCAGAAGACCATTCCAATCTGTAGATATGGCAGACGAAGTGATACTCAAGGTAATTTTCAACTCTGATATAGTATTCTATTCACCAAAATAGGTTAAAGGATAAAAAGGCCATTGTATAATTTCTGTAATTTGATAAGGGATGTGCTACCATTAATGTCTTGGCCTCTTACTTTAACCTCAACTCTGGGTTCTTTCCAGTTTAAGTCAATTACAGTGGAATAACCCATGAGGCCTAATAGTCCTCTGAATTTGTTATACATCCAACATTTCAAATCAGGATATTATCTCTGTTTCCAAAACGTTTTAACAAAGTACTCCTGCCTCTTAACTCTTACCTTTTCCCTTGGTCTAACACTTATTTTGTTGTCGTGATTACTTAACCATTCCTCTCAATAAGGCATACCTGAAGCAATTAAAAAGGCACCTATTCCTTTCATAAAAAATAAAGAAAAATTGTTTCTACTTCTACTCATCCCTTTACCTCTGCAACTATCTAATCCCATCTCCTAGGACATTGCTATTTCATCTGTCCACCTTCTTCTTAATTTGCATCCTTAGTCTCTTCATAAACTGTAACTCCTTTCATACATCTAGCCACCCATTTTATAACTCTGGGGATAAACAAAGAGTTTCCCCTTCTGACAGTACTCATTTTCTTGCTGGAAAATACAATTACACAATGTTCGAGTTTTTTTAACTTAACACAAATAAATAAAAACCTTATCTTTACTGCCAACTTCTCAAGAATATGAATGATTATCTTTTTTCATACTATAAAAAGCACTTTTTCAAATTTTCCAATGTTTTCATAATTCTTATGCATAAGTCAAATGGTGAAATGTGATTCTAATACTAGGTTTAAAATATTTCTAATTCTTCAAGATCTCCTCCATGAATCCTTTCTTTAAGTCTGATAATTGATTGGGATTTTTCTTCTTTTAATTCTTTAACAGTTGAGAGTTTTTTGTTTGAAGTACTCTTATGGTGTATATATTTTGGACCTCAAAATTTAAGAAAGACATCATAATGTAATTTTATAGCTATGACTGAATGCTACCATTCAGATCATACATTTAAAATAAGAGGTTTCAAACAAATGGAACAATGATTAACAGTTTAAAAAATTATCCTTTGTTTCTGTGACCGATTTAGGTCTTTTAAATATTTATATTTTATGTAAAATTTACAACTGTATATTTTTCTAAATACAAATATGTCTATGGAATAAACAACATCCAAGTTGCTGACATCACTACGTCAGTTGCTATTTCCTTATTTCTGATACTTAGAGTGGGTTCTAAATTTTCTTCAGTGTCCAGGTTATCTCACACTTTACACTAGATATATTTTGTCACACTAGGTTTTTTCTCTAATTCCATCTTTTCTAATAATACCATTTTCAACTTATTACTTCCTTTTTACTAAAGGTTTCTCACTGCATGAGTTAAAGTTAAAATTCTCCAGGCTTGCATTCAAAGCTCTTCCCATTTACATCACCTCAGTTTAGCATGCCAAGTATATTTCCCACTCTTCTCTCAATGAAGAATTTCTAATACAATGTAATGGTTTTGCATAATTATATATAACACAATTATATGTATATAACTATATAATTATGTTAATAATATGAATATAAATTAATATCTTCTGCTCATAGTCTTACTAGGGAAGCCATAAACAAATAATTGCCATGTAAACAAATAACTGCAATGCAATTGATAGTGTGAACTCAAAGGGTAGTGAAAACTCAAGGAAAAGAAAGGTTAAATCTCCATCAGAATGCAGAAAAGTCTGGGAAATTTTTGAAACTGAAAACTCTTGAGACTGTCCTAAGGCATGTGATAGTTTTAGGATAGGGACATAAAAACAGTTTCCTGTTTTCTTGAGTTTCATCCTGTAATGGGAATCTTCTGAAGAGTCCACGCAAAACCTAGATGAGACCTGTTTTAGCAATATATAATGATACTTTTGCAAGAAATAAGATGATAAATTTGGGATGAATTTTATTTGAAAAAGGACTAAAAATTAGTGTTCTTGGTGCCTTGGTATTAATTATTCAGAGAAATTTTTAAAGCTCTCAAAATCTAAAAAGTGTGCTTGAAATTTTTGCTTCTCACTTTAATATGCTAGACTTAGAATGTCACTCTGTATCTTACAGGGGATCATAGCACTACATTTTAGGATGGCTTCCAAGCAGGGATAAAACTTAATGACTAATTGGCAAAACTCCAATAGATTTTAGATAAAAATCTCTAATTAAATCTATCTAGTATAAGCATAATTTATTGCAGATTTTCCTAAAATTCCCTACAGATTTCTACTGTCCTTGGAAATACTGTCTGAATTGAAAATTGATTCAATAATTTTCAAGTTGGGTAATAACAATGTATCCATTGCTATAAATAATCAAGGTTTTTCATCTATTGAAATTACATTTTTAATCAATGATCTATCTATTTGTTTCACTCTTTCTCTCTTAACATATGTTATTTATATGTGGCAAAAGGATATCTGGAAATATTTTGGAGAATTAACCATGCTGATGCATTCAAAGAAATCACTTAACTCTACTTTTTACAATACTATTTCTACAATGGGAATCAAATGGCTAGCATTCAATAATGAGGAAAGAGTAGCAGGAATATTATTTTTAATTTCTCCATATTGTCAAAAACATATAATACCTTTAGTTCTCTATTTAAGGAGACAGTTAAGTAATTTTGTGATAGGAATAAATGACCTGGTTATATGGATGGAGCTAACTAGTACCAGGCTTCAAAATATTTAAAATATTTTACAAATATCTTTCTGTAGTTGCATGTCAATCTTGCCAAAAATGCTTTCTTTCTGTAAGATCCATTTTTTAAAATTAAAATGATACACACATGGTTTGGGAAAATTGGACAGCCTCATGCAGAAGAATGAAACTAGACCATCTTCATACACCATACACAAAAATAGACTCAAAATGGATGAAAGACCTAAATGTAAGACAGGAATCCATTAAAATCCTTGAGGAGAACACAGGCAGCAATCTCTTTGACCTTGGCCCCATCAGCTTCCTACTAGACATGTCTCCAAAGGCAAGGGAAACAAAGGCAAAATGAACAATTGGGACTTCATCAAGATAAAAAGCTTTTGCACAGAAAAAGAAACAATCGAAAAACCAAAAAGCAACTGACAGAATGGGAGAAGATGTTTGCAAATGTCTTATCAGATAAAGAGCTAGTATCCAAAATCTATAAAGAACTTATCAAACTCAACACCCAAAGAACAAATAATCCAATCAAGAAATGGGCAGAAGACTGGAACAGACATTTTTCCAAAGAAGACATAAAATGGCTAACAGATGCATGAAAAAAATGCTCCACATCACTTGGCATCAGGGAAATACAAATCAAAACCACAATGAAATACCACCACACTGGTCAGAACGGTTAATTAAGTCAGGAAACAACAGAGGAAAAGGGAACTCTCTTACACTATTGGTGGGAATACAAGCTGGTGCAGCCACTCTGGAAAACAGTATGGAGGTTCCTCAAAAAGTTGAAGACAGAGCTACCCTACAACTCAGCAATTGTACTACTAGGTATTTACCCCAGAGATACAAATGTAGTGATCCAAAGGGACACCTGCACCCCAATGTCTATAGCAGCAAAGTCCTCAATAGTCAAACTATGGAAAGAGCCCAGATGTCCATCAGCAGAGGAATGGATAAAGAAAATGTGATGTATACATATAAACAATGGAATATTACTTAGCCATCAAAAAATGAAATCTTGCCATTTACAAAGATATGGATGGAACTAAAGGGTATTATGCTAAGCAAAATAAGTAAATTGGAGAAAGACAGTTATCATGATTTCACTCATATGTGGAATTTAAGGAACAAAACAGATGAACATAGGGGAAGCAAAGGAAAAATGTAATGAGACAGAAACAGAGAGGGAGATACTCTAACCATAGGAATACTCTAAACCATGGGAAACAAACTGAGGGTTGTTGGGGGGGGGGAGATGAATGGGGGGATAGGGTAACTGGGTGATGGACATTAGGGAGGGCATGTGATGTAATGACCACTGGGTGTTATATAAGACTGATGAATCACTGACCTCTACCTCTGAAACTAATAATATACTACATGTTAATTAATTGCATTTAAATTTTTAATAATTTAATAATAATTTAAAATATATAGAAAAATAATTTTCTATATATAGAAAATATATAGATATTAATCTATATAATTAATAGAAAAATAATAGAAAAATAATAGAAAAAAGATATAAACATGGAGTTTCAGGGTCACAAACTTAGATGCATATGACCAGTGACGGGTGAAAAAGTTCAGTTTCAGGGTCACAAACTTAGATGCATATGACCAGTGACGGGTGAAAAAGTTCAGCTCATGGCCCATCTACTAATAGTAAATGTGATAACACCTGGCCTTGCTTGTATGTAGCTACAGCAATGGAGTCAACTCAGTGAGAAGGTCCATTAGAAAGTAAGGTTCCTCTTCCATACATATGCAGAAGGACTATTACCTATATACCTTTTAGAACTAAAGGCAGCATGTAAATTAATGCAGCCTTGGGGTCATTCATTCCTAAATTTCAGAGTGTGCCTTTTTCAAAGCTGTTCATTGATGTGCCCTCTAAGGGAGGAAAATCCACCTTCTACCTGTCTCAAGTCTGTGGCTGAGCAGAAAAAGTAAACTATCATAAGAGATTAACAAATGAAAAGCATACAAATTTTATTTAATATTTTTATACATACACAGGAGTCTTCAAAAGGAAAATGAAGATCTGAAGAAGCTGATAGGCCCGAAAGCTAATATACTGCTTTTTTGTTTGTTTGTTTGTTTTAAGATTTTATTTATTCATTTAACAGCGAGAGAACACAAGCAGGCAGAGAGGCAGGCAGAGGCAGAGAGAGGAGCAGACTCCCTGCTGAGCAAGGAGCCCGATGCGGGACTCGATCCCAGGACGCCGAGATCATGACCTGAGTCAAAGGCAGCTGCTCAACCAACTGAGTCACCCAGGCGTCCTTAATATACTGTTTTTAACGAAATTATAAGTTATGGGGGTGTGACAAAACAAGATGACTGGGACTAGGTGCATTAAATTGGGGACCAGTAACTAGGAAATATATGGGTAAAACTAACAGAAGACAAGGGTTATTTTAGTAGGTTTGTTTACAGAATACAGTTGTTTACAGGTGGTTAATAGTACAGACCCGTTTTGGTATCAACTCCCAATCTCTGGTAATAAGAATGTTCCATCTCTTCCTGCTAAAGAGAAGGCAGCCTTCTCATGAGGAATTTTATAACATGCTTTTAGGGAGAAAGGCAGGGGTCAGAAAGCACCTTCCTGCATGTGCTATTTTTAAAGTGCCGTCAGTTGAGAATAGCTAATATGCCAAAGCGGTATATTTTGGAGTGGCTTGTTCTGAACCCCTTCACACCACTTTGTACTTCAAATTTGCTTACTTATTGCATTGTTTACTCTAATTTTTTCATGTCTTCTCTTCACTATGGAAATCAAATCAAGTTTATACATAATCGTAACCCGTTTCTCTTCTTTCGTTTTTTTAATTTTATTGCCTCTGTGATATACATTCCAAAATAAATATCACCTTCTCATTTTTCCTCATATACATAATTATAGTTTAAAATCTTTCTTCCATAAAAGATCAAAACATTTTCATGTTCACTGCTTCAAATACCTGGAGACTTAGTGAAGTTTGATTCTGTAGAAGATAGGGATTACAATTGTTCTTACTGCTAATTGCCTAAAGATGAGTTTTGAGAGATCAACAGAGGACAGAATATAAATCTTTGCCTGGCTTCATAGGAAGATTGAGCTTCACTTATAAATACTGGAGACCATTGAACAGTTTTAATGGAAAAAGAAGAATACGACGTGAACAGATTAATAATTATCCAATTTGACCAGATGCCCATGACCTAATTTGGACAATAACAAACACTGATTTGGAGAGGGCATGAGTGGGGAAAGCAGAAAAAAAAATATGGATTCTAGCTCTTATTGAGGTCAAGGAATTGTTATTTCCTGACAAAGCAAACCCGAGCCATCGAAATTCTAACTATATTATAAGTGTACCTGCAAGTAATCATTTGTTTGAGGCAATTCAATTACTTAAACTATTTAGTCTCATAACTGTAAACCCAAATTACAAAAACAAAAGTCTCTATTTATTAACAAAATTTAATTAGCCAAATTATCCATTTAATTGGCAATTTTGTCTTACAAAGTAGGTTTATTTGGTGCTCCTAGAGTTGTGTGGATATTTCATGATGTTGTATTTATAGATCCATGGATTTGCTTCATTCATTTGCTATTGTAATTATAACTCTCTTTTTAAGGAATCTGGACATGGTTTAAATTTTTTTTTCAGGTTTGAATGGTGTAGATAAAAACTTAACCGCTTTATACCAGCTAACCTCAAACTTATTTTTTCTTTTCAATAATAATTATTTCTCCTTGACCAAGGTTATGCTCCTCACGATTCTCTTAGACTAGAATGAGTTTCCTTCATTGTCATTATTTAGTCACTCCTACTTAATAGGACACATGCAGGCTTTCCCTAGCAATTCTCAATGCTTTCCAAATGGGCAAGAGGCAACTAGCTCTCTATCAATGATTTATTAGCTCCTTCCATGGAACAGAATTATGGCTTGGCCATAGCTTCCCAGGCTCTATACTAGATTTCCCATCCCCCTTTGTTTCTGTGTGGAGCCAGTGGTATATGGGCAGAAGTTATGATTATCACTTCCAAGCTTAATAAACTTTCAGATCTGTCATTCACTGACTTTATCTTTCCCATCTGTTGGCTAGATATTGATCCCAAGGGTGAGCTTAAAAACCACAGACTGAATATGGCTGAGCCTCCATTAGCTTGAGTCATGAATGGCTGCACAGAGCAGAGCTCCCCATTATTCCTGTTGACTTTACCTGGGTGAGAAATAAATTTCCATTTTCTTTGACTACTGAGAGTTCGTTGTTGATTGGCTATAGCAGCTATCTAGTGTTACTTTAAGTTAAGTAATGCAACAGGGAATTCTGAACCACAGACTGTAGATAACTTAGGCCCTTTGGTTGGTCTCTTATAAAAATATCCTCAGAGCCAGCCATTGATAAAACTCCAGTCTAACTTTGTTTGCAAATCAGGTTTCTCTAGCATTTGTGTCCACAGGCTCCTTTAAAGAAATATGGTGAGAAGAGGAAAGTACCATTGTTGGAAGCATCCTACGCAGTTAGTTCTTAAAAAGGTCACCTCACTTATTTCTCATAGAAACTCTGAACTATTCCTATGTGAATAAAGTCAAATAAGTCACTTTAAAGTTTAAAAAAAACCCTGAAGATCAGCGAGATTAAGTGACTTGCTGAAGGTCACAGAGCAATTGTTGAATTGTAGTTTATACCTAGAATTATATAACCCATGCATGCTCTTTAAACGACATCACAGTTTTCCAACAGATACAGCTCTGAAGATTTCTCTCTGAAAAACTCTACTACTTCTTAAAGAGACAAATAAAACTAATTTTAAAAATTCATTCCTCAACAAATATAAGCTCCGAGCAAATATTTCAATGTAGAAATAATGACTATTCAGGAGGACTATAACCCACAGCAACCACCATATAAAACAGTGTCATTTATTTGAAAGATATATGTTTCTTTTTTTTTTTTTTACTGAAAGATGGAAGATGTGTGTTTCAGTAAGGCGCAGCCATGCCTGCAATTTTGTTATTATGTATGTTCATTGGCTACAACTTTCTAAGGATTAGGAAAGAGCCATCCCATTTGTAATACTATACACGCACATATCAATAAAAAGACTCCCTGAAGGTAATATAAAAGCCAGCGAAGATTGAAAAACCCTCTCAGAAATACAGATAGAGTCATATGGGGTCACCTGCATTGTCAGAGAGAATATAAATTTATTTGAATGCACTGAATCTGAGAACACTTATAAAATAAATGGTGGGAATGTAAATTCAGCACCAAATAGCTGTTGTACCGATGAAATAGATAATCTAGACTTGCTTTCTGTTGTAACCCTTTTGTGGTTTTATATTAAATGAGGATAAGGAAAGTCGGCTTACTTGATACTGAGGATAGTTAATGAAGCACATTTTCCTTCACAAGCAAAGTAAGACAAAGAGCCTGAAAAAAATCATGTATCTGCAATTCATCTATTCAACGGCCATATTGGTACAAGAGAAGAAAAGAGTGACGAGGATAAGGAAAAAGACGAACTAAAGCAGATAATTTTTAAAATAAGTCCAAGATAGCCACCCTCCTCCCGTCCAAAGTCACACCATTCATCATCAAATCTCTTGTAGTTTGCCAGTAGTAAACAAGTTTACCTGCCGTAAGATCACTCACAGTTTTATTTTCCTGTTTCCAAATCTACAGAGAAGTATATAAGAGAACTGAATGAAACCGCAATGATGCTCATGAGCCATTCCAGCATGACAGCAAAGGTAAAAGAGGAAAAAAACCTCAAAACTATGAAAACAGCACTTGCATGCCCCAAATTGGATATATTTAGTACCATAAGAAAGGCATAAGCAGATTTCATATGCCTGAGAGCATCATTATTTTACGAAATATATTACTGTTTCCACTCATGCAACTTAGTCTTCAAGAAAAGTTAAAATGTATCAGTGTTTTTTTGAGGGGAGATACAATTATATACCTCAATATATTTGAAAAGATCTACATCCCTTCATTTATTCAACCAATATATATTTAGCATTTTCTATTACAGACAGTGTAATGTTGGGACTCTAATATCAAAAAGAAAAAGAGAAGCAAACCAAGAAATGGTTCCCAGAAGGGAGGTGGGCAGGGACCTGGGTGAAATAGGTGATGGGTATTAAGGAGGGCACTTGTGACGAGCACTGGGAGCTGTATGGAAGTGTTGAATCACTATAGTGTAGACCTGAAACTGATATTCCCTGTATGGTGACTAACTGGAGTTTGAATAAAAAGTTTTAAAACATAAGACATATAGACCCTGATCTCTAATCTATTAGAGTTTGGATAATGAGAGGCAGAAAATTATAATTCTGTTTTATAAATACTGCTATCATGATGCCCATAATACAGAGAAGGGAAATTAGTATCCCAGGACCCCTTCATGCAAATGAGAAAAAGACCTCTTTCTTCTTCAAACACAATGGAACCTCATGGAACATAGCTTGGTGAGTGGATTACAGGGTGCATTTCAATCCTTCTTTACTGGGTTCCCTTGTGTGGGAAATGACCTGCCCTAGCATGCGTAATTACACAGTACTGGGCACGATGAAAGCATTTAATTCATTCTGGAAATTGTAGATGAGAGTTTGACAATTGATAACATCTGTGGGAAAGAAGAATTAAGAATGAAAATTATTATAATACAGGGAATGAAGCATTATGATGAAAGTATATACAGGGGGTATATACATCAGAAAACATCTTTCCCATATTGGGGAATCTTCACTTTGAGATAACTGTGATGAGGAATAAAATACATTCTAAGGAGAAAAGGCATTTTCTCTTTAATGTCTTGTGCTTTAAAGAGTAATATAATCATTTTTAAAAATATTAGTTTCCCATTATTCTTGTAGTCCTTATAGATATTATAATTATTACTTTGCCAAAATATACCAAAATCTGTATCAAAGGCTGGGTGTTATCAATACAGTAATATTTAACTTTGAAAGCAACTGGAAATGGAAATAAGGAAATCTAGTTTTATATTTGGGTGGTTTGACTTATCAGTGAGAGCCAAAAGAAGAAGGACTGATTCTGCATGGCTATCTGCTTCAATGCCTGTTTTTATTTTAAAATATATAAGAAAATCTTACAAAAGCAAAAACTGTCCTGGGTAAAGTTAAGCAAACAAGGAAGATTTTATTCAAGGTTATTGCAATAAAGAAGAGAGACCAGAATGCATTCTGAATTCAACCCCATTGAAATTAAAGGTGTGCTGGTTTTTAAGTGCTAGGGTGACTTAGTGAAAAAGTCCTGGGTGCAGTGTTGAGGGGAGAATTTCTGATCAATGGCATGTGTGGGTTATTTCTGGATTTGTGAGTGTTTTTCTTTGTGGTTAAATAGAATCTTTTCTGCCTGACCTGATAGAAAGAACAGGGTGTGGGGGAATGGGATCAGTGGATGGTGTGATAGGACAGTCAAACAGAAAATGGGCATATAAGATCCTACATTTGGTTAAGTTCCTGGTACTTGCTTAAAATCAAGAGTGGGTCAAAGTTCAGGGATCTGGGAGAAGAGACACCCGATTAAAGTTTGGTCATTCACATTTAGAGGATGTTTTATTCATTTGGGTTGGTGGAAACAAACAAATGTCTAACCTTGTCATAGGTAAATCACCAGTCATCTGTTAGTCTTAGCTAAATCAAGTGGGAAGGGTGATTCTTTGCAATATACCATTTCCTAGAACACAAAATTGTGGCAGGATTTTCAACCATCAATATTTCCCAGGAGCACAGGCTCAGAAAAATTTCAACATTCTTACACAAGACATAAGGATATAATTTTATCATTTGATATTTGAATCCATAGATTTGGATTGTAAATAAAAGAAATTGAACCAAAATGAATTAATCTTACTTCCATACCTTTTAAAAGTAAATAAATCAGAAAATGTAATTTTTCTTCTAGCATTACAACTTTAGAGAAGTTGGAGTGATTGAAGTTAAGACTCCTTTAATGACCAGGTCCAATATGGGGCACTTAAAAATGAGCCCTCATTGTAGCTCAAAATATTTGGAGGTAGAATTTCATTGATCCAGTCTCACTGAGGGCCTGAGATCCAAACTTAATTTTCAAATTTTCCTCTACCTAAGCAGGAGTAACTGGGGGTCAAGGGGGCCAACAAAGTGAATCATGATGCTAGGAGAGCCATTAAGTGTACCTACAACAATACTTACATTAAAATGTTTACATTTTGATACAACATTCTTTCTGTTCATGCCCCTTACACCATCGAGGACACTACTGATTTCTCCTCTTTCTTTTCGCCCCGGGGAAAACTGTCTTTATTAAAAATCATAGCACCAAGAAAGTTCTAGCTCACTATTTTCACTATTTACATAATGACTATTTGTCACTTGTATTGTTGTTCTAAAATATATTTAATTGTTGAACTTTATATCTCTTATTATATATTTGTGTAATACTTTGCCTATTAGACTAGAAATTCCTTAAATATGAGGCTTAACTTCTGAAATCTTTTTCAAAGTCCAATACAGTGATTTGAAAATAATAAACTAAGATGTCATTTATTGTCTAGTTTTTACACATGTTTCATAAACTTGCCTCATTAATATAATATCTTTACTAGTTTCTGATATTTGATCAGTTACTATATTATGTTCCTTACAAAATAGGTCATTAGAAAGCATCAGACACAGAAGTTTATTTAATTCAATTCACTTATTTTATTGAGGATGAATTTGAGATCCAGAAAGATTACATTTTTGCCTCAGTAACTAGTTGGGTGGCATGTAATAACCAATTTTCATGGCTACTTAATTTAAGTAATAATATCATTTCTTCATTTACTCAAAGGGGCTCCTGACCACCTCCCTCCCCCGAATGATTAGAAGTACTAAGTACTTCTTAGTACTGACCTAGATGATTTCTAAGCGCTTTCACACGTCTCACATGATTTAAGTACCATTTTGTTCTGTGCGTGTACTCATGCAAGTGAGAAGTTGAGATAACTATTTAAGTAATTCAAATTGTAATTGTTCAGATAACTCAGTTTGAAGTGTCAAAGTATCTGGAAAAATTGCATCAATTCTTTAATTTATAATTAAATCTACCTTTGATGAAGCATTGTTGCATAATAACTGCTTCTACCCAGACCAAAAGGCTTTACAATGACAAGACATGAATGATTGTTGGCAAGATTAAGCCCTTCAGGCCATAGATAATCCACTGCAATCTCTGTCACAGGAGATGCCAGACAAATGCTTCTGCATCAGTAGGAGTCAGAAATAATTTGAGGACTCATGCAAGCAAAGAAAGGCTTATTTCCTTCCAGAGGAATGCAGAGACATAATTAGATGTGTGCATGCAACATATAACCCTTAAGTGGGCTTTTTAGCTAGTTATTTAAAATTATTGAACTGCTATCTCATCATGGACTAAAAATAAGTACAGATGTATACAGTTCATACATTAAAGAAATAGTTCTGGGACGCCAGTGTGGCTCAGTCGTTAAGCGTCTGCCTTCGGCTCAGGTCATGATCCCAGGGTCCTGGGATCGGGCCCCACATCAGGCTCCCTGCTTCCAGGGAAGCCTGTTCTCCCTCTCCCACTCCCCCTGCTTGTGTTCCCTCTCTTGCTGTGTCTCTCACTCTCTCTGTCAAATAAATAAATAAAATCCTAAAAAAAAAAATAAAATAAAGAAATAGTTCTTTGGAATAAGCAGTTAGAAAGATATTATGGAAATACAAAATTCATAGACATGAATATTGTACAAAATTAAATGATAACTTGCAATATCTGACATTATGTTGCCTCTATCCAGGGGCCTTCCTTGCTTGTCAACATGAAATCATATTAGAGAGAGTAAGATCTGGTTATCTATTATCTATCAATGATAAAATGTTTGGGATAATATGAATTGATGATTTTTTAAGTGTTTTGAGGTCTTAGGTCATGTGTGTGGGTGGTAATTATCTATCATCTATCTATCTATATGTATATATATATCTATATATATGTATATATAGATACATATATACACACACACACACACACACATAAGACAAGATTTGGCACACATTTTGCAGTACTCTTTATTAATTCCAATTAGGATTAAGTTACTAACCATTGAATTGACCTGGATAAAACACTTAAATTCTCTGAGGATTAGTTCCATTTCCTATAAAAGTTATGCTAGATTAATGAAGACTAATTTAGAATGCAGGGAAAAAATCTTTCTTTTGGTGCTTTAATAATGGATTTCCTTGTGATCTTCACTCTTGAAGAAAAACATTCTAATAAGGCTTCAGTACAGGGTTAAAAGAAGATTGTTTTTAATTTCACCCTTTGAAACTGAGTCACAATTTGATGTTTTCATCTATCTGTGAAATATAAAGTTGAAAATGTTCAGTCTTTGTCTTCAAAGAGCTTACAATTGAATGTTAGAATCAACTATGTGAATAATTATATTACTGGATAAAATGAAATTAAGTAAGAAATATAGGCATATGGAATCATAAAAGAAAAAGTGAATTAACTCTGCTAGAGAACATGAAATAATTACTAACAAAGGTGGTAAGAACTCCAGCTACTAAAATATATTTACAATATATAGTATAGTAAAAAGGCTAGTTAGGGAATGACATGGAACACAAGACACAAAGTTTATAAAGAATTAGTTTAAGAGCACCTGGGTGGCTCAGTCGTTAAGTGTCTGTCTTCAGCTCAGGTCATGATCCCAGGTTCCTGAGATGGAGCCCCGCATTGAGCTCTCTGTTCAGCGGGAAGCCTGCTTCTCCTTCTCCCATTCCCTCTGCTTGCGTTCGCTCTCTCGCTGTGTTTCTCTCTGTCAAATAAATAAAATCTTAAAAAAAAAAAAAAAAAAGAATTAGCGTATGTCTGAGTACTTAAACAAATAAATATGTTAGACTCCAAAGCAAAATGCTCAGAATGGTTATCTGTGCGTGACGTTAAAAAAAAAAAAAAAGAAAGAAATATTCTGACCCTTGTTAAAATGGTAAAGAAGACTTTATTCAAGACTGTTGTAATGGGCAGAAGTGTGAGAGTATTGCATTGGGAGAGAGATCAAGCTTGACTCTGCATACAAAGAAAACAAGGGGGATTTATCCCCAGGGAGCAGGTTGGGGGAGGAGATCAATGGGTGGAAAATTACTAAGAGGAGACAGCAGAGGACGAGGAATTCTTGCTAAAACTGACCTAACAGGATTCTTGAAGGCAGGCCAGGATGACCAGCTATCTCAGGTGGGAAGATTTTTCTCTACACTGACTTAGCGGGATTCTTGATAAAACTGGGTTTTGAAAGGACAAACGCGGAAACCTAAGGTTAAGGCTTAGTCAAGAAAAGGGTTCAGGGGCACCTGGGTGGCTCAGTGGGTTGAGCCGCTGCCTTTGGCTTGGGTCATGGTCCCGGGGTCCTGGAATAGAGCCCCGCATCAGGCTCTCTGCTCGGCGGGGAGACTGCTTCCCCTTCTCTCTGCCTGCCTCTCTGCCTGCTTGTGATCTCGATCTCTCTCTCTCTGTGAAAGAAAGAAAGAAAGAAAGAAAGAAAGAAAGAAAGAAAGAAAGAAAGAAAGAAAGAAAGAAAAAGTTTTAAAAAGTTACGTTAAAAAGAAAAAAAGAAAAGGGTTCAGAGGAGACTGACTAACCTCAGGTTAAAGAGAATCTTTGTCACCATCAAGTGCTAGGATGACAGGAGTGGCTGAGTACAAAGGAGCAGGAGGGACTATTTGGGAGTGATAGAAGTGTTCTGTATCTAGATTGTGAGAGTGCTTACATAATTCTATGTATTTGTTAATATTTGTAGAACTGCACATTAAAATGGGTGTATTTTCATGTAATTTACTTATCTCAATAAAAAATATAAAACCAAAAAATCAAGTGTATAAAATGTAGGATCAGTAAATGTGTGCCCCCGGGGCGCCTGGGTGGCTCAGGGGGTTAAGGCCTCTGCCTTCGGTTCGGGTCATGATCTCAGGGTCCTGGGATCGAGCCCCAACCCCGCATGGGGCTCTCCACTCAGCGGGGAGCCTGCTTCCCCTTCTCTCTCTGCCTGCCTCTCTGCCTACTTGGGATTGCTCTCCTCTCTGTCAAATAAATAAATAAAATCTTTAAAAAAATAAAAAATAAATGTATGCCCCCAAAGTATCATACACACGCACTGAGGACAGCTTTGCTACTAAGCAGGCGGATGACCTATTTGTAATTCTGGACAGCAGAAACGTAGAGGAAAGGCTAAAAGGAAAACAAAGGCAGATTTTGGCTCCATTAAAGAAATGCTGATAATTAAAGTATCACTATTGAGTATAACTGGTGCTTCAATGACACTGTATCCTAAGTACTGGAGGAGAGGATCTAAACATACAATTGGTAATTGTACTGGATAACCCACATCTCCTCAACATCCGAGTTCCTATAATTCTATGATTTTAGGATCTTTCCATCAAAGTAAAGAAAAGGGCAAGTGCTGCTTTGTCAAGCCCTCTCCAGTGGGAATCAGAGAGGCAATCATAGAACATAAACAGAGAACACAGAATAAGAATAAGCTTGGAGCACTCCAGAAGACCTTCCCAGTTCTACTGGTTGAAAAACACTATGCAAACTTGGAGGTAGAAAAGGGAAAGCATAAGTCATGCTTCTTAGTGTCCTACCTCCTATGAGGGTGCAAAACCCACTTTTGTGTTCAGAAGAGGATGCAAGACTAACACCCTTCTTTTACCCTAGATATTTTTGGCTCTTGTTTGTTTTCTGTTCTGTATTTTACTGTTTTCTTCTTATGTTATAATGGACAAAGAAGCTAGGCATACATGGTAATTACATCATTCAAATGATTATAGTAACCAAGATAGATTTGACATTTTTATGCTCAATGACTTAACCCATTATCCAAGTAATAAATATTCATAAATGAATGTGGTTATAAATTATGAATTTAATATATTTACCAGTCGATTGCAAACAAAATAATTCAGCAGAGCATTATCAGAAGCTTTACTCTTATGATTCCTAAGTATAAAGATGAATTATTGCTTATTATCTAATCTTTGATATTTTTTGTATCTTACCAACACTCTTTAATGCAGAGATTGATATAATCTTCCTTCTTAGACAACTAAGCCTTCTTATCTGTTTTTCATGTAATCATTGGCATAATTGGAAATTTTTCTATCTGAAAATTTGTTGATTTCCCCCATCTTTTCATTACTATTCCCTGAATTGTATTCTTTGTATATTTCTCTTTTCAGTATTGCACAGACATGTACATGCATTTTAAGGAAAGAACACAGTTGAATTCTTCATGGTCAATCAGAATGCATGTAATACATCTAGAATAACACAAAGCATAGAAGAAAATATAATTTAATAACAATATTTTTATCTTCACTCACACATACATACATATATATGAACACACATATGTGTTCATATATATAGGACTATATCTAGTTCATAGAAAGAAAGTATTATTGTCAAAGGGAACCACAGGAGCTTTTATATTCTTACAAAGTCAGAACCTTAATTCAATCCATACTTCCTCAGAATCATGTTATATCTCCCCATAACTTAGTAGCCTAAAAAAGAAAAATAATCATAAATAAGGGAAATGTGTGTTCTTTTGGTATTAAAAACCCAGTGGGGATATAGTAGAAGCTCATTTTTAAATAGCTTATTTAATACGGGCTTAAGTCACGTTATATTCACTATTCTTTTATGTAGGTAGATTCCTTACAGATACTGAAGTTCAGAGATTGGATTTATTTATTTTTTTTAAAGATTTTTTATTCATTTATTAGAGAGAGAGAGACTCAGAATGAGAGGGGAGAAGGTCAGAGGGAGAAGCAGACTCCCCGCAGAGCCGGGAGTCCGATATGGGACTCGATCCCGGGACTCCGGGATCATGACCAGAGCCGAAGGCAGTCGATTAACCAACTGAGCCACCCAGGCGCCCCTGGATTTAAACCTATGTCATAATCTTTAATAAATAAGAATAATATCATATAATTGTCAAAAATCATTAGTTAAAATCAAAGAAATTTTTTAAATTTTTTAAATTTAAATTCAATTTAATTAACATATACTTATTATTAGTTTTGGAGGTAGAATCCAGTGATTCCTCGGTTGCATACAATACCCAGTGCTCACTACATTGAGTGTCCTCCTTAATGCCCGTCACCCAGTTACCCCATCCTTCAACCCACCTCCCTTCCAGCAACACCCAATTTGTTCCCTAGAGTTAAGTCTCTTATAGTTTGCTTCTCTGTCTGTTTTTGTCTTAGTTTATTTTTCCTTCCCTTCCCCTATGTTCGTCTGTTTTGTTCCTTAAATTCCACATATGATGAGTGAAATCATCTAGTATTTGTCTTTCTCTGACTGACTTATTTCACTTAGCGTAGTAACCTCTAGTTCCATCCATGCCATTGCAAACGGCAAATGGCAAGATTTCATTTTTTTTTTTTGATGACTGAGTAATAATTCATTGTATACATTTAACTGAGCTTCTGATGAAGGATACAATCAGGACACTGGTGTGGCTCAGTCAGTTAAGCATGCATCTCTTGATGCAGTTCAGGTCACGGTGTCAGGTTCATGAGATAAAGCCCCACATTGGACTCCCCGCTCAGAGTTGAGTCTGCTTCTCTCCCTCTCCGTTTGCCCCGCCCCCCTGCTTCCCTCTCTCTGAATCTCTCAAATCAATCAATCAATCAATCAATCAATCTCGTTTAAAAGAAAAAAGAACACTATCAACCCAAAAAGATGACAATTTAGGTCCAGTTAAAGAGCTAGGACTAGATCACAAAATTCTGATTCTTAATCTCATTTTCTTCATTCTTTATTCATCAAGTATTTCATAAAGATTTTCAGAATAATTATCTAAGTGTATCAGGGATGTTATTATTAAACTATTTTAACGGGTAAGAAATAGTGACACTTAGAACAGTTCTGTGATTTTATTGGAGTTGCAATGGCCTTACCTCAGAAAATCTTCTGAGACATTTTTTTTTAAAAGATTTTATTTATTTGACAGAGAGAGAGAGAGAGAGAGAGATCACAAGTAGGCAGAGAGAGAGAAAGAGAGAGAGAGGGAAACAGTCTCCCTGCTGAGCAGAAAGCCCGATGCGGAACTCAATCCCAGGACCCTGAGATCATGACCTGAGCAGAGGCTTTAACCCACTGAGACAACCAGGCACCCCTGAGACATTCTAACTTAAAAAAATATTAATATATATTCATTATTTTATGAAGCTTCTTTTTTTTTAGATTTATTTATTTATTTATTTGAGAGACAGAGAAAGTGAGAGAGAGCATGAGAGGAGAGAAGGTTAGAGGAAGAAGCAGACTCCCCGTGGAGCTGGGAGCCCAATGTGGGACTCGATCCTGGAACTCAAGGATCATGACCTGAGCTGAAGGCAGTTGCTCAACCAACTGAACCACCTAGGCGCCCATGAAGCTTTTTAAATAGCCTTCCTTTCATCAGCTTGAATTCAGTCCAACTTTATACTGCCAGGAGACAAAACTTTTCCTTACCACCTTAGATTTAGTAACTGGGGGCTTGTGTGTTATTTGTCTAACAAAAGGCAAATTAACAGAAGAAAAGGCACATACTTTTTTACTAATATGTAGGTGCATGGACGTTCACAGAAAAGAAATGATACTCAAAGAAGCAATTAGATTTGGGGGCTTATATATCTTTCTAACAAAGGGAAGGGGATTTGAGTTTCAAAGGATTATGATTTGTGGGGAAGTAACTAAAAATATATGAAGGAAGTAATGGAAGACAGGAACTATTTTAGTAAGGACTGCTTACACAAATTGATCTTGGTATCAACTCCTCATCTGAGATAATAAGAGTCCCTTTCTCTCCCTCTGATACAGGCTTTCCTCAAAGGAATGTTTTTGCCCAACTTTTGGGCAGATAAGAGAAGGCAGAAAACTCTTCCTACATCTGTGAATTCTCAATTCCATTCAGATCAAAATAAAACTCACACCCAATGACATATTCAAGGATTTAGAGGTGCTTCACAGTTGTTAGAGACCCAAATCCCTTATTGCTCTGAATTTCCACTGCAAGGTCATGCCACGGTCCAAGATGGGTGTCAGAGCATCAGTCAGATCCGTTACAGGCTCCAGGCAGAAGGGAGAGGGGGCAAATGGCACACTCCACTAGCTACATCCCTTTGTAAGAAGCATGACTTGAAGTTCTGCCCAACGATTTCTATTCATATCTGAAGGAGAAGTTAATCATGTGGCTATGTACACATAGATGCAAAGGACGTTAGAGAAGCAGTCTTTTAGCTGGGTGTCTTCTACCTTGCATAAATATGAGGATCATTTACTAAAAAGGAAGGAAGAAAGATAAGTAGTTCTGCTGCATAATTTCTATTTGCTCTTCCAATCTACTTCACATCATCATCTACTCTGTTTTTCCCCCCAGGAGGCTAACTTACACAAATCCCCTCATCAGAACACCCTTACCCTCTGGCTGCCAGTTAGAGTTAGCCAATAGGACAAACAAGAAAACTGAAGGACAGAAGTAAGTGTTGTGGATATTTATTCTCCATGCTTCTTTCCTGCCAGCATGCAATTCTTTGGCAGCTGCATTCATAGCTTCTACAAGGGAATCTTTTTCTTCAGTTACAGCTGCACTTGGACCTAGAAGTGGGGATAGTTCTTTGATTTGTTAGTCTGGAAGTACCCTACCATTCTTATCTCTGTCCACACATTCATGAATAGACCTGTACTGGTTTGCTCAGGCTGCCATAACAAGTACCAGAAACTGAATGGTTGACCAACAGAAATCCATTTCCCTCACAATGTCCAAGGCTAGAACTGTGAGATCAAGGTGTTGGCAGGATTTCTGTATTCTGATGTCTCTCTCTTTGGTTTGTAGATGGGCGTCTTCTCCCTGTATCTTCACATGGTCTTCCCTCTCTACCCATCAGTGGCCATATTCCCTCTTCAGTCATATTGGACTGGGGCTCACTCTTATGACCTCATGTTAACTTTATTACCTCTTTAAAGACCCAATTTCTAAATACAGACACATTCTGAGGTACTTGGGGGCCTTAACATTGGAATTTCTGGGCAGGGAGAGGCACACAATAACAGCCTATAACAAGTCACTTCAATAACATCTCTTCAGTTACTCTTCGAGAGTCCATTTGTCCTTGCTGGGAGGCTATCAATCTGTCTTAGTCTCCATAGCACTTATGGCAGTGTTTCTCAAACTTTAATGTACATGCACATCATTTGGATATCCTGATAAAAATGCATTTGGAGGGGCGCCTAGGTGGCTCAATTGTTAGGCATCTGCCTTTGGCTCAGGTCATGATCCCAGGGTCCTGGGATCGAGCCCCACATTGGATTCCCTGCTCTGTGGGGAGCCTGCTTCTCCCTCTCCCATCCCCCTGATTGTGTTGCCTCTCTCACTGTGTCTCTCTCTGTCAAATAAATAAAATCTTTAAAAAAAATGCATTTGGATTCAGTAAGAAGGAGGAGTATTGCTATCCTGCATGCTTCCAAATGATATCATTATAATGCACCACATCTTGAGTTGTAGAGCTCTCTCTCTCTCTCTCTCTCAATATCTAAAAAAATTTTTAAATTGAAAAATTTTTAGAAAAATTCTTTAGGGTGCCTGTGTGGCTCAGTGGGTTGAAGCCTCTGCCTTCAGCTCAAGTCATGATCTCAGGGTCCTGGGATTGAGCCCCGCATTTGGCTCTCTGCTCATCGGGGAACCTGCTTCCCCCTCTCTCTCTGCCTGCCTCTCTATCTACTTGTGATCTCTCTTTGTCAAATAAATAAATAAAATCTTAAAAAAAATTCTTTAAATTTCCCAGTTGCTGGGATTTTTTTTTTTTAATTTCCCAGTTGCTGGAATGAATAATCATTCCACTTAGCTGGTCCTGTCTCACCTTGGACTTACTGAGGCTAATTGATGTTCTGTTTTGTTTTGTTTTTTCCTGGGTTCCCACTAAACATCTTGACATGAGGATTCATGCATCTTCACTTAATAGAACAGTGTGGCCTAACTTACTGGAAGTGTGAGTTCTGGTTTTCAGTGCAGTTCAATATAACATAGATAATGTTTATTGTAACTTGTTTATAAATGTCTCCCCAGAGTAACATGTTAATGAACTTTCACTTTAATTCCTCAAAGTTGTTTGAGCTAAAATGCATTCTAAGTGGCATTATAAAATAAAGATTAAACATAAAATAAAACATTATAAAATCTTTATAAGTTAAATACATTGACATTTCCTGGGTTCTTCTTCCTTTGTAATAGCTCATTAACACAAAAATAAAATTATTTTAATTTGCACTTGGGAATTACTATCAGTCACTCCTCTGGGAGTTAAGCATTACTGATTTTCCCAGGAAGTTCACATTTTTTTTAATATTTTATTATTTATTTGACAGAGAGAGAGAGACCACAAGTAGGCAGAGAGGCAGGCAGAGAGGCAGGCAGAGAGAGGGGGAAGCAGGCTCCCTGCTGAGCAGAGAGCCCAATGCGGGGCTCGATCCCAGGACTCTGAGATCATGACCTGAGCCGAAGGCAGAGGCTTTAACCCACTGAGCCACCCAGGCGCCCCGGAAGTTCATATTTTAATCCTAAATAATAATGTGAAAGAGGGACGTTGCTGCCAGTGTTCCATTATATACATAATGGCAGGTTTTTTGTGACCATTACCTTAAAAGTAATAAATATTAACATGTTAATTGAATAAATAGATGGATAAATAAGGGATGATTGGTGGAGCAAATGAACCTGGTATACTTACAAAGTATCTAAAAATAAAGGGGAAGAAGTACCGGTGAAACATCTAGTTGCATTTGTCAAATGTATTAAGAGTCCTCTGGGGAGTTTATATTTGATAGTGTAGGAAATGAGGTCATTAAAGCTTTGGTTTTATTTTTTTTAATTATTATTATTATTATTATTATTTAGATTTTATTTATTTATTTGACACAGAGAGATCACAAGCAGGCAGAGAGAGAGGGGGAAGCAGGTTCCCCTCCGAGCAGAGAGTCCCATTTGGGGCTTGATCCCAGGCCCCCGAGATCATGACCCGTGCCAAAGGCAGAGGTTCTACCCCACTGAGCCACCCAGGTGCCCCGAAGTTTTTGGTTTTAGACAAGTACTTCCTGATGGAGCCTCTTTCCTCAAGTCGCATGAGCTTTTACTGCAAATATGGACAACAAAGCAGTAAAAATATAGTAAAGGTAGCTACAGCTAGCCCAGCGGGATGCATGAACTGCAGCCCTTGTCTTTCCGTGGAAGAGGCTCATGTATTTATGCACGCTCATGAGAGTCAGCAGCAGCACATCTGCCAATCCCCTCCATTACTGGTTTTCTTCAGACTCCTGATAGCAACTCCTGCTACTTGTCACAAGCTTGATACATTCCAGATTGACATCGTCTCAAATTTTTACTGTCACCATTTTGAAGCGAAGGAAGAGCACCATTACCAGACAAGTCAGAGCTGCCTTAGGCTCCGAGTGAACGTAGATACTTACCATGTAAGAAAATCAAGAGGGAAAAAGATGAAGCCGGGGGTGAGATCACTATACAAATACACTCGGTCACATTCTTCCCACTAGCCAGAGGTAAGTCACAAATTAGATTATCCAAAAGAAATAAAGCAAAATCACCTGTATTAATCAGATTATATTCAGCCATAAAACTTGGTGTTTAATCTATATAGAAATATTTTTCAGGGCCCTGAAAACTACTGAGAAAAACCTACCCTTGAGGAGTTTCCCTGAATATGGCACCATAGAATGTGGTGTATTGTCTGTCCTATAGATATTATTCAAGGAATACGTATTGATTTATATAATTGATTTACTAAAACACTTAGAGTAACTATAATGTCTTTGTTATAGTTCTTCAATGTAGGCTAGATAGATATTGTGATGGTTGTATAAAACTAATTTAACAAAGGAATAATACATCTAGATTTTAAATCTTTAATGATCTGACTTATCTGAAGTTTAAAATTTAGAAGATCTAGAGGAATAAATGTGTGGTATTTCTTTCAGTAAAATGTGTTTACTATCTCTTTACTTGGGCTGAGAATATGGTTTCACAATTGCTGATAATTTCCCTGAATCACTGGCCTTAGGTGACAAAATGTACTTCAAAAACAAAGTAGTAGAGTTCTCTTATTATGGGAGGAAAGATCAATCCTGTCAATTCTGGATTTATTTTATGATTGCATTACTTGCATACCACCATAAGTCAGGGTTCATGTACTGTGAAAGAAAACGTCTTAAATACTGAGGGTGAATATGAATATGAACAGGCTATAACTACAGCTCAAAGTAAAGCAAAAATTTAATGGACACGATGAACAACTTGTTCATCTAAACTCAAAAGTTTATTTCAAAATAGGTTGCAAGGAGTCTATAAAATTATTATATACTCATTAAGAATTGTACTCACTCCTCTAAGTAGGTTATAGTCAAAGAGAGAAAATGAGCCCTGCCACTCCAGGAAATAGTTTTCTAATAATTTCAATGACCCGAAAGGAAGCATTTCATGCAACAAATAATAGACGGTCAACTGCTCTACAGAATTAAGTTTAGACAGCCCGTGAAAAACACTTGAATTCTTGCACATTTCAATAATACAATGAGGAAGGGATACATCCTTCAATTCACTTTTACTTGTAATGTCCTGATACTTGCTCATATGATCAGTTACTTTTAAAAAACTTAAATATTTCTATATTCCACAAGAAAGTTCAGAGAGCCCTAGGGTATCTATTTTGTGAAAACATTTGAAGTCATAGCACTGAAATAACTTTAAGAAGATGTAAACATTACTTACCAGCAATTTCTCTTAAGAAATGTAGACCTTTACAAACTAACTTTGGTTAAGAAAATGAACAATATCTAATATGGGACACATGCTCTAAAACAATCCTACTGATGTCCATTTAATTAATTTTGGTATTCAAATGTAAAGCTGATCTCTTAACTACCTCTTATCCCTAGCAATTATGGTGGAAGGTTTTGCTAAAGGTTAGAGCACTAAACACAAAGCTATTCCTAGTACTTAATGGGAAAGGGACTAAATCATAATGAAACAATTATAAGAGGTGGTATGCTAATAATGTATTCTTAAAATAAATCCAAAGAAAAATCTGTTTAAAAATGAATTTGAAATTACTGAAATCAGTGACATTCTGAGAAAGTTAATAAGTAAAATTAGGGCCATTCTTAAGGATTATATTGAGATAAAATTATGTAAAAAATAACTGAAATGTTGAGAACTCTGTTTTAAGTGTTTGCCTTCATGAAGTGAGACTGTCTTTAGTTAAATACCAGGCACTCTCAAAGAAAATAAGAAGATAAATATACTCCCAGAGACTAGTCATACAGTTTTAATGAATTAGTTACAAAGAATTTTGAAATCTAACCTTTATTTGAAAAACAAAAAAAAGGATCGATATAGCAAAACTAGTTGTTTCTAAGAGGCATTTTTTACTTCAGATTTTTTTTTATTTCTTCCAATTTATTTAACAGAAGTGACTGAAATAAAAATATATATAATTGAGTCTTATCATCCTGGAAATGGCTTTAAAAGAAAACTGATCAGATGAATATTATTGCTTGCTATTTTGAACCAGTAAAGAGTTGCCACTGATAAATAGCCAATAGTCTGTCAAAAATACTCTAAGTATGTTATATAATACATGTCTGTTAACAGGGGAAAAAACTAGGAATTAACTTACCTGAACTAACTGATTTCATCACAATAGAAGCACAAAAGTACCACCCATGCCTCTGGGAACATTGCGCCATGCACCCTCGAAAAAAACTTTGACTCCTTCCTCACCAGCAATCTTCCTCCAGCAGTCAAGTGTGCCTGTGTACGGGATGTCAGTTACTTTGCTTTTGGACCGCATCATCATACCGACATGAGCAGTGTCAAATGGATAGCAAGTCAACGCAGCAACAGCTGTGATGGATTGTGCGACCATCCAGCTGATGAGGAAGTGACTATTCTTGGGATCTAGAAGCATTCCCTTTGCAGTGTCATAGATTCCAAAGTAGGCAGCTGGGTAGATGATAATACTTGGCACAGACACATTAAAGCCTGGTACAGGCCCTTCACCTTTGTAGATCTTAACCAGGCAGTCACTAGGGTCTCTGAATTTCTGTTCAGCTCCAGCTCTGCACACATGAGCTGCTAGATGGGTATGGGCAAACTCAAGAGGATACACAAAACACAAGGATGTGGCCCCAGTGGCACCATCTAATGGCGGAGTCCCTGTAAAGCAGTGCCCACACTGGGTTGTCTTATCCACACAACCCAGGAAGAGGTTGTATTTATCCTTGAAAGCCAAGTTGAGAACCTGGGTGGGGAAGTTTGTGATGATGCGCCAGAAGGACAGGACTCCCTGCTCCTTGGGTGTATGAACCACATAGTCTATAATGCCCTCTTCGCTGCTTATCTGTGGTGACTTGCCTCTGGCATGCTGCATTTGCAACAGCAGCTTGATCCGCTCAATGGGCACTACCATGCTCTTGGAGATGGCCATGGCCACTCTACCTGCCACACAGTCCTTGGCGAATGAAGGACACAGCACCATCTGTCATATTGAAAGGAAAGAGGAGGTGGGAGACTGCAGGACTGCGGGAGGAACTGCCTGGAACTTTAGGAGGTATATTTTAATATTTAAGGAGTCACTGTCAACTCCATAGAGCAAATTAATACGCTTTGTTAGCTTACAATTTTTAAAAGCTTTTAAAAGCATTACTGACCAGAAAAATATTGACATAAAACGAATTGTACATATTTAAAACTCTAGGAGTCTTTTTTTTTTTTAAAGATTTTATTTATTTATTTATTTATTAGGGAAGAGAGAGAGTGAGAGAGAGCATGAGAAGGGAGAAGGTCAGAGTGAGAAGCGGACTCCCCATGGAGCTGGGAGCCCGATGTGGGACTCGATCCCGGGACTCCGGGATCATGACCCGAGCTGAAGGCAGTCGCTCAACCAACTGCGCCACCCAGGGGCCCCTCTAGGAGTCTTTTTAAGATTCTTTCTGATTATCTGTATAGGCAATCATTTCTTCTGTTTTAGTTCTCTTCTTTTTCTTTTTTCTGCAATATTCTATTTATTTATTTGACAGAGAGAGCACAAACAAGGGGAGCGGCAGGCAGAGGGAGAGGGAGAAACAGACTCCTTGCTGAGTGGGGAGCCTGATGCTGAGCTCAAGGCTCCTGCAGGCTCTATCCCAGGACCCCAAGAGCATACACCTGAGCCAAAGGCAGACTCTAACCTGACTGAGCCACGCAGGAACCTCACCTCTCTTCTTCTTCTAATCTATGTGATTTTTTATTTTCCTTTCCCTTTTTGCCTTATTGCAAATCTTTCTCGTGAGCACATCAACATAATGTTGAATATGAGTAGGGAAAGGAGACATCCTTGCCTTATTTCTGATCTTAGGCAGAAAGTAGTCTCTCATCAAATATGATCTGAGCCGTAGGATTTGTTGATGTTCTTTATTGTATTAAGGAAGTATCCTTAGATACTTAGAAAAAATTCTAGTTTGTGGAATGTTTTTATCAGGGACAGATAACTGGTTTTGCCAAATGCTTTTCCTTCATCTGTTGAAAAAATGTGTTTGTTTTTTTTTTCTCATTTAGTCAGTCTGCTAACGTGGTAAAATACATTTTTTTTTCATTATTGAACAAGCCTTGAATTCCTGGGATGAGCCTCACTTGGCTGTGATGGGCAGCTGCGTTTGTTGTTTGGATTATCCTCAGTGCATCAAATGCTACAAATTCCTCTAATATCTTTTGTTTGTCTTTCCACTGAGTTTTGAGTTTTCCTTTGCCCTTCTCCCTCGAGAAAGCCTATGTCTTGCAGTTCTCCCAGGTGTCTTCCACTATTAGTTTTGCTAGATGCATGTTAGCTTGTTGGTAGGGAGTTAGGTGGGGTGTTTGATGCTCTAATAAGCCTCAGTCTTCAGCAGGCACCAGGATCCTTGATCTCAGCCATGTACCCTTTGTAAGTAGACTGTCTCTTCTCCAGATGGAAAGCTAGGGCTAGCACATTCCCCAGAGCTCCTTTTCCAAGTAAGAATTTTTTTTTTTTAATTCCTTGTTTCCCTCCTTAACTGCAGTGCTTTTCCACTAGTCCATTAGTTTAGTTTTGAGGCCCTAACTCATACCTACAGATTAAGGATTTCGTTCCTTAGATGAGATGGGGGGACACATTTGAGATGAGAATGGGTGGCAGCTACCCATTCCCACCTTGAGTTGCAATGAATTTCCCCCTCTGCACCTGGTCTACAAATTGGTTATCTTCTTACCTGCAAAATCTCCTGCAGAAAAACAAAAAGAGAGAGAGAGAGAGAGAAAGAAATAAAACAACCTTTTATTTCATGAGAGAGATAGAGATGGGTCTGGGTGAAATTTTGGCAGCAGTTGTCATTCTGCAATCCCAGGAAGAACCATAAAGGAAGTTTTTTGTTTTTTTGTTTTTTGCATTATTGTTTTTATTATTATTGTTTCTGCATTATTCAGATTTCTCCCTGACATTCCCTGAGCATCTCGTGGTGTTTCTAGAAAAAACACTGCAGAAGGGACACAATTATCCTATCTGTGGCCCTGAAGGGCTTTATATATAGTCTCACACTAACCCTACTCAGGCTTTTGCAATTATTTAAAAATGTCTACCTTAATATTTTCACTGACTTACACGGCATTTGGTGGCATCTGACCCAGTAAACAAATGGCTATGTCCTGTTTCTCTCTGCCTGAGCTTCTTTTTCTCCAGATATTAGGTGAGTTCTTTTCCTTCCCACTCCAGTTCTCTCTCGAGTTTAAAAAAAAATCTCATTTGCAGTCTGTTCAACTTTTCTCCCTTGTCGTAAGGGTGACAATGACACGCTAGCTCTCTATATGTCTGAACTAAACCCAGAAGTCTGTGTAATGAAATTTGGTTACTAAATTTACAAATGATGCTTTTCTGAGATATCTAATTTATTGTCTGCATTCATATACTGTCCAAAGAGGTTGAAGTAATGGAGAACAAAATTTTTGTGTTTTTTTCATTGTATTCCTAGACCTTAGAAAAGTGGCTAGGAAAATCCAACAAATATTTACTGAATAAATGTCTTATGAATAAATTAAAATAAATATATCTTGATTTTGTAATTTAGAAAGTTATTTCTCACTTGCCTACATATCAAATTTACCTAAATAGGCAAATATATTGTTAATATTGTCGACAGTATATTGTTATTCCTTAACATACCATAATTCAATTACCTTCCTTTTCCATTTTGAAAAAGCACTCTTAAGTTCAATACAATAGTGATGTGATGTTAAAATTGTTATTTTCTTAACTATAACACTCATATAAATATAAATATGAGTTACATATTTAACTCATTCATAACCAATTTAATTTAAAATAAATCTCATCAGCAAGCAACAGAAAATATCACAGGATTATTTTTTCTACTTTGATATGCTGATCTTATTTCGGATCTGGAGTCTTATGGAGATCATTTGAGTACATACTCCATACACAATTTTTTAACTTGAAAATCTTGCTAAAGTGCACAGCTTTGGAAAGTAACAGAAAAATTTGATGAGCCAGTAGAACAGTCCCTAACTATCCCTCTGTAGTTGAAAGTTAAATAGAAATAATCTTTCTCCAGCTCACATGAATGCTTCCTTCAGACTTATTCCTGTTATTTGAAAAGTAAGCTCAATTGCATTACATAATTTCTGAGATGAATATATAAAAAATAGAAAATAAATAAGCTGGTTTGTCCAATAAAAGTGACCAACAATAAAGTAAAATGTAAAATTCTACTATCACATTAAAACTTTTGAAGAATTGTGTTAGACCAATTATCAAATTACCCCTATTACATTTTCTATTATGTATAGCATGTATGCACTAGAAAAATATAAGAAATGCACAAGAATACAAAAGACAAGTTAAAAGATTCACTCGTTAACACCAGCGTAGAATGATTTCTTTTGTCTGAGTGGAAGACATTTAAACATGACCATATCAGTATACAAAAAAGATTTAGAAGATAAAATTTGTAAATATTGAAAATTTGAAAATACAAATATGAAAATATTCATATCAAATATTGAATATGTCAAAAATTTGAAAATATTATTTCAAATATGGTATTTGAAAATACCATATCAGTATACAAAAAAAAGATTTAGAAGATAAAATTTGAAAATATTGAAATCTATTGAGAGTGCCCCAAGGCAATAAGAAGAGGTATGATACATATTTTAGGCATTGGAATTAGCCTACTTTTAGATGTAGGGAGGGAGACCACTACTTTTTCACTAAATTAGGATTAAGAGAGGAGGAGGAAAGAAAGTAAAGGAAGGAAGATAGAAGGAAGATTGATTAGTTATAGATGATGATCATTTTTCAGGAAATGGCAGAGAGAAAGACAGGGTCCCTACCATGATCTTCCTGTGAAAAGGGAGCCAAGGTCATCTAAGGTCAGTAGGTGTAGAGTTGGAAGTTGGCAGATGAATTTGGTCTAGGAGAATAGCAAGAAGGAGAAAAAGCCATAAGAAGAAATTGTTGACTTGCCTTATGTAGGAGGAATGTAAGCAAAACCAAAGGAGTTGTGGAAAGACTGGCAACTGTCAAATTGTAATAGTTTTGTAATTTTTTGAATTAAAATGTTCAGTAATCAGGGTACAAAAAACAAGAACTCAGGTTATTGGTTTGAATTGAGTGGGATTCAACTGGCTTGAGTTAAAAGGGAACCATTGGAAGGACAGTGGTAATAAAGGAAATAAAGGCAAAATAATATTCCTAAATGCAAGGCAAAACCCGTGTTGATACTTTGAATATATGCTACAAAAATAAATAGGCTAATATTCTGGTTGCCTTTTGCTGTGTAACAAACCATCTAAAATTGAGTGGTATAAAACAATAATTTTATTATGCTTGCAAATTCTGTGAGTCAGGAATTTAGATAGGGCAGGAGAAGGTAGATAATCTTTGGTTCATGTCTGAAGCGCCTTCTGGGAAGACTTGAACACCAGGGGGGTGCACTGAGCATCACTCTCTTGCTCTGTGTAGTGTCCGGGTATCTTTACATGGGCTTTCTGTGGAACTTCTCCAGCATGGCATTCTCAACCTAGATAGACTTTTTTCATGGAGATACAAGAGTGATGTTCCCATAAAGAAAGCAGAGGCTGCACGGTCACTTAGGACCTCATTTAGGACATCACATCGTGTCACTTCAGAAATACTCTATTGACCAAAGCAGTCACAAGCCCACCTGGATACAAGGGGAATGGAGCTTCAGCACTTCACTCAGTGAGGGGCATTGCACAATAGTCATATCTTAAAACTGTCGCAGCTGGACAAATATTGCTACTACTTAATAAAATGCTTAGTATGTGCCAGGTCCTGTTGTAGGCATTTTTCATATATTAATTTATCTAATCCTCCCAACAGTTTATGAGGGTGATATTATCATGATCCCCAAATTGCTGTATGGAATTTAGGTAATTTTTCCATAATCACGCTGGGTAAGCAGCCCTTGTATGACCTGTTGCCCTTCTCTGGACTTTTTCACTCAGTGCCGTGGGTCTAGAACATTCCCCAATATGGAAGCCAGGTCCTGAATTGTTGGCCCAGATTCTTATTCTGTTCTGGATACTCAGTGAACTTCCTTATATCACTTAAGTGTCATATGTCACATGGCCAGTGCCACCAGTAGATCTGTCCCCAGATGGAAGGGAACAGAGTTTTCACCTGCAGCATGAGAGGGGCATGTGCATTGGGAAAGACCTACTAGCCATGGCAGATCAGAGGACACCAGCAAACACTGATCTTAATCTGTGTTGTGTCTCTTCTCTTTTCTTTGAGCAAAATGTTTCAACCAGTATTTTGTGTGTTGAGTGCTCCTCACTGCTCTGAACAAGTAGAAGATGAAGTGGGCCAGTCTGCAAGCTCCTACTTCTGGTGGCTGGCAGTGTTAACATGCTTGCTGTCTCCATGAGGTGGGAATCCTCACCTGAGATTGGTGGCTGGATATTCATGCTTGACAATCACTTGATCGGTGATAGGATTAACCTAGCCAGGCAGGCAGGCTGGTCTCAGAGTTTTTGGCCTGAACCATTATAATATGTTTCCTTTAGAGCAGATGGAAAATGATAATAATAATTTGAAAATAAGTCCTCATACATTCATATATCTCAATAGAATAGGTATTCTTTTCTTGATCCAGACATCTCTTAGAGCATTTTCTCAGAAGCTCTTGTCAGTTCTCTATGAACAATTCTGGTTCACTAAATTGCTAGACAGAAACTATAGCTCCATGATCTACAACATGTTATAGATAAATAATAAGACAATAGCATTTCTAAATGAAATAAAGTATTGTCATAAGCCAATCTGTATATTCGTCCAGCTGAAATTTTTACATCAATTCATACTTGAAATTAAATATGAAAGCTATGGGCCAGTGATCTGAATGAGAAAGAGAGCAGACTATGAAATGTGGTTAGAAATTAGAGCACCAAAGGGTGCTTGGGTGGCTCAGTTGGTTAAGCATCTACTCTTGGATTTCAGCTCAGGTCATGATCTCAGAGTCATGAGATCGAGCCCTAGGATTGAGATCTCTGCTCAGCTCTCTGCTCAGCAGGAAGTTTGCCTGAGATTCTCTCTCCCCCTTTCCCTCTGCTTCTCCTTCCACTCACTTTCACTCTAAATACATACATACATACATACGTACATACATACAATCTTTAAAAAAGAAATTAGAATACCGAGAGGAAACCTGGTGAGGTCAGGGCAACAGGATATAAACTTTGGTTTATGACAGCATAAACAGGTCTATCTGAGTTTGAATTCTGACTCATATATTTAATGAACTGAATGATTTGGAGTTAAATACTTAATATTTAAGGCCAAGTATCCCCATCTACAAAAGGGGAGTATACATATCCAGCTGAGTATTTTGAAGGAATAATATAGAGTAGACATAAAAATACCAGCAATAGACACTTAACTTCATGGATTAGACACCAAATAATTCATAGTAACAAGACTTTCAAAGGTTGACAGATAAGTCATCCAGAGAGACAGAGACATGATGATACATATCAATAGAAAATATCAGATCAATACAATGGGACAACAAGCAGTGATTCAAACTGAGTTTACAGAATACTGAATGTCTTATTACAGGCCAAGTGAAAAAGGTCTGGGACATTGTAAACAGTAAAAGTTTGTAAATTCTTGGGAGTAAGAGATTAGCAATTGAAACAATGACTGCATGTGTATAGATATAAATGTAGATAAACTAGAAACATATGTAGCTTTGCATATTCATTTATTAATAACAATAGTTAATATCTATATATTACTGTGTCCCACGTGCTTTTTAAGAACTTTCCTTACACGAATGCATTTAAACTCCTCTCTCCTAAATACAAACCAGTGAGGTAAAGATAAACACAATCTCCATTTGATGGCTAAACAACATGAGGCTCAGAACAGTGACTTGCTCAAGGTCAAATAATAATAAATGATGGAGAACGCCTGGTGGCTCAGTCAGTTAAGCCCCTGACTCTTGATTTTGGCTCAGGTCATGATCTCAGGGTCATGAGATTGAACGCCTGATCAGGCTCTGCACTCAGCCAGGAGGATGTTTAATATTGTCCCTTTCAGGGTGCCTGGGTGGCTCAGTCATTAAGCATCTGCCTTCTGCTCAGGTCATGATCCCAGGACCCTGAGATCCAGCCCCACATCAGGCTCCCTACTCAGAGAGATGCCTGCTTCTCCCTCTCCCACTCCCCCTACTTGTATTCCCTCTCTTGCTGTGTCTCTCTCTGTCAAATAAATAACTAAAACCTTAAAAAAAAAAAGAGAGAGAGAGAGAGAGAAAGATTGTCCTTCTCCCTCACCCTCTGTCCCTCATCCATCCCTTTCTAAAAATAACTATATTAATAATAATAAATGATTGACCAAGGACTATAACTTTTTGCCCACTTTCTTAATCACATCATTTCACTTCCTAAAAGAATTTTAGTTATGGATATTTCTAAACTTGGTTTGTATCAACTTCGTTCTCATGTAATTGCAATGATTACCATTAATGGCCAATCACCTCCCTTAGCACTGGCGGAAACATCTCAAAAAATTAATTATATCCATACTTCCTTTTTCAATCATTTTTAGCAATGAGTAAAAATCTCTGTAATTACATCAACCATCATTGATTCCCTTTAAAATATCTATTCTTCCTAACATGCATTAGTTAAATTTTAAAATGCTCTAGTTACTGGGTGCCTGGGTGGCTCAGTGGGATAAAGCCTCTGCCTTTAGCCCAGGTCATGCTCTCAGGGTCCTGGGATCAAGCCCTGCATGGAGCCCTGCATTGGGCTCTCTGCTCAGCAGGGAGCCTGCTTCCCCCTCTCTCTCTGCCTACTTGTGATCTCTCTCTCTGTCTCTCTGTCAAATAAATAAATAAAATCTTTAAAAATAAATAAATAAATAAAATGTCTTAGTTAAATATTAAAATGTAGTCTTTGTAATTATTTTTTGAGTAGCATCATATAATCCCGCTTTAATGATACAATATAAGAAAATTCTTTAAAAGGATTAATTTCACTTATTTGTATGAATTTTTTTTAAATGAGAGTGACACTTTGTATGCTTTCGTCTAAATTCAAAGACAATCCCTTTCATGATTAAATAATTCTATCCACTTAGTGAATTGAATAATATTTATTTGAACTTTGTATGGTACATTTTAACTTTTCTAGCACTGCTGTCTTATAAACGTATATACTTATTTAAAATTTTCATGTTTTTTTACAAAGACTCTATATTCTTTAAGGGAAAAGATTGCATTTTATCTGATTTTATCTACTACAGTGCTATTCATGAGGTAAACAACCAAAATGGTTTTAAATAAAGCAGCTAACATAATTTGAAAAACTCATAGTAACAAGCACAGATTCCCATATTACATTACCTGAATCCTCAACTTACGTACTGGGGAATTGATATTTTTATATCAATATTTTTCTTAAATATTCTCACTTCATATTTTTCTTAAATATTCTCACTTCATATTCACCCTGAAATTTCCTTCCTTCCTCTGTGGTTTTGTGTTAATAAATGGGAGCATGACAGTGAGTCCCATTAAAATCATCCTTATGTAGAAATACTTAAGGAAAGTTGAATGTTCCACCAGAGTTAAAGTATTCCTATATAGGTGTGTGAAAATGACTAAAATTCATATTTTATTTATTCATTCATGCCTTAGGATATGCTAAAAATGAGGTTAAGAAGCAAATTCATTAATTAGAAAAGTAGCACAAATTAAATTATTTTCAACTATTAGTATTAGTGTTTTATTATGAATTGGGATATGTAATTAGCAGGCCAGTAACCTAATGATAAGGAAAGTAAGTAATAATAGTAAAGGAAGTAATGAAAGTAAGTAAATAGTAAATAAATAGTAAAGAAAGTAAGTAATGATAAGTAAAAAGTAAAAAGAAAAAATGAGGTTTTGAAAATATAAAACAAATTAGTAGTGACATTTAGCAGTGAGAAATTAGCAAGGCAAGGTACAGAGTATTAGCTTCATTCAAAATGTAGAGGGTTCAGGCTTCAGTAACAGAATGGTGGAAAACAGGGAATATGGGGTTTCTGGTTGTCTTTGATTAGAGGTTCTCTAACTAGTCCACACTAGAACCACCTGTGGAATTTTTAAACCATATAGAGATGTGCCCTTCTTCCAAACAAGATATTGATTAAATCCATCTCTGTTGGGCCAAGTGGACTTATGTGTTCATGTCTTTCCCAGTAGGTTGTAATGTGCAAGCCAGAGCTGAGGACCTCTCCCTTAGCTGGAGATTGGCTATAAAGGGTCATAAAAGGTCTAAACAAGACACCTTTACTTTACAATTTTCGTATAGGATCTGCCCTAGATGGGGACGGGTCACTACAATCTCTTTCCCTTGAAATCTTTTTGTATCTGCTTGGCTGGGACAAAACAGTATAATATTCCCCAATAGTTAAAACTGGTTAATTTGGTAAGTTTTATTTAGGCTAAATAACTGTTTTTTTAAAACTTGTAATTCATAACTTATAGGTAGTCATTCTGCCAATAACAATCATACCCTTAATAACTTAATAGCAATGAATATTTTCCTGGTTTACAATCTTTAATAAGTATTTAGACACATTATGTTAGATTGGATATGGTATTGTATTCAGGCAGATAAAGTACAATAAATGTTTTAAGAAGTATTTTTAGAATTTCATTTTATTATTTATTTTTAAGTAAGAAACCAAATATGACAAAATTACATATAAAAAATGTCATCTAGAATCATCACAATGAATTGATATGACTAATACCATTCTGCCACAACAAAGAATCCAATATGTAATATATGTCTTAAGTCTGGATATGAAAATATATAGTGCATATATATGACTTGGAAATTAGAAACAGAAAATTTCATATGTCATAAATTCTCATTACAACCACATATATAAACAGATACTGGAAAATAGCCTGGAAATAAGGAATGTGTGAAAAGTAAAGATAACAGAGCTTGCTATTCATCTGTTCCTCATCGATATCTTATTTCCTGGCATCCTTTTAATGTAGAATATTAATGAATTCTAGAATCAATTTATCAAGATCATTTGGCCATAAAGAACAGTTATTTATTTTAGAAGCTCAGTTTTCCAAATAAGTTTTGGACTCAAGTAAACATAAGCAGTATTTCAGCACAGGAGAGAATTCCACAGCTGAGAAACATGGCTTTATTTGAACTCCAGAAGTGATGGGCACATTTCCCCTGTGTATTGGGGGAAATGTGCCCATCACTTTTATTTTATCACAAATAACAGTATCAGAGCAGTTCCCTTAAGCCTAATCTTAAGGTAGTTTTCACACAGTGGATGTCATTTAGAAGATAACTGAATTAATTTAATATATCTTTTACTAAATCTTCTCCATTTTTCTTTGAAACTTACCTGACCCTAGCTACATGAATTTCAAATATTCTACCCCAGAGCCATTCAATATAAATGTAATATATACATTTATATATAAATGTATATGTGATATAAATGTAATGTGAACTACAGGAAGACTCCTAAATTTCCTAGTAGTCAAAACAAGCAAAAAGAAACAAATAAAATTACTTTTTAATAATTATCTATTTTAACCATTTAGCCAAGATATTATCATTTCGGTATGTAATTAATATAAAAAATGATTCGTGGCATATGTTATATTCTATTTTTCATACTAAGTCTATAAAATACAGTGTACATTTTACACTTATAGCTTATTATAAATCATACTAGCCAATTTCAGTGCTCAATAGCTACATGTGACTAGTAGCTTCCTTATTGTTCGGTGCTGCTCTAACTTTCTCAGTAGTCCATAATGTAAACTGAACACAGACTATCATAAAAGTGAGTTTGCAAACTTCATTACTTATATAGTAATAATTTCGTCCTATTTTCTTCAGAGAATTCAGTTAAAAGTTTTATGTGTGAATCTGCTTAGATTAATATAATTTTTGCTATCTTGAAATACCTGGGCATAGATAGCTTAAACAAAAAAATAAAAATATAGAGAGGTGGATATATAAATAGTCATTAGATATCTATCAAACAACAGATGATTTACAATGCACATATTATAATTGACTTTTAACCTAAAAGCAACCTGGAATATATGTGTTCTAATGATGATGAAGATGATGATTATGGTGACTAGTTATAATTTACTGGTTATAAACAGTGAATTAATGTGTCCTCAATGAGAGATATGGCATCCTCATAGAACACAGAGAGGATATCCTAACAATTCTCCCCAATCTTCAGTAACATATAAATATCTCCTGTTGACCTAAATACACTGCAGAATGAACTGAAATCATGGAATTAAAACTATTTCTAGGAGCCATTCCATTCTGATTCTCTGTATTTCATAATAAGTGTTCTGCCCAACATATGTCAACATCCAGTCATATACCGTTGTGTATTGTAACCACTTTAAGATTTAATGGTTATGCCATTAATGAGAACATTTCTCATTTTCATGGGTATTCCTTCATCCATGGATTGCTATTCACACCTAAAGGACTGGGATAATATTTTTCACAAAGCTGTATCTGTAGAATATTGAACAACTATGGACCTATAGTATACCTATAATTTTTCCCTAAGGGTATTTCATTATATCTTATTTCCCTCTTAGTCTGCACAGAACTAAATCTTTGACAGAATGGTGAGATCCTCTCTCAGGAGAGCAAAAATAATTTACAGTTCAGCCGCAGGCCTACAGAATAAAATCAGATATCCCAGATAAAAGATGTAACCAAGGGCAATGCTGTAACAACCATTTAAATATGTTTTGTTCTAATACTCCTAGAGAAGCTATAAGCATATTTTGTTGAAAGCAAATTTGTTGAGATCCCAAAAGTAATATAATTTTTGCAGACATCTGGGAGAAAAATGACTAATCGTTGAAAGATAATTCATTGTATTTAACTCAGAGATGGGAAATTATTCTTTCACTTTGTATGTGAACTCATGCACTCTAAAACATTTTTATTAATATCGCTCCATATAGATATAAAAATCCATATGTTCAGTCATGACTTAAAGCTTTCAGAATTATAGTTCTCTTATTTGTAATAGTAATAATATTAAAACACATCAACCAGTATTTTCTAATTAATATGAGAAAGTATGTTCTTATTGATAATAATTGTGACTAGCACTTTTAACTCTAAATTACAGCCCTAGTCAGGGTCATATTTATTGAAAGCAGATGCACAGTGTCCTCTACTAAATGCCAAGTGGTGTGCTTGGAGTTGTAATAAAATAAATAGCAGAATAAAGTTTATGCCCTCAGAAGTTTAAGAGACATATATATGCAAAGATCATTTTAATAAAATTCATGAAAACAACTACCATTTTTGAGCCGCTACTACCTCACAGACACTAAGTATTATACAGATGATATATGTTAAATTCTCTAAGAATACCATGCCATACGTAATTAATTTAGCCCACTTTTAGGAAATGCTGTACTGATATGAAAAATGAAAAATGAGTTTAATCTTCTTTTTTTTTGAAAAATGAGTTGAATCTTAAATGATGATATTTCCTGGAAGGCAGGAAGGATTGGTCACTCCAAAAATCTTTGCTTAATGACACAGAAGCTTGTTTAGGATTGAGAATGTGTCTAATGTGACTAATGAATTTGGGGTACAAGAACACAATTTTGATGACAATAATGGATGGACCAGGACAGTAGGATAAAAAGCCATTGCCATCATTCAGATGGGAAGAAATTACCATACATTAAACTAAGTCAGTGTTGATGGGAACAGAGAGAAAGAGAATATGTAAGAGAAGAGCAAGAATAGGTATGTGGATGATAAAATGAGTTTAATATTGGTTGTGTTACATGTGAGGTTGCTTCAAGATATCTCCATGAAGATGTATAGGGGCCACCTGGAAATAGAGGTTTGGATATTTTGGGGAGACGGGATTTGGCGATCTGATTTGGGGGTCATCAGTACATTGGGCTGATTGAAATGGCTCGGAGATATAATGGGGAGCACTACAAGATGCCTAAATTATTATTCACAAGTTTATTACTAGGTTATGGAAAAAGTCCACCTATCTTGTATGTTTCGACTTCAAGAGCTGAAGGCACATTAGAAAATGAGCTATAAAATATATGGGATGAAGATTCAATATAAGATAAGGGTATAAATATTACCAATTTATAAACTGAAGTTGATGTAAATAGTAATATCTTTTGGAATATCCAAAGTAAGTTTTGAGTGACAAAATGCTCAATTGTTTCATATGAAAATTTTAAGAAATATACTTATTACATAAATAAGGCACACCCAAAATCTAAGAAATATGTCTTTGTAAATTATATAATCTTCCAATTATCACTACACAAAACAAAACAATAACAATGTGGCCTTCCAGATACTTGTTCTGTAATGACAGAAATGTAGGCCTCTCCCAACCTGTTTCCCTACTAGTAAATTATAATGGAGTATTTCCTGAAAATGCAGTTGTGCAATACAATCTTAATGCTTGCTATAAGTCTAGTAATATACTGTAGGGGAGAAAAATTTTTTCTTTCTTCCCTTCTATGTTCTTTGGCTGGTCTATTAATTAAATTGACGTAAGACATTAACAGGAGAAAAACAAATTTAATTTTCTATGTACAGGAGCCCATAAAAATATGAGACTGGAAAAAATGACCAAAGCAGGCAGCTTTAATACCTTTTGGACAAAGAAACAATAAATTTGTGAAGAATTAACAAGATAAAGAAGTGTGGGTTTGGTGTAGTAAATTAGTGAGAAAGCAACAAGTTTTTTATTTTTGTTTATTATAATCTTCCAGGCCCTAAATTTCCTCTCTCTGGTGGTAAGTATGCCTTCTAGCTTTCTGGTACAGGGAGGGTACCTTTCACATGAGAGTTTTATTTCCTGCTTTCAGAGGGACATACTGGGGGTCAGAGTGTCCTCCTTGCACTGCCTGTCTCTTAAGTAATTTTAATTCAAAATAATCAATATGTCAAAGTGGTATATTTTGTTCCCCTTCAATACATAATCCCAGCTATAAAGTCATAAAGTTATATTTTGCTTTGTTTTGTTTTTTCTCTAAGGTAAACTCTTCATTCTGGAATTTGTGTAGGAACATGGTTTATCATAAAGTCAGGAGAAAGTTTAAAATTCATTAGTGTATCTACTCACCTCCCAACCTATTGTAAATATAGGCATTTTACTAAAGGTCTATTGCTGCTTTCTTTTGACTTGATGGAAATATGACTTATGATCCAGAATACCATGCATAATTATAATAAAAAATTGTGGCATTGTGATTTATAATAAGAAATATATATTCAATCTTCCACTGTTCTTGGCATAGAGCTCCTAAAACCCTTGGAATTTCATGTGATAAGAGAGATAAGAGTCCTTTTTATGTTAATAAGGGACTTTTGAGAAGCCCCTAGGTAACTTAAGGATAGGGGGCTGGTTGGCCTTGAAACCAATCCTGTGCTTAGAGGGTTGGAACTTTCAGTATCCCCTTAACCTCCAGGTAGGGAAGAAGGGCTGGAGGTTGACTCAGTCATCAATGGTCAATAATTTAATCAGTCATGCCTATGAATTGAAGGTTCCATAAAAACCCAAAAGGACAAGGTTTGGAGAGCATCCAGGCTAGTGAACACATGTAGAATTGGGTAGATCAGTGGACCTGGAGAGGGGATGGGTGCTCTGCACCCTTTCCCCATGCTTTGCCCTACATATCTCTAACATCTTGCTTCCCCTGAGTTATATCCTTTTATAATAAACTGGTAATTAAGTAAAACATTTCTCTTAGTTCTATGTACTGCTTAGCAAATTAGTGGAACTGGAAGAGAGGGTCTTGGGAACCTCTGATTCACAACCAGTTTGTCAGAAGTGCAGGAAAAAACCTGGGCTGTGACCACTGTCTGAAGTTGGTATGGGGGTGACGGGGGAATTGTAGGACAAACCATTTAACCTGTGGAATCTGATGCTCTCTCAAGGTAGATAGTGTCAGAATTGAGTTAAATCGTAGGACACCCTGCTGGTGTCTGAGAATTGCTTGTCTCTGTGGAAAATCATCTTCTCCACACATATTGGAACTGGGGCCAAAACCTATTTAAAAGGCCCTCTGAATTTAATTTCTTTTGAAGAATTGTTCTTAAATGTAATAATAATAATGCAACCAAATATGTATCTAATGGAAACTGGGCAATCAAAAAACCACAATTTCTTACACTACATAGACATAGAAAATTTAAAGCAGTCTAAAGATATGAGAAGGTTTGGGTGGGAAAAACATAATGAACAGTTCTGTTTTACTTCTTTTGTACTTACTTAGACTTCGGCTCATTACAATTGACATTCTAAACATTGTAGTACATGTGGAAATTGATGTTCATGACTTTTCCCAGATTTTTTCTTGACTTGTTGCACATTTTATGTCTGGAAAAAAATGTAAAAAATAAATCTGCATAAGTAATACCAACATGCTAAGGAAAATTTTTCCCATTATACTTTCAATATGAAGAAGCAGATAATTTAATCTTGAAAATATCACTTAAAAAACAAATTTTGATATTAATTTTATGCTAAAATGAATATGACAAACATTATTGAATGTTTCTATATGGAAGTTAGAATCAAATGATAAATATTAATTTTCTTGTTGAAAATCACAAGCAAATATAATACAAATTAAGAATAGCAAGCAATAGCAAGAAAAGCTTGCTATATCTAAATAGCAAGCTTTTAGATACTTATTTCTTACTACTTGTGTCGTGACTTTATTTTTGGCACAACCGGCACAATTTAATGCAAATTGCCTTATTATTTTAGAGAAATGCAGAAACACATCATAAAATGTGGGAAATATTCCACTATACAAAAGATAAAATATGCTTTGCTTTATTTTTCTGCCTCTGTGTTCTTTTGCCTTGACTTTCTCCTCCAGGGGATCTCAGAGCCTGGAGAAGACTCAGACAAGTCTACATATTTGTGCCCTTTGCCAGGGTCTGAATGTGTTAAAAACAAACCAAAACAAACCCAAAACTCAAAAACAAAACAAAACAAAAAAAATAAAGAAAAGTTTCCTATTGGATCTTTTTTATTAACCCTTTTATTCTATGGGAATATTATAACATCACCAATCATTACTTGTTGAATGACAGAGAGAGATAAGAGTTCTTAATAAGAACCTTTATTGGTGGATCCTTTCAAGAAACAACTCTACTTCTCCATGCAAAATAAATGCACCCCAACTGATGCCCCCAAAAGTGTCATATCACTATTGCATCCAGTTCAGATCTTCCCAACCAAATTGAGTATAATTTATGATGTCTCACAATTGTGTAGGTCAGGAATTTGGGCAGAGTGTAGCTAGATGTTTTTTTCTCCTCCATCTGGTTTGCACCGAGGTCATTTGGCAGAATTAAACATTTAGATGGGCCGATTTGGAGGGTCTGAAACAGGTTCAGTCACTTATCTGAACCCTTGGAAGTAATAGCCGAAAGCCTGGGCTCTGTTGGAACTTTTGAGTGGTATGCTTACTTGCGACCTATCCAGCATGGTGGTCTCAAGGAACTCAGAATTATTATATGTGATGGTGCCTTGGTGGCTCAGTTGTTAAGCATCTGCCTTCGGCTCAGGTTATGATCCCAGGGTCTGGGGATCGAGCCCCGCATCGGGCTCCTTTCTCACCAGGAGCCTGCTTCCCCCTCTCCCTCTGTCAGCTGCTCCCCCTCCCTGCCTGTACTCTCTCTCTGTCCAATAATAAATAAAATCTTAAAAAAAAAAAAGAATTATTAGATGTCAGTCCATAACTCCAAAAGAGAGATTCTGAAAGACAGGAAGTTGTCTCAGAAACTGATACAGCATTGCTTCTATTATGTTCTGTTGACAAAGACAGAATCCACGCAAGATTCGAAATGAGTGGCAAATAATTTTCTGAACATTTTTCATCAGCCACAACATTCATATAAAAAAGATATGGCTTCAGTTAAATATTCAAAAGAATCTTCACTTTGTCGTTAAATAGGAAAATGATGGCTGCAGGTCCTTTGAGAACTGAAGCAATAGGTTAACTGGAGAGGCACTTTGATATAGCTGTTAGTTTCCTTTGGAGCTAGGTATGTCTGGGGTTATGTTCTGGCTTTGCCATTTGCTAGTTCTTTGAGTTAGAAAAGTTACTTAATATTTCGCTCTGTTTTCTCATCTACAAAATGATGATGGTGAAGCCTATTTTTCAAGATTAAGCATTAGTCAGAATAATCTGTGTTGAGACATGGCACCGTACTATGACATAGCAAACATTCCGTGTCTTGCAGTTATTATAATTGAACCATCAGTAGATTGGTAGTGAAAGTCTGGGCAATTCAGTGCAGAAGAGCAGCATGAGAAGAAAGCACTGGCCAGAACAACAAAATTTATTTTATCTTGTAATTGATAATGTTCACAATCAAGTCTACCTTTGTAGTTTATGGTAAACAGTAGGCTAGAATATGTTATTCAATGTAAAATATTCTATAAATGATAAGTTTAAGAACTAGTAATGTGAAATTTTGAGGCTCTTAAAAATTAAGCTGATTATACAAAATAAGCGTAGCATTTAAGAAACAAAACAAACGAGCATAAGAGGAAAAAAGAGAGAGAAAGAGGCAAACCAAGAAGCATAGTTATTTTTTAAAGACTTATTTGAGAGAGAGAGTGCAGTGGGAGGGGCACATGGGGATGAAGAGAGAATCTCAAGCGGACTCCCCACTGAGCAAGGAGCCCTGACCCATGCCCAAAGCAGGTCTCAATCTCACAACCCCAGCCAAAATCAAGAGTTGGGTAGTTAACCAACTGAGCCACCCAGGCTTCCAGAAACATGCTCTTTTAACTATAGAGAACAAACTGATGGTTACTGAGGGGTTGTGGGTGGGGGATGGATGAAATAGGCCATGGGGATTAGGAAGGGCACTTGTGATGAGCACTGGGTATTATATGGAAGTGTGGAATCACTATATCGTACACCTGAAACTCATATTAACTGGAGTTTAAATAAACATTTAATTGAAAAAATTAAGCTGATTATAGAAGCTACTGTTCGGTGATAAATAATATTTTAAAATTAGTTCGAATAGAAATAGATCATAAAATTCATTTGTGAAAGTGGGACTACTTCGGAGATATCATTTCCTATGGGGTGAATACTGCAGAAAAGCCTTTTAAGCTTTCCTTTACCCACCTAGATCAACAATATTTAGGAATCTTCCCGGATACGTATATAGCATTCTTTAAACAACACACATAAAAAACAGATCAATAGACTCCTTTTAGGCATTAGGCTTTAGTGTTAAACTTTTTCAGAAGTTTTGAAACTACTTTCCAAACTTAATTTATAGAAACATTTAAAAATCCTATTTAACCCTAACCTAATGTTAATTCATTCCCTCAAGAGTAAACTTGGTGCAGCCCAAAATAATTGTCGTGAAAAGCCACTTACTCTGATTAAACTAAGTGTTTTCATAGAAACCTACTTTATTGGAAAACAACATTCCAAGAAATGGCCTAAATGTTCCCTTTGCTAATGCCACTTGCATGCTGTTGGTCCTGAAGGAAAAACTTAAAGAGATATAAAAAGTTAATTAGATATGCCACATGCAAACGATTATGATTACTTAATTAGCAGTATCCCTTAAATTGGCACAATATGTAACCTAATATGTAGCTTAATGGCTTTGTTATTAATCAATTCTTAATGTAAACAGTTTGAAGCTCTTGTTGTTTTGTAATGTTCATTATAAATAGTCCCTGTGGGAATCACGACTTTATTTCATTAAAACTCCTGCCTGCTGCTAATTGCTGCTAGGAAAACATGCACGAATTAATTGTGTTTTAGAAGCCAATGATGTAAATTTATAAGCTTCTGCATTGATTGCTGGGGACTGCTGGGTTGTAGATCATTCTTTCCCACTGTGATAGATAGCGTACTATAGTTGGCAACACTGACCTGTTCTAAATCAATAACACTTGGTTAGTAAGTCTTACTACCATTGAGGTTAAAAAAAAAAGTTTGAAAATTCTGTTTATCATGCCAGCTGGGACATAATATGAATTTAGGTTATGGGCAATTAATGTGTAAGTTTTAATGACTTCTTGTGCAAAGCAAACAGTGTTTAGCAAAGATGACTGATGAACATTAAATCGGTTAGTATTTTTAAAGATATGCTGATTTTTTTATTTTTGCTCAATTTTTGCTCAATATTGCTCAAATATAAATATAGTCCTGCTCGTTGACAATTCCTCCCTAATCTTTTATTGTTACAAATGGCTTGTCCAGCATCGACCACATGAGTTGAATTTAAAACCCCAAATATTACAATGCTGGACTGAAGGAAAACAAAGCACACTGGCTTGCGAGTGCAGATTGAAACCAATGAGAAGAAACCTGTTTATATTCTCAGCTGATTGTTGATGTCTTAGCTTGTTGTTTCCACAATATTTCAGAATAATAAGACCATCTGTCAACAGGGAAAAAGAATAGTAACAATCTAGGCAGAAACTTCTTTATACATGATGAAATAGAATTTGCCTAATGGGATTTTTTGGTCTCAATAATACTGGATACACTACTTTTTTTTTTCTTTTTAAAAATCAATTATTAAAGAATGAAATAAAATTATACCTTTTACACAAATTATTTTCCTGTACTAATCCTTATGATATTTTTTTTTGTGAAATTGGCTGTATCCATTACCTGATCTCTGCTAAAAATACTCTTGCAATCTATGAAAAATCAAAACACACATGTAAATTGGATTCATAGCACCCATTCATAGTTAAATGAGGGAAGTGAGCAAATCTTTAAGAATCATCAAACACACTGGGCGCCTGGGTGCCTGAGTTGGTTAAGCGACTGCCTTTGGCTCAGGTCATGGTCCTGCAGGCCCAGAATGGAGTCCCGTCCTGCATCAGGCTCCCTACTCAGAGGGGAGTCTGCTTCTCCTTCTGACCTCCCCCTATACTCACTCTCTCTTTCTCTCTCTCTCAAATAAATAAATAAAATCTTTTAAAAAAAAACGACAGAATGGTCAGACACATTATATAAATATTTTACCGAAATAAGATGTGAGATGAAGTACAACTGACTTTGTCCACCCGTAAAAGTAATTAATTTGGATAGTTAAAAATGGTCATTTTGACAATTCGTTTACAATTTTAAATTACTATACTTAATTTCTAAAATGCTTCAACATATATGTGACTCAAAAAAAGAAAAGCATAAAAAATTTATACTGTGAAAGTATTCTTCTATCTTTCACCTTCCAGTATTTTCTTTTCATCCAAGGCAGGGATACTGTACATGATGTAATATGTTTTCTTTTATTCATGTCAATGTATATTTTGGAGAGCTTTCCAATCCAGCGTCAGGGTTTCCTGATTTTCTTTAAATATTTTATAGATGTATCAAAACTTAGATAACCAGTGCTCTATTAACGAGTTCTAATTTCCTATATTGTGTTATAATTTTGGTAATGATAGTAATAAGAATAATAACTGATGTTTAAAAATAATCTTACACATATTGTCTTGCACATATATGAGTATATCTCCAAGAGAAAGCCCCCGAAGTGGAATTTCTATTTCAAAGGTATCTACATTTTTTTTAAAGATTTTATTTATTTATTAGAGAGAGAGAGATTGAGAATGAGAGGGGAGAATGTCAGAGGGAGAAGCAGACTTCCCGCAGAGCCGGGAGTCTGATATGGGACTCGATCCTGGAACTCCGGGATCATGACCTGAGCCGAAGGCAGTCGCCCAACCAACTGAGCCACCCAGGCGCCCCAGTATCTACATTTCTATTTTTGATAGATATATTCAAAGTGCTAGAAAAGCCATGTACCAATTACACGTCCACTAACAATGCATGAGATTATCTACCCACTGTCTGAGACAAAATGACTTCTAACTTAAGATTTTTGACAATTTGATAAACAGTGTCATCTTCAGATACTTTAAACATACATTTTCTATTTATCAGTGAGGATGAATAATTTGTAAATGTTTAAAAGCCAAGTCTAATCCCACCCACTGCCAACCACACACTTTTGTTTTCTTTTCCTTTTTCCTTTCTTTCTTTCTTTCTTTCTTTCTTTCTTTCTTTCTTTCTTTCTTTCTTTCTTTCTTTCTTTCATCATTCCTTCATTTTCTTTGACCATTTTTTATTTTCCTTGTTAGAGTTTTGCTTTACAACCTCTAGTGGGACTTTATACATTAGAAAGATCAGCATTTTGATAGGAGTTGCAAACATTTTTCCTATTTGTGTATCTATATTTTGCTTACATTTATTTTGCTATTCTAAAGGGTTAAGTTTTTTTCTTGATCAAATATCAAAATATACTTAAATCCAGCTTTAGTTGAATATATTTTTGTAAAATATATAATCATCACAATGATCAATGTGTAGAACATTTCAATCACTCCAGAAAGTTCTTTTTTGCCCTTTTCAGAGATATGCCTATGTCTTACTCTGGACAACCATTTTTCTGTCATTTTAGACTAGTTTTGCCTATTCTAGAATATCATATACATGGAATCATTCTGTATGTATTCTTCTATGTTTGACTCCCTTTGACCTACATAATACCTCTAAGATTCATTCATCTTGTTGTATCAATAGGCTTTCGTTTTATGTTTTGTTTTCCTTGTCATTTCTTATTGCTCGGTAGTATTCCATTATACGGATTGAAAACAAAATGTTTATTCATTCACTTACTGATAGACATTTAGTTTCTTTCTAGATTGTAATTATTATGAGTAAAGTTTCTATGAACATTAATGTTGAAGTTCTATTGTGTACATATGTTTTTATTTATTTTAGGTAAATATCTAGGAGTGTAATTCTTGTGTCATATAGTAAGTGTATTTTAACTTTCTAAGACAATAGCAAGTGTTTGAACCATACTACATTTTCAGGAGCAGTGTATGAGAGTTCCATACATTGGTATTTCAGGTTTTTTAATGTAACCATTTTAGTGGGTATGCAATGATAGCTGGTATTTTTAAAATTTGCATTTACCTGATGACTTTGATGTTGACCATCTATCATGTACTCATTGGCTATTCATTTATCTTCTCTCTTTTTTTAGGATTTTATTTATTTATTTGAAAGAGAGAGAGTGTGGAAGAGATCACAAGCAGGGAGGAAGGGTATAGGGAGAAGCAGACTCCCTTCTGAGCCGGGAGCCAGATGTGTAGCTCAATCCCATGACCCTAGGATCATGAGCTGAGCCGACACCCAGGGACCCCTATATGTCTTCTTTTGTGACATCTCTGTTCAAGTCTTTTACCATTTTTTAAATTAATTACTTGTTTTTTATTGAGATATAATAGCTCATTATTCTGTATGTAAGTCCTGTATCACATGTATGTATTTCCAATAAATTGGCTAATTTTTTTTATTTTCTTATCAGTTTTTCTGGGAGGTAGAAATTTCAATTTTGATGAAGCCTAATGTATTATTTTATTATCTTTCTTATGTCATTGCTAAGATTTCTTTGCTTATCTCAAAATCATGAACAAATTTTTCCTATGTTTACTTCTTTATATTGTTGCTTTGTAAGTATATGTTTTCATGCTGCAGAAATAGTATTTAATATTTTATTCTAGTCTTACTATTTCCACTAAATACTCTAATTTTAGTAACTATTCATAATACCAGGCATATGTCTAATCTGTTGTTTCTGTTTAATATTTTATGAGGTGTCTCTACTACATATTACTATTGATGACAGGGTGGCCCTTTATGCAGATTAGACTACCTCTTTCTAGACCTCAAACCTCTAATTCTTTTTTTTTTAAAGATTTTATTTATTTATTTATTAGGAAAGAGAGAGTGAGAGAGACAGCATGAGAAGGGAGAAGGTCAGAGTGAGAAGCGGACTCCCAATGGAGCCGGGAGTCCGATGTGGGACTCGATCCCGGGACTCTGGGATCATGACCTGAGCCAAAGGCAGTCGCTCAACCAACTGCGCCACCCAGGCACCCAACCTCTAATTCTAATCGACTAACTAGAGCCCTACATAATCTCTTCACAGTTTCACATTGGAAGTGAACTTCCCAGGCACCTATCTGCCTCTACCTCTAACACTCAGAGCTGTACCAATGCCATCTACCTTCAAATTGGCATAAATCATTTTATTATATTTCATTCCTAATTCTGTCACACACCAGAAGAAGATACACGTTTCTAGGATACTATCTTTTATCCTGCATTCTAATTTTCTCTAATTTCTTCCTTATTCTTTTCATCCCTATTCTGTGCCCCTCGTGCCTTTTCAAGTAGTTAAGACAACAACAGAAAGTCCTATATCCTCATCCTCTTCCCTGTAAGTTTTCCTTACTTTCTGCAACAAGACCAACTCTGATCTTCCCTTGACCACATTAATTCCCCTGTAACCTTTTCTTTTTTTTTTCTCCTGTAACCTTTTTAAATTGTCGTCAGTTTTTTTTTTTTTTCTCCTTTAACATGAGCCTTGAGATGAGTTAGGAGACTTTCTTGCTTCACATTTCCAATTCCAAACTGTTCTTCCTCTCTCTTCTACAAATACTCCCAGCACTGATTTGACTACACAGCTGCTACCTATCTTTTTAGTTGTCTACACAGACCTCACCTCATCTCTCTCATTTATTCAAGGTTTTAACTCCTGTCTTATTATCACATTCTTTACCACTACTCCTGCTTTAATGCCTAATGATTCCTTTATCCACAGTTAGCATCACACCAACACCCTGATGTCATATTTCTGTGAACTTCTTTTCTCTAATGTTCTTTTCCTGTTTCTCGTCTTCACACCTACCTCAGCCAGTCACTCACTGAATGTACTTCTAGAACATGCCATTACCAAATCTATAACCCTTACATGCACTCGATTATGTATCAATTATCCCCTTCTCTGACTGCCATATCTTTTCTTATAAGCTAACTGCTTCTGGTACAAGATTCTGATAATCCTTCAACCCCACAAGGACTGCCAATCCATGAATTCCACCAACATTTCCTGTGCCTTCAGCCTTCTCAATTTAAGCCCCTCTTAACCAGGGTAAGGTCCACAGGGTACCACAACCATACTCATCATTCCCTTGCACTTGTCTTCAGTTCTTCTCCACTTCCCTCACTTTCTTGTAACTCCAATCTGGTTAAATCCTATTTTCCCCTTACTCTGTTGCTACGTGGTCTGAGATCCTTCCAACTGAATGCACTTTCCTAGGACATCTTTAAGGGTTACTCCTTTCCTTCTACAAGACTTGACAAAAATGTTATTTCCTTAAGGCCAGCTCTTTCCCCTTTTTAAATATTGTAGTACTCATCCCTCACCCATGGGTTTCCCATTCTCCTTGTCTTTACGCTCTTCTGGATTTTCCTCCATAACGACAAAGGAAGTATGGGACTTTTTACTTTTTAATTAAGTTACTTTCTTAGTTACTTTCTAATACACCAGGATTTTATTTATTTTATTTAGGTACTGTTTTCTCTTCCCTACCCTCTCACACACATGTGAGCTCTAGGTACTATTGTCCATAATTTTTTTCACTGAGATATTCTCAGTTCCAAGGATAATGCTTGGTCCATAGAAGTAACAATAAATATGAAAAAATATGTTCAAGAAATGAATGAGCGGGGTGTCGGGGTGGCTTAGTTGGTTAAGCATCCAACTCTTGATTTCAGCTCAGGTCATGATCTCATGGTTGAGAGATCTGAGTGCTGGGCATGGAGACTGCTCAGGATTTCTCTCTCTGTACCTCCTCCCTCTCTCTAAGAAAAGAAAAGGAAAAGAAAGGAAAGAAAAGAAAAAAGGAAAGGAAAGGAAAGGAAAGGAAAGGAAAGGAAAGGAAAGGAAAGGAAAGAAGGAAAAGAGAAGAAGAAAAGAAAAGGAAAGAAAAACAGAAAAGAAAAGAAAAGAAAAAAGAACGAGCAAATGCAAATTGTCTCCAATAACTGGTACTTGCAGCACAGATAATCTTGACATGAGCATCTAGATATTTTTGAGGATTTTCAAGTGTTTTCCCAAAGTTGAAACAACTCATAAATGAACAAGTCAGTACTGAAGCCTCAAATCTGTAATTCTTTCCACTGCACTATCTAGCCTCAGGGCAAATTTGATTTCGTTAGATGCCTAAGTGTGAAAATATCTGTCCTCCAGTATTTTGGTATGTTGTACTTTTATTAAAATATTATTACCACCTATTCATATATTATAAATATGGTAGGGAGACTGAACAAGAAAAAACTTGTGACTCCAGATATCAAATTTTCTATAATAGAGAATGGATAATGAGACAAAATGATTCAATTCATTCTCAGGCTACTTTCAAAGAGGAGAGATATTATGAAATAAAATGTATGTATGTTCTTTTCTAGGTAAGATGATTTGCTATAATTGCCCTATTGGGATTTTAATAAGCTCTTGGAGGCAAAGAAGTTTATTTTTAAATTAAAAAGAGGGTATTGTTTGTTTATCTTCCATTGCAAACCACAGCAATTTACTAGTTACACAATGTTCAATACAATACAAACCATTATTACAGATATAATACCTAGATTATACAAGGCTCAGTACTTCAAGAAGCTTAACTTTTTTGAACCTATGCATGTAGATTTCTCCTTTACATAGCCACATATTGTGGGGGATTAAATAGCTAATAGAAATTTGATTTATGTTTAACATAACTTCATATTCATTTTGTAAATTTCTTTCCAGATTACTAATTAAAACATCAATGGTTCCCCTAAAAGGTATTAAATCAGCAAGAAGTGCTCAAATATCTTTCTACAAATTGAAAATATTCAATTGTGCTAACCTAGGTGATTCAGCCAACACCTTATTTACTTTTTCTTATCAGTCTTAAACATCTTGATGCAATGTGCAGCAAGACACATATACTTCCTAAAACCTTTGTAGATGTGAATCTTTTTTAGCAGCACTTCTTCTTACACAAATTGAAACTGGTGTTTAATTTTAAAAGGCAAAATAAGAAGACTCCTAAATTTTTTCCAGTATATTTTACCATTTGGTTAATGAAAGTAGCTATGATGCCTGATTGCTATCTAGAATGTAGAAAAATTATTAATAAGCTCTTTTTTTCTTTTCCTAAAGATGGATCAGTTCAAGTCACCAGCAATTTAAGATATTAACTGTAGGAGACATAAGGAAGTGGTAGTTGAAATAAATGGACCTTTTTTAAAAATATATAAATCAGATTTAAGATCGTCATTGAGTTTCAGGAAAAATGTTAATTTTGATCATCTCAGACTACTTATATTGTCACTGTTATGAGAATTGAAGGACTGACTCGAACTTAATATACTATTGGGTTTATCCTTGGCTAATAATTCTTAACCTAAACTTTCTTGAACAGTGTGGAGGTTGGACAATGCCCCCAGAGGTATGGAGATCCTAGTCCCTGCAAACCAGAATGTTACCTTCCATGACAAAAAGAGAGGGCAGATGTGATTAAGTTAAGGATCCCCAGAATGCCAGGTTATCCTGTACTATCTGGCTGGGCACTAAATGTGATCATAAGTGTCCTTATTAGAGGGAAGAGAGAAATTTGGCACAGAAAAGAAGACCATGTGAGCAAAGTAAATGGCAGAAGGAAGCAGAGGCAGAAAGAGATGGTACTTGGCCTGCCTTGGTGTTGGAAGAAGGGACCTGAGCCAAGGAATGCAAGTGATGCAGCTTCAAAAGCCTGAATGGACAAGGAGGTGAGTTGTTCACTGGAGCCTCTGAAGGGAGTGTGGCCCTTGATTTTGACCCAGTGAAACTGAGCTTAGACTTCCCACCTGCAGATTTTAAGAGAATGCGTTTGTGCTGTTTTAAGTAATTTGCTACAGAAGCCGTAGGTAATGAAACAATGACATACACTAATGAAAAACCCTAATACACTAACAAAAATTGTCTACAACACTGCGGATATTGGTGTGTAATCAATTGGAAGACCATAAAACTCAACTGCAATCTGCAACTCATAAACACACACACACACACACACACATACACACACACATCCTGGAGATAAACATGTGATTTTGATGAAAAATGTTTTGTTAGGTTGTCATGAAATAAAATATAAATATATAATTTTATACTTTAAATTTTATGATAATTGTTTATGTACCTGTAAACCGTTTCTAAGAAGAAAAGTAAAGATAGGTACTTTGTCTCATGCAATTCTGTTTCAACTCTATATTCTTACCGCCTGTTAAAAACACCATAATTTTCTTTGTAGCTTTTCCCCCAAAGCAGATAAATATGATCACATAAGAGTAGGTAGGATTTTACTGATGCCAGCAGAAAAAGAAATTTACTCATCGTGTTACTGTACAAGCAGGGCACTTTCTGTTAAGGTATACATTCATTTTTAATACCTCTGGGAAAACCAGGAGCTAGGCATTACTGCAATGTCTGCTTTAAGCCCTACTGTCCCCTTCCCACGTTATCCCTTTCCTGCCATCTACCATTTTACGTACCTTGGGCACCTGTTAATGACTGGCATTTCTAAAATCTGCAATTTTTTTAAGTTTTATTTATATATTTGACAGAGAGGTAGAAAGCACAAGCAGGTAGAGCAGCAGGCAGAGAGAGAGGGAGAAGCAGGCTCCCCGCTGAGCACGGAGCCTGACGATGTGGGGTTCCATCCCAGGACCCTGGGATCATGACCTGAGCCGAAGGCAGCCGCTTAACCAACTGAGCCACCCAGGCGCCCCTAAAATCTGCAATTTTCTTTTTTCTTCTGGACAGACTTGCAAAGACAGTTACTGTATTCTTATGACACAAATACCAAATATACTTTTGAAAATTTCTTATGCAGTTCATATGATTTCTGTTCCTCTGTTCCTTGTATGCCTGTGTCACAACATCCAGCTGCTGTCATCCATGAAGCGCTGCTGCTGTTTTTACTCTAGTAGGGAGAGAAGACATGGAAGACGATACTCATTATACCTAGAGACTTTATCTAAAGCCCGATTTCACCACAGAAACCATTTCTAATGATTGTAATTCTGGTTTGAAGACTTCTCTGGAATTAATTTTTATAGTTCTGGATATCTGAGTATGATGGGGTTTAGGACAATGTATCCCAAAATAATGTATGGCACCATAGTGTATTGCACATTTTAAGCTAAGGAGTTTGAGGAAAGGTCCCTGACCTCCCCCAACCCCACTTTTCTTTCCCGAAATACGTCATAAAACCCTCCTCATAAAACCCCGCCCCCCATACCCAGAGAAAAGGAGCATCACTATCTTCGAAGATAAAAGGATGCCAAGAAGAATCCTAACACACTAGGCCCTTTAAAGTATCCCCCAGTTTATTACAATTACTTCATACTTCTTAACCTATCATATTCCTCCACATCTATCCTTCATCAAACTTAGAGTAAAAACACACAGGCCCAACTGTTACTTTAGTCTTCATTTCCTTACGAAGGCTCCCACATCATGTAAAATTTACATTAAATAAATCTATATGCTTTTCTCCTGTTAACCCATCTTTGTCAGTCAAATATGCAGACCCAGCCACGGACCCTAAAAGGGTCAAGGAAAACTTTTTCCTCCTCTACAAGAGTAAATCATGGGAAGTATATGTAGAAGGCTCACACTGGATATAGCTCTTTATATATATCTGTGTATATATATATATATATACATATATATATATATACCCTTTTGATCAGTTATTGAAAGAGGAATATTGAAGTCTTCAATTATGATGGTGAATATTTCTTTGATTTTTCCTTTTTATTTTATCAGATTGGCTTCATGTACTTTGAAGCTCAGCTCTTGTGTGCCAATGCATTCAGGATTTTTAAATCATCTTAGAGAATTGACTACTTTTTCATAATGCAATGTCCCTCTTAATCCTTGATAATATTCCTTGTTCTGAAGTCTGCTTCATCTTATATTAATAAAGGTTTTTCAGCTTTCTTTTAATTAGTAGGCACATGGCATATTTATGGGGCCTTTGAGGGATTTGGGGGCCCATCAAGGAAAAAGCTATGACCATGAGGTGGCAACTTTATTGGGTGCCACTCTGGCAGGTTTGTATTATATGGGGGTAGACGACTGTACAACATTAGTCTGCTCAGGGATGCTCATGTGGGGTTGCTCCTCAGAAGGGGAAGAGAGCAGGGGAACTCTAAGGAGAGAGGGAGCTTATGTGTCTAGGTGACAGCATGTCAGAGCCCAGCAGAAGGACAGCAAGCAATGGCTTCAGGTCCTTATGGCCCAGGCTTTATCCTATCTCTTGCTAACAGATGTTCGTGAGGTTTCATGAGTATGCAGAGAAAGCAGGCTCCAAATGGCCAAAAATCTGCTTCTTTGGGTTATTTCAAAAGCAACCGGATATGTAAATATTTTAGTTTGGCGCCCGATGGCTTTTGAGCTAATGGATTGCAGCCTGCAGTAAAGAAATAAACAACCTAGGGGCCAATATACATACAGAAACCATCTTTTTCCTTATTTATATAACAATCCATCCCCAGTCCCAAGTTGTCTTATAATCTAAAGTGCATGTTGTTTTGTGGCGCCTGAATGTGAAGCCAGTGATAAAGCATTTCCAATACCCAGAATCCTAGAAGAGCACAAAGGAGGATTTCAAAACACAGCCACAGCCAGTCTGCGCTTTCGGTGGGGAAAGCCAGGAGCATAGGTAAGAAAAGGAAAAGATTTGGATCGGTTCCAGCTGTTTAGTTGGCACAGCGTTATGGTGGCTCCCTTGGCCCCCACCCTGCTACCTGTGTAGTTGGGGATTGTTATCTACCCACATGGAGCAAGAAGTGTCAACGATGCACAGACTCCTTTCTCATGTGGCTCTTGGACTCCATCCTGAAAAACAGACTAGACCTCAGGGTGAGAGAGGACACGTGTTTTCTCTTCCAAGGGAGAATCGGCCTCTCCTTCTTGGCTTTTTTTTTTTTTTTTTTTTTGCCTTTTTCTGTTTTTATTACTTTGTGTGGGGTCCCCAGCAGAGAAAGTAAAGTGACCCCAGTCCTCCGTGACACCACCCTCTTCTCCAAGGTCCTCCCTTCTTGTCTCCTTTCACAGGTTCCCTCTTCCCATCTCTCCGGCCCCAGGAGTTCGGATTCCATTCTCCTCTCTGGGGGGTGTCCTTGCTGCTGCGAGCAGGGTCCAGAACACATCTCCTGGTTGGGAACACTCCTTCAGGAGGCAAGCTGCCACCTTAGGAGTCTGAGAAGGGGCAGAAATATATGCATCTCTGCATTTAGTCACTTTAAATAACACTTTCCCTGCCCAGAACAGCACATCCAAGAAAGATGGGAGCCAAGCCACGTTAGCCGTTTACAAAGGCATCTCCCCTAATTGTGCTTAGGAGGTCAATCTTGGCCTGCTGTCTCTGCCTCCTGGGCTTTCTCATCTGCTATGAGGGTCCCTAGGGACAGGATGTCCTCATCTCAGAGAACCTTAAATGGCCAGCCTGCCTACAAGGAACTCCTCTTGCTGTAACCTGTTACAAGGTCAGGGGCAACACACTCCTGGTCCAGAGGCATGCACCCTCCTTCCTTTTTTCAAGTCAGCCCGTAAGTCTTAGAATTACAGTGGCTGCCCAGTGCAGGTCAGGGCATGCAACAAAGTACGCCATGCAGTTTGACTCACAAAAGGCAGAACTAGGAATACTCGAGAAAAGTTAAATATTAATGAAATTTGGATCAATGTATGAAATAACATTCTAGTAACAGTAGTGATTAAAAAAATGTGATAAGCTCTCTTTGAAGGAACTTTGTCTGGAAGTTGTGGATGGGTTCATTTTTCTGCTAGTAAGTTTAATCAGAGTTACCTAAAAAAAAAAATCTTTATAATACGAATACTAATAATTTATATAATACTAATAATTTATATCAGACTTCAAGTTATGTCAAATTATGTAATTAATTGTAAACAGAATGATTATAAATAACACACTCACACTGAAAAAGAACAAAAGATCATTCCCCACCACTGATTCTTCTTCAGGTTGGCTTTGTAGTGTCTCCTTTTTTGCTCTTTTTTCTGATATTTATTTTCTTATATTTACTACCTAATGATTCTATAATTAACATTTCCTTTATGATAAAATCCAGAGAGATGCCAGCTCAAAGGCCATATATAATGTATTATATATACTAAATATAAATAAATACGTTTGATCTATTGGAGTACTAATGCCAAAAGAATGCACTTATCTATAAAGGTTCAGTGAGATAAATTACGTATTTTATAAATTCTCTTGAAATTAATAAATCCTTTGCAAATCTGAGTCTGCGACCAAAATAATTAATACTCATATCATACTAAGTAGCAGAATCTATTCTAAGTATTTACTCTTCATAGCAACCCTGTGATATAGGTGTTAATTTTTTTCTTGGGACACAGAAGAAAAAACTGAGGCACAGAAAATGAGAATATCTTGCTCGAGGTCACACAGATATAGAGGACGGACTCTGTCTTGGGAGTCAGTTTTGAGAATTTGTGATTTTTAAGCACTCCTCTGTATTATCTCCCTATAGTAAACATAATGATTGCAAAAATTTGTGTCATTATCGACATACTTATGTATTAATTTCACATAAATGATCTCTTAATTCTTACCATTATATTACTTACTTTAAAATCAAAATGCAGGTTTTTTTTAAAGATTTTTATTTATTTATTAGAGAGCGAGAGACTGAGAATGAGAGGGGAGAAGGTCAGAGGGAGAAGCAGACTTCCCGCAGAGCCGGGAGTCTGATATGGGACTCGATCCCAGGACTCCGGGATCATGACCTGAGCCGAAGGCAGTTGCTCAACCAACTGAGCCACCCAGGCGCCCCAAAATGCAGTTTAAGTGCCTGTTCTTACTACACAAAGTGCTGTTACCTGAGAGTATTAAAACCTACTAGTGATAGTTACGTATTCTTGCAAAGCCCTGAGATATTTACAGTGCTGTAAATCACATTCAAAATATTCTGAAGCCAAAGAGCCTTTTCCTCCCTTTGCTGATAAGAAGCCTGAGTCTCAGAGTGCTTGGGAAACTTTTCTAAAAGCATGCAGCTACTGAGTGACCTTGCTGACCCATAAGCTCAATATTGAGTTCTAGCTTCAGTCTATCTACTACATGACAAAATGTCCCAGTTTTCTATCCTTTTTTTAAATTTTATTTTATTTATTTATTTGACAGAGAGAGACACAGCAAGAGAGGGAACACAAGCAGGGGGAGTGGGAGAGGGAGAAGCAGGCTTCCTGCTGAGCAGGGATCCCGATGTAGGGCTTGATCCCAGGACCCAGGGACCATGATCTGAACGGAAGATAGACACTTAACTGACTGAGCCACCCAGGTGCCCTAGGTTTCTTTCCTTAAAAACAAACAAACAAACAAAAACAAAAACAAAAATCCCCACTCTACTGAGATTGTCTTTCAACCATCAGTGCTCTCTGAACTTGTTCAGGGGAAAACATAACTGCTATCATCAGATGTAAATTCTAAGAATAATCATCTCCTTTCTAGTATCTTCTCCCTTCCTTCACTACGAAGTTATAGTACAGAAAATATGATGTATATATATCAAAACATTTTTTTAAATACCTCTATATTTCCCCAGTCTTATTCCACTTGCTTTTTAAGGTAATACTGATGCATCCTCCAGGTGTAGTAGTTATCATATTATGTCTTTCTTCTGATATTTAGTAGTAAGCACTGATCTAATCTACCCTTGAAGGTAAATCCTTGAGAACTTGTCAGTAATTTGCATTTTTTAATATTATCACATTTATACTAAGTATTTGGTTCTTAAAGATTTTAGGATTCACTTTCAACTTCATGGTTTCATTCATGTATATTTTTTTAAATTATTTGCTGCTCAGAGCATGTGAAAGGATGATTAAACATCAGTTTGAGCCGGTTCTAGCAAGTGGTTCATTCTCCCAACGCAGTGTGCAGCCATGGGTGACCATGACTTCTGGTTTAGAGCTCCCAGAGAACTTTGGATGATTGAATTCATGCTTATCAGATTGAAGTTTGAAAAATTTAGTGCCATTAGATTGATTTTTTCAAAAAGTATATGTATATATATTAAACACTAAGTCGAAACCCTTAAAAAGTAAATCTAGAGTGAAAACTTAACAGTTTCTAGTTATGAAACTTCAGGTTTTAAAAAATGAATTAAATCATTGCCTTGATATATATGAAATTTTCATAAGTAGTGTATGTATATATGTGCTAATTTTCTTAAAAATATAGAAATTCCTGTGTTGCTTCATCTTGCATATATATATACAATTTATAGATAGATTTATAAATATATAAACAAAATCAAGAAAAATCTTTCTAACTTGGATCTTTGTAGATAAGCAAAAAATAGATTCCTGATTACATTCTAATACAACCTAACCTAATTTTAAGAACATGAATTCAGAAGATGAACTATCCAATTGCTAAGCCCTGCTTAGCCCCTTATTAGCTACATGATTTATATAATATTCTCTGTGCCATGTTTCTTTCTTCTTAGAGATAATAAGTGTCTACCTTGTATGTTTCTTTTTTCAATAAAAATTCAAAATTAATTTTTAATTAATGAAAATATATGCAAAACGCTTAGAACAATTCCCGGCATATAATTAACACTATATAATTATTTGCTTTTTTAACTCTCTTTTGATATGTATTTTGAAGCCACAATTTCTACCTTAAATTGTAATGCTTCACTTATAAGTATACTAGAAACAAAGGAAAACATATGTGATTCTTTAAAATCAAGAATAAGTCAACAATATACACTACCACTGCTTCTTTTGTTTTTAAGATTTTATTTATTTGAGAGAGAGAGAGCACGAGTGGAGGTGAGGAAAGAGAGAGAGGGAACACAAGCAGGGGGAGTGAGAGAGGGAGAAGCAGACTCTCCGTTGAGCAGGGAGCCCTATGCAGGGCTCCATCCCAGGACCCTGAGATCATGACCGGAACTAAAGGCAGATGTTTAAATGACCGAGCCACCCAGGTGCCCCTACCACTGCTTCTATTCAACATTGTACAATAGGTACTACCAGTGTAGTAAGAAAAATAAAAAATGTATAAGGATTGGAAAAAAAAACTGTGTTCACAGGTAATATGGATTTAAAGTCAATATTACATGTTCAACTTATTTATATGTACCAGCAAAACAGAAATTTAAGTATATTTTAAAACTATCATTTGCAATGAATAAGAAAAACTAAAGTATCCAAAAATAAGTCTAACATATTTTCAGACACCTGGGTGGCTCAGTGGGTTAAGCCTCTGCCTTCAGCTCAGGTCATGATCTCAGGGTCCTGGGCTCAGGCCCTGCATCAGGCTCTCTGCTCGGTGGGGAGCCTGCTTCCCCCTCAATCTCTCTGCCTGCCTCTCTGCCTGCTTGTGATCTCTCTCTCTCTGTCAAATAAATAAATAAAATCTTTTAAAAAAAAGTCTAACATATGTTCACGACTGGAATGTACACAATTAAAAAAATTACTGGAAGACTTTTATGAAAACCAAAATATTCATGGATATGAAGATTAAATATTAACAGGATGTCAATCCTCTTCAAATGTAGTGTAGGATGAAGGCATTTCCAATTGAAATCCAAAAGAATTTTGTGAGGAACTTTTCAAGTTGATTTTAATGATTATATATTGTAGAAAAGGCCTCAAAATAGCCAACACATTCCTGAAGGAGAAAGACTACATAGTAGTATCTACACTACTAAAATTCAACTTATTTTAAGATTTTAGTAATCACTAAAGAGGTTCAAAAGTAGTTTGGTGTTATGTGGGGAAGAATAGGAGTATAATTCACTTTTTGGTTCTGGGACTATATTTAGTTCTCATTGGTACGCTCCAGGAATGGCATTATGTTACTTGAACTTGGCGAAAAGAAGGTGGTAGGTAACTCAGTGTCTATAAGCGTGCCAAAGAGTAGATTGCTTGAAGCTTTATGGGTCTGTGGCTTGGGGGCATGTGGTAGAAATAAAGTGGCCATGAATTGTACTCCCTATCATTAAAAAAGTCTGTTTCTTTAGATTTTGGAGGCAACATACTGGTCCATCCTACTTATCATGTGACCAAGAAGTCTCAAGTGGGATGTAGAGAAAAAGAAACGTTGCGGTAGGTTCAGGCTACAGTGGAAGATGCCTCTATCAGTGCCATTTGTCCCAGGAAACCAACGTGTTTGAGATGTCACATTTGCATAAGGATGCTGTGTGGTCTTTGGTGAACCCAACAGCGGATGTCTGGGAAGTTTATAGGGAAAGGTAATGCTGTCTGTGACAAACAAACAAACAAAAAAACACCATATTCTCTTTTTGTAAAATAACTCCCCATGCACAGAGTTCCTCTCCATGGGTCCTGCATTCTCCATTTTGAATTGAGTATTATCAAGTCTACTGAACGTAAAAATGCAAGAGCAAAGAAGCAAGTTACTGTACAGCGGAAATAGAATAGGGAAGATTGGGCTTGATCAGATCCAGAAAGCATGAGTAAAACTACAAGATTACATGGCACAGCCTTTCATGATACTTAGCCGTATAATACTAACATATGTGTGTGTGTATCTCCAGAAAGCTAGTGTATCTACACACACACACACACACACACACACACATACTCACAAGCTTTGTTTTAGTCACTGATTTAGGGGGAAATTTTTAAAAATGAAAGAGGGAGACTGTGTCCTTAGAAGCTTATTACAGATGTGATTCAATATATGAAATTATAATTCAGGAACAGGAAATGAAAAATTGTAGACATTTTATTAACTTCTTTGTGTATACTGTGTTTAGATTTTTTTTAGATATAGAGTCCACATGCAGTCTGTAGTTTACTCAGTAACTAATTTCAAAGATTATTATAAATTATATAGTTATATTTATAATTTTGTCCAACTTAATATTCATAGCACTGCTTTTTCTATTCATTATTATTCCTAGGTTATTTGTTCATTATACTGAGGCACATTTAGGTCTAGAGATTAATCTTACAAGTTGGTCACCACTAAAATGATTATTAGCATTTTATAGTTATTGTTTTCTTATATTAAAAAAATTTATTTTTAAAGAACTTGAATTTTAGCCTATACATCGTTTTGTATTTTCTAAATGACTTACTCTTTGTGAGGTCACATACCTAGGAAGTTCCCTTGTCTAAAACGACAAAATAAAACCAACATGTAGAAAGAAAAAAAAGATCTCTTAATAGCCTAAATTAATATTATAACATGCAAATAGAGCTAATATACTTTACTAGATGAGAATTCGTCATATGTCATAAATTTAATGAGTTTCCGTATTTTCTAGCTTTTTTACCCAGATATTCAGAGTAAATAAGGAATAGGTTGAAGAATGAAGCACATTCTTCATTCTTGAAGCACATTGGCAAGATAGCAAGCACATGGTAAAAAGCAAGCACAATGATGAGAAAGAAGCGGGGGCAGACAGCAAAAAGATTAAGGAATTAAAAAGCATGCAAAACAGGTGATAATTATTATGGCTTTCAATATTTCTGCAGTTATGCAGTGAAAGGTCAATTTATCTAAATCTCAGTCCTCTTTGAGGATTCCATCATGTGGCAACACACAGTTCACCAAATCTTAAAATCCTAAACTTCAACTCCTTACCATCTCAGTTCAACAAACTGCATAATGTTCCTCAAAATCTACTTCAGAGTGAAATGATTACAAATTTATTCTGAGATACTAAGTGAATGTAAAAACAAATTTTTATTCATAATTTGCACACACAAAAATAAACATGCCCCTAATGCTTAACTTTGTAATATCCAATTTGACATTCTAAAACATGATAAAGTGGAAAGGAATCTCATTTATTCAGCATCATGGTAGAATTATAAATTTTCCATAATTTTCCAGATAACATAATTTATTCATTTCAAGTGCAAAATAATCTTAATATTCCCATTTTAATTATTTAAATTTTTTCTCATATATTTCAATACCTATTTTTAAAAGTACATAGAGTTTATGTATGTGTATTGTTTAGGATTATAGTTTAGGATTTTCCATTTTTTTCTTTTGAAACATCTTTTTATCACCTTCATTTTCATTGCCATCATTTAATTCAGAACTAAATGATTAACTGCAATGTCATGTATAATTTTCCACATTCATTTTCCTGTGTCTGCTTTCCTAATATTCACCCATTCTCAGTCATATAGCGTATGCGGCACATTAAATTTTGTATTTAACTCAACGATATTTTGTATTGCTTATAGTATTTTATGCATATTAATTTTGATTCTCTGATATAGAACTACACCATATACCCCTTAAAGGCAAAGGTAAAGCTTTCATTATTTAATCAGTACTCCATTTTTCTAAATCCTATAACAATATTGAATATATAATGTCTTCTGAATAAGTAACTATTTTTATGTTTAAATGCAACTATGGTCATTTAAAAAATGATATCTTACACTAGCTTCATATAAGTAGTTTCAAATTTTCCAAAGCCTCAGAACTCTTTGATAGAATGAGACTTATATTTAAACTAGAAAAATATGAGCATAACAGCTTTCACTGAAATGATTCGGGGGTAGCAGAGCTCACAAATTTTCCTTGCTTTCAGACAGATGACATCTGATATATGTGAGTTTTAAAATGTCTTTTTTATAATATTTAGTCTTGCTAAATTCTAGTATTGACTGATCAACTGTTTCAGAATATAAAAATGTCAAAAATATAAAAATACTTTCTTTCCTATGATTAATATTTATAATAATTTGCCACTTATGTAAGCTTTGTGTTCCAACTATATTCAAAAGTGTGTTTTGGGTTTTGAGTTGTTTGGGGGATCAGTAGTAACATAGTCATCCATCCAGCCCAGACTTGTTAAGAACTTTCTATATACTCTTGTAGTCACTGGGGATAAATAGCAAAAAGAACAAAATTTGCAGAGGGGTCCCTACTCTTGGGTGTCTTGCATTTTGGTGGGGAAGACAAATACAAAACACACATAATGTCAGGTGTAGTTAAGGCTTATGACGGAAAAAGTGAAGCAAGGTAAGCATTTTACAGATTTAGGAAGTCTTTTTTTAAATATATATACATATGCATATATATATATATATATATATATATATATAATCAGAACTTTTTTTTAAAGATTTTTATTTATTTTTATTTATTAGAGAGCGAGAGACTGAGAATGAGAGGGGAGAAGGTCAGAGGGAGAAGCAGACTTCCCGCAGAGCCGGGAGTCCGATATGGGACTCGATCCCAGGACTCCGGGATCATGACCTGAGCCGAAGGCAGTTGCTTAACCAACTGAGCCACCCAGGCGCCCTATATAATCAGAACTTTGATGCTTTTAAGTTTCTCAATTCTAGTCTGATGTCCAAGTTCAAGAGGAAGAATACTCGGGACTCATGAGTATCCAGTTGTCTTGTTTTGGAAGGGTATGACAAAGCTATTTGTCTCCAAAGCACGATGGTTCTTACAGAGAAGGGACTTGACCTTAAAGCTCAAGGCTTGAAATTAAGCATATTTAACCATTTGTTCATAGAATTGCAAAATTGCATAATAAAATAATATTAACTATGTGTGATGAGTGTATATCGAAACTTTTTCTTTGCTATCAAATTAGAGTAAGAACTTAAGTGTTTTTTATACGTAAGGGATGCAGTTTTGAAAAAGTTGAGCACTACCAGTTTGACGTCTGGCTCAAACATACTAACAATAGATTATATCTATAAATACCTATTCTCTAAGTAACTCAAAGCCTTTCAGAGATCTTTCTCATTAATCCATACAACTTTAAGGAAAATTTAAGAGACCGCTACCACCGTTTTTTTCTCCCAGGGACTAAAAGTAAGGCACAGTCGGATTAAGCTGCCTTGCCCCAGGTCAGTCAAGCTTTTAACAGGACTGAGAATACAACTGAGCTTACTGACTTTTTCCAAGGAGCTAGTTTCAAAACCTCGTCTCACTGTTAGAAGAGTGTGCTTTTTGTCATTACCAGAGGCAGAAAGGTAAAAATAAAAAATTGCCTATGTCAAAATCATGCCACCTTTAGAAAGGTTAACTTTCTCATGGTTCACAAAGTAGGCTTTTTGCCTTTTTTTTTTTTAACAGGAATCCAGAAACTATAATAAAGTTTTGGGAAACCACTGAACTTAATTCTTCTTTCTATTGCTAATGTATCAATGTCAATCTTTTCTATAAAGTATACACATTACACTGGACACTGTTAATAAACTGAACAAACACTTGCTAATCCAGTCTGTAAAGTAGCCATTAATTTACTTTCACAAATGTTTTTGAGACCTGTATAGTAGGAGTGGGACATGTATCCGGAGTGATAATGACATTTATAAAAGATTTTGCCCCTTGTCTACTTGAAAGGAACTTCTAGCATAGTCAGGGCAATACCTCCATCTCTAGAGCACATGAAAATGTCATTTTATATCATATACAAATGGCTCAAACATACTAACAATAGATTATATCTATAAATACTTATTCTCTAAGTAACTCAAAGCCTTTCAGAGATCTTTCTCATTAATCCATACAACTTTAAGGAAAATTTAAGAGACCGCTACCGATACAAATCATATACAATGCTGTGCTACTTCACCATAGTCAACATCATTCATCAGTTGGGCTTCACAAAGGTTTCCTGAAATGCCACTGAAACTCGGATTTTGGTGGCCAGATATTAGGACAGTGGAAACTACAAGAGAAAAAGCATATTGTGTGGTGACCCCTCGGATTTGAGCTGAACCCGAACCAGGTGTTCTATGAGCAAGATTTTAGGTGATGACCACTGTAACTTGAGGTCTTTCTTCTCTAGTTTTGGCCCCTAACCAGCTCCGCTGCCTCCTGGAAAGCCTGCCCTCTCAACTGCTGTTCTTCGGCCAGGGTGCTCATGGAGCCATGCGGCTGCCTGCTAGCAAGCTTGCCCTTTGACCTGTCCTCCCTTGTGCTGCTTTGTGCTGCAGCTCCGGAAGCTAGCAAACCTCTGTTACAAACTTAACTGACCAAAGTCAGAAATTTTAAGAATTGGCATGTAGGGACAGGGATACGGGCTTGGGACCCTTCTTAAAATGGTCACGAGTTGCTTGTCTCTACCCGTGCCTCTGTGTGTCAGAAGGCACTGTGCGCGTCAATTTTAGTAAGAGGAATGATTGACACTAGGCTTAGCGGAATGACTCTGATCCTGTGACTAGCAGTTGTATGTCCCATGTAGGTACCGGGCCTGTACAGGAGAGCACTCAGGAGAAAGAATAGGACACTACGCAATATATGAGCTCATCAGGAGGAAGAGTAGTTACTATGCACTTTGAGAGCCATGTCTTTGCTGCTGGCGCTGCTTATGTCTCTGCCCATGTCTCTGTTGCCAAAAGAAAACACAACATGCACAAAAAGCTTGGGATTTTCCAGAAATACAGTTAGCCCAAGGATGACTAAAACATATGAAAATGTGCATATGAAAATGGAATGAGCCATAAGAGTAATATTAATAATGACAGGAAAGGCAGTAGAAATTATTATCGGTGGTGCACAATGTGCTAGGTACCAAAAAAATCAGTGTAAAATCATCAGTGGTTCTGCAAATACAGACTTTGGGTTTAAGATATTACTAGGAAACACTGAACTACTGAAATTTTCAGAGCAAAGCTGAGCTTTAGAAACATTACTCTGTGTTGTAATAGTATCATAGGCTTTATAATCAGTCAATTATTTTAAATTAGATTTTTCTTCCTAATAAATCAGACACCAACCAAGTGTTAGAGTCACTATTTTAGGCCACTTACTATTGTAGTTATATAGACAAGTCAGTCATTTTTACAAAAACTAAAATTCACGCTCTGCTCTTCACTTTTGTGTGAGCCTCGGAAAGTTAATTTTCTCTATGCACTTGGGTATTAAAATCTTTAACACAAGGATAGTACTCAGATCTATTTCACAGGGCTTTGGTGAGAATTAATTGAGTTAATATATTTAAGATATTTACAACAGTATCTTACAGACAGTAAACACAGATATAAAAGTTGTCACTTAAAAAAATACTTATTAAGGGGCGCCTGGGTGGCTCAATCGTTTAATCCGCCAGCTCTTGATTTCGGCTCAGGTCACGATCTCAGGGGTGTGACTTCACCATCACGAGATCGAGCCCCACCCCTGCATTGGGCTGCATGCTTAGCACACAGTCTGCTTATCCCTCTCCCTCCCTCTGCTTACAGGTACACTCTTTCTCTCAAAAAAAAAAAAAAAAGCTTATTAAGTAATATCCATTCAACAAATATTTATCGAGTGTTTATATTCCAGGTACTGTTTTTCTAGCCATATGGCAGGGAATAAGCAGATGAAGCAAACAAATTGTCCTCACGTATTGTAATAAAATACACGATATTGTCCTCACGTATTACAAAACAAAACCAAAAAACCGTCCTATGTCTTGTAACAAAACAGTTGTATCTTGGGTGTTTGGGGGTTTGAGGGAACAGAGGAGGATTTTGAAATAGAGCTTATCACAGACTTTTGCTGATATATTGAACTGTTGAACATCTGACCTCATTCCTGTTCGGGAAGAATGCTTGTAGTGTGTCTGTGTTGGTGAGAGGCAGGGCCCCAGCTCATACTAGGAAATTTAAAGTTTCTGTACTTCCTTCTTTCTACCCTCTGGCAGTCGAAGCACTGGACTGTGACTGAGGTTCTCCCAGGGAACAATCAAGCAGTAAGAGCTGAGGATTACTCGCTCAGTGCACAGCGGAGTTAAGAGCCCAGTGGTGCTAGCAGTGGTGGGAGTTCAATGTGGCTGGGCCAGTGGCAGCGCCCTGTGAATGACAAGGACGTGACACAGGCTATTTTATTTGCTAGCTGTAGCTCCCTTTCATGGGTGTTGGACTTCCCGGCTATCCTTTCGTTATGATTTCACTATAGTCAGAGTCAGTTTCTTTGTTTCCAACTGAGGACGTTCCCTGGTATACCTTTGATGATAGTCAAATCAAAGTCATTATAGCATAGCTACAAGAGTGAAGTCATGAGGAGACTTGAATTCATTCAACTAAAATATATGAGTAGCTTCCCTGAGTTAATCACCATAATTGAGCAAAAACAGATATCATCTTTGCCCTCTTTAATCAAATATTGCACATATAAATTTGAAATTGCAGCTGTAATAAATCTTTTGAAGGAGACGTACATTATACATGATTATTTAAAACAAGAGGATTTGACCTGATCAGGGATGTAAAGCAAGCTTTCCTGAGGCTTTTACAACTGATTTGAAATTAATGGTTGAATGGTTAAACAAAAAAAGTTGAGGGGGAGCAATAGTATTTCACGATCAGGGTACTGCTTATTCACATTCCTCAAAGTGGGAAGAAGGATGGGGAAGGTCATTTAAGAATTAGGGAAAAAAATGTCCAGGTTGTTAGATTATAGTGAATTATGGAGTGAGTCTAGAGAAGTAGGGTGCAAAATAACGAGGAGCCATTGGGTTTGGTGCAGAATATTTCATCCCAAGTAATCACTTTCATTTAATAGTAGGTTAGAAGCAGAAGGAAATATTTAAATCGTGTGTGCAAGTAGCTTAGGGGTTTTTTAAATTGTATTTTAAAAATCTAACTTTGTGTCCAATGTGAATAATTAATTAGATGGGAAGTAAAATAGATTTAGATACAACACTTTAGATATAGTAAAATATAACAGAAACTTCTTCAGTGATGTAAATGTTACATATCCAAGATGTTCATTTGAAATGTGACTGAATTTTACATTTTAAATTTAAATTTAAATAGCTATGTGTGACTAGTTGCTACCACATTGGATAATGCAGAAAAGCTACTGCAACAGTTCAAGCAAGAGATGATAGCAGGTCAGATTATACTTGAGACAATGGGGATGGAAAGAAACAGAAAGATTAGAGAAACTTAAAAGATAATGTTAGATATGAAGATGAAGGAGAGGAAGGAATCAGAATGACTTGATTTCTGGCTTACGTAGCTGGATTCATATTGATGTCATTCACAGAAGAGAGAAACATGGAAAGTACCACCTTGTGATCATGAGGATTATGATTTCAATAACAGTCTTTTTGTTTCAGGTATAAGGTATCAACTAAGCAGTTGTATTTATAGATCTGGGGTCAGAAGAGAGGTCTGGGTTAAAGACCTAACTTTATGAACATAATTTTATGAATTGCATGAGGCAGGAGCCAGCTGAGGAAAAAAAATTGAATGAAAAAAGAGAGGAGGATAAAATGCACTTGAAGAAACTCCAACAATTAATAGGTACGTACAAAAGAATGAATTATGCCATGATGAAGACTAGGAGAATGTCACACCAGTATTTTTCTATCTTTGTGACTCAAATTTATTTATAAATAAATGGCTCGAGGATATTTGGTAAAACTCAATCATCATTTAATCACTAAGAAAAAAATGATCTTCTTTTTCATCTCAGATGGTTTTATAAAGTATTTAATTTTTATGTTTCTGTATGGTTAAGGCTTTGTGAATACATTTTATTGGAAATTGAGTTAATAAAAAAAGCTTGGAAATTAAAAGATGACTCCATAGGTTTTGAGAACTCTGGGAGATCTGTCTCTATGAGGTATATGTTTATATTCAAAGGGGGATAAAACCAAGAACCATGAACATGTTACAAGGTGTGTAAGTGCATAGACACTTGCCTTATCTCCCCCCTTTATTTATTTATCTTTCAATGAGTAAGAACCCAGGATTCTTCCTCTTCTATTTCCAAGGAGAATTTGTTTATAATAGGGAGCTATCTCCCTCTCCCAGGAGGGCAGAGGTTCAACATATATAAGCTGCCAAAGTCACATTTTGAGGTTCATCTCCTGTGATGCAGACCTTGTTGTATGCATAGAAATGTCCATCTGCCTGTCATTGGGTAGACCCAGAGGAAGAGAAAATTAGGGCAAGGGTAACCATTGCAATTATGCCTATAGGAAATAATAATTTTCCTTGACCAAGAAATGTCATGTTTAAAAAAAAAAAGAAATGTCATGTTTACTTTTAGGAAAATATGAATATTTAGTATAATTAATATGAATACATATTAAATGTTACCCATTTCACTAATATTTGTTACTCTTTTGGCAGTTCTTCAATATAGGTAGGTACTTCCAGTTTGGAAATAAGTGAAGATGGAAATGATCTTTATAAAGATAATATATTAAAAAAAAACTCCAAAAACCAAAAACCTTGAAAACTTTCTATCTATATAATCTTACACAACTTTGTGCTAGCACCATACATTCTTCATATTTAATGGTGCTTAACTTATTTTCCTTAATATTATTCTCATTTTCCTATTTGTAGTAGTCCTATTAAAATCATAAGCTAATTGAAAAGTAGGGTTATATCACATGTATTTTTGCTTTACTTGTGTATTGTTTTGCATAAGTGAATGTTTACATAGTCTAAGTTGAACTGGCCAGATTAAATGTGGTTTGAAAACCTATACGTGTAGCCCTGATGTTCATGAAGAAAGTCTCACCTCACTCTCACTCACCCAATTTTCCCATAGCTCTATATTACCTGTATGAATATATTCAGACCATTACTTTGGGAAAGGTTTTTATAATTTATTTTATTATTTTATTTTTTTTTAGAGAGAGCGAGCACAGGGTGAGGGAGGGGCAGAAAGAGAAAGGGAGAGAGAATCTTAAACAGGTTCCACATGCCAGGCACAGAGCCTATCTTGCCCATCTCAGGGCTCAATCTCATGACCCTGAGATCATTCCCTGAGCCGAAATCAAGAGTCAGGCTCTCAAATGACTGAGCCACCCAGGCATCTCTACTTTGGGAATATGTAGCAGATAATTCTATTTCTTGTGTGATGAATAGGGCTTGGATTTGTTGAATAAATTTACCATTTGGACAAAGGTCATCACCAAAAAAAAGAAGTCTTTAAATTATCACATTAGTCATATGCATGATTCCATGAATATTTAAGAGTTCTGAGAAATAGTTTTATAGTGTCTTTCCCAAAAGATAAGCAACTTGGTCTTATAAGGAAACAACCGTCTACAGAAAAGAGGAAAAAGTAGTCATAGTTTTTCTTTTTTCCTTTCCTTCTGAGAAGCTTATTTAATGCTTCCCATGACTTTATTTGGAGAGATATAGGTATGTTCATTGTAAGATATTGTTTCTTTTGGTTTATAATTTCCTTGCGTAGATATTTTCACTGATGACTTTTCCAGAGCAAATCTATCTATATAAAATTGAATCTAGATATTAGCTGCTCTATTGCATTCTTGTGGAAAGACCATCAAGGAAAACTTGTGACTATGTCTAAAATTTGCTGGGATTGCTTCTCATATATTATTTGGTTAAATGATAGAATCAATAAAAGGACACTGTGGTTTTCTTTTCTTTCTTTCTTTCCTTTCCTTCCTTTCTTTCTTTCTTTTTCTTTCTTTCTTTCTTTCTTTCTTTCTTTCTTTCTTTCTTTCTTTCTTTCTTTTTAAAGACATTTATTTTATTTGAGAAAAGGAGAGAGAGAGAGAGAGGGGCAGGAGGGGCAGAAAGAGTCTTAAGTAGGCTCCACACTGAGTGGAGAGTCTAGCATGGTTCTCCATCTCAAGATCCTGAGATCAGGACTTGAGCTGAAACCAAGAGTCCGATGATTAACCAACTGTGCCACCCAGGTGTCCCACTGTGGCTTTCTTAAGGCTAGAGTTAAATGGCAAGGGCTATGAAAGAGGAAGTGAGTTAATGGCTCTAATATAGATCCAAGAATAGGAATAAAAGACAATGTTAGGCTGTGAGTAATAGAAATACTTGCTCTATTCTTTTTCTATCCTTCAAATTATTTTAGAAATCCTAAGTCTTTGCTTCTTTGATTGAAAGAGGAGATAATGCCCCAATTTCTTTTAAGCCTAACAGGTTACTGATAACATGTATTTCCCAATGTAAATTAAGTGTACCTCTACTACCAATATTAAATATTTGCATACTGAGAAAAATGGTTCAAACTTTGGTACAATCTCGGAATTTTAATGTCTTTTCAAAAAAGAGTAAATAGACTTAAAATATCTATCCACCCTCTTCTGCATACATTCTGTATCTATAGGACAGTTTAGGACTATATATGCATTCACTGAATGATAAGTTACACTATAAAATCTTTCAAAAAATCTTTAAACATTATTTGAAGAGAAATAATTCATAAATTAAATATCAATATATTCTATATGCCAGACACTGAGTTACCTTTTAATGGAAAAAAATATAACAAAGAAAGAAATATACAGTATGCAAGGGTTAAAATTTCATGGAGAAAAATACAGCAAGGAAGGATGGATGATAGGTTGCTTATGGGAGGGTAAATAGTTTTAGATAGTATGGACAGGAAAAGCCTCATTGACAAAGTTCCATTTTCTAAGCAACTTATCTGGGCTAAGAGAATAGAAAAATTGAGGGAACAACAAGTCAAAGGCCGTGCTCATGTAATGGTACTGATTTACTCCAGATATAGCATAGGAATTAGTTATGGTTACATAAGACCAAGAAAGGGATGAGAGAGATCAGGTCAGAGATATACACAACCTGTGCCAGTTACACAGAACATTTGTGACTATGTTAAACATTTAGGATTTACCAGTGTGAGATCGGGGTCTACTGAAGGGGTTTTGAAGTGAGGAAAAATACTTTCTCACATTTTAATAAGATTACTCAGCTTTATGGAGAACAAGTCTAGGAGAAGGATTTATCCATGGAAGAGATGATAATGGTTTGGAGAAGATGGTGGCAACAAGGTGGTGAGAGATGGTCAAATCTGGGATTTATTTTAAAAGAAGACAGTTACACACAGATAAGACACGGGATTTAAAAGGAAGAATGGTGCCTTAAATTACATAGAAAGAGAAGAATACAGGAAATGAAGATTTGGGGGAAATAAAACATTCAGTCTGAGGACACATTAAAATTTGAAGGGATCTAGACTCACAAAGGAGATGTAATGTGGACAACCGGAGTCAAGTACAGACCTCACATAAGAGATCAGAGATGGAAATAAGAGGTGGTGATCATAGCTTGTAGTGAATACAGAAATCTCATGGGCTACAGTGGTATCATAGAGGAGTAAAAATAGAGGGAAAAGATGACTAAAGACAGAGCCCTGGGTCTCTCCAATATTTAGAAGCCAGGAAGCTGATAAATAACCAGCAAAAGAAGATTGATAAAGAGTATCTGGTGATGTGGGGCACCTGGGTGGCTCAGTGGGTTAAAGCCTCTGCCTTCAGCTCAGGTCAGGATCTCAGGGTCCTGGGATTGAGCCCCACAACGGGCTCTCTGCTCAGCAGGGAGTCTGCTTCCCCCCCCCTCTCTGCCTGCCTCTGCCTACTTGTGATTTCTCTCTGTCAAATAAATAAATAAAATCTTTTTTAAAAAATTTTATTTATTTATTTGAGAGAGAGAGAGAGACAGCATGAGAGGAGAGAAGGTCCGAGGCAGAAGCAGACTCCCCATGGAGCTGGGAGCCTGATGCGGAACTCGATCCCGGAACTCCGGGATCATGACCCGAGCTGAAGGCAGTCACTCAACCAACTGAGCCACCCAGGCACCCATAAATAAATAAAATCTTAAAAAAAAAAAGTGGTGATGAAAGAATAACTTTCAAGGAGGACATTATTAACTCTGTCAAGTGCTTCTGGAAATTCAAATAAGAAAAAGAATACTTTTGACCATAAGTTTTAACAGTGTGTAGGACATTAAAGGAGGTATAAGTTTTAACAGTGTGTAGGACATTAAAGGAGTAGAAATGATGTTAATTGCATATTTTGTAGCTGTGGTAGAACACCATTGTAATATCTGGAGCAGCAGCTCACGGGAAAATTTTAGACAATTAAGTCCTGAAGTAAAAACAAATAATTCTGTCTTGCTCATAAGGAGCCATAACGCAGGAAATAGTGGGTTACACAAAACTGTACCAAAGCTGAATGTGTGGAGGAAACTGGAAAGAAATGCATTGTTCTACTTTAGAAAACAGAAAGCGTTTGCTTTTAGAAAATATTTATCTCCATTTTTTGCCTTTGTGTGTTTATACATAGAGAGAGGTGATGGAAACAAGGAGTGGGAGGAAGATTATGGGCATGTGGAGGATGACAAGACACAGAAGGACTGAATAAATTCTTTTATATCAAAGATAGTTAATACTGAATTTCATATTTGTAACTTGTAAACTCCTTTATCGTACCAATATTTCTGTAAAAGCTGCTCCATCCACAAAGAGCTTGGGTGAGTATTTTATTTTTCCTTGACCTGAAAGAATGGAGCTGAGTTGCAAATTGGTATCAGTTTCTACACTTAGAAAAAGTAGCAAATGGAAGATACATAGTTCAGGGCAGAAAGTAAAATTTCAGTGGGAAATCATGTGAGTAAAAGCATGCGAATAACAGCAGAGCCACAGAAATAAAGGAACATCACTAGACCGACCATGAACTTGACATGGAGCTTCAAAGCAAACTTAACTCAGTGTGTTAAAGACCTTGTGACCCAAGCTGTCTCTGAGATAATATAAGATGTGAAAGCAAATAGATGCACCTTTCAAAGAGAAAATCAATATGCCACTTTCATCGATAGCTTTTGCTTGGTTAATTATTAACTTTCTCCAAAGACGGAATTATTTTTAGAAGCATGAATAATGATATGAAATAAAGAGGGGAAAAATCATTCAGGCTCACCTTAAATAGGCCATTGTTATTTAAGGTAGGATTAAGGCAGATAGCCCAGAGACATAAGATCAAGATTTTTTTTTAAACATGCATGTTTCTATGTTCATAGTACCATCCATTTTATTTTATTTATTTTTTTAAATTAACTGTATACCCAAAGTGAGGTTTGAACTCACAGTTCTGAGATTGAGTCACATGCTTTTTGGGGAGCCTGAGTGGCTCAGTTGGTGAAGCCTCAGACTCCACTTTGGTTCAGGTCGTGATCCCAGGGTCGTGGGTTTCCATCCCCACTTTGGGTTCTACTCTCAGCTGGAGATTTTCTCTCTCTCCTTCTGCCTCTGCCTCTCCTCCTGTGCTCTCTCTCTTCCTCTCTCTCTCTCTCAAAAATCTATCAAATAAATAAATAAATCTTTAAAGAAAAAAAAAGAGTCATGTGCTCTACTGACTAAGCCAGCCAGGTGCCCCTAGGGTCAAGATTTAAAAGTATAAATAATGAATAATGTCATCTCTGTTAAATTTAACACTCCCTATCTTTACAATCCATTATCTTTAGGTTGCAAATGCACTCTAAAAAATTTCTGGATTTTGTTACACAGCACACAGCATTGGGAAATGCCTTATTAGTTTTGGCTTAGCACTTTAGTTTAGCACTTATAGTGCTATAAGTTTTGGCAGGATGAGGTTTTGGGAAGGTTTAGTTCTTAGGGGTTTGGAATAATGGGTTCTTAAGAATTTGCTATTTAAAACACAAACATTTCTTCCTGCTTCCAAATCCAGTGTTATGGGAATGTGGATGATTGCCCACAACAAAATCCTCAATTAGATGCTTATTTTAAGGTTGCTGCTTCATTTTCCTTTATCTAAAAGTTTCCAATGATATTGCTGGTATCTACAGATTTTAAATGTTTTTTTCTCTATCTGGCCATTTTACACAAGACAACATGGTATTTTTTTTTTTCCTGACTGGCTTCAGGGGCTTTAAACTTCCCTACAATATGAAGGCTATGCAGTTCTACAAGCAAAAGGACTCAATAAATATTTGCTTAACAATTGATAATTTGCATACGAACATTAAGTTTTTAAAATAAATTTTATTTTGGGGTGCCCCAGATGGCTCAGTCGGGTTAAGCGCCTGACTCTTGATTTCAGCTCAGGTTATGATCTCAGGGTCATGAGACTAAACACCGTGTCAGGCTCCACACTGGACATGGAGCCTGCTTGAGATTCTCTCTCTCCCTCCGCCCCTCCTCCCCTCTGTCCCTCCCTCTCTAAAAAATAAATAAATCATATGTAAATAAGTAAGTAAATAAATAAATTTTGAGAATAGTTTTAGAATTACAGGATAATTACACTGGACACTATTCCCTCTATTAACATCTTACATTAATATGGTCCATTTGTCACAATTAATGAACCATTAATTTACCATTAACCATTAATTAACCAAATTAATTTGTATAAAGTCCACACTTTATACAAATTTCCTTATTTTTTTCCTAATATCCTTCTTATATTTCAAGATCTCATTCAGGACATCGCATTAATTTTAGTTGTAATGTCACCTCGGACTCCCCTTGGCTGAGGCAGTTTTTCAGAGTTTTCTTGTTATTGATAACCTTGACCTTTTTCTAAAGGACTTAACGGGTATATTTTTGGAATGCCCTACAGTTGGGATTTGTCTGATGTTTTCCCTCATAATAAGGGTAAGTTATGTCTTTTTGGCAGGAAGACCCTGAAGGTGAAGTGCCATTTTCATCACATCATACCAAGGTTACATACCATCCACATGACTTAGTGCTATTGATTTTGATTTTGATCACCTGGTTGAGGTAGTGTTTGCAAGGTGTCTCCAGTAAAGTTAGTCTTTCTCCCCTCTCCATACTCTATTCTTCAGAGAAAAATTTTAAAAAAACACACAACCAAAATGATTATCCCTGAGCCACCAGTGGAAACTAATTTTATCAACTAGTGTTTATATTCAGCTCTTTTTGCCTTGAGTCTTACAGATCTCAGTAATTCTCAAGGTTAATTAGGTCAGTACCCTTCTTCCCACATTCTTCCAGGCAGTTGTTTCCTACATTTGTAATAAAGTTAGATCGTTTTGTTTCATTCTATATCTTGAGGTCCATTGACCTTCTAACTGATTTTCAAAATTTGCAAGTTAAGGTTTTCTGTTGGTGATATATAGTTCTGTGAGTTTGGGCAAATGCTTGATGTCAGGTATCAATAATAACACTGTGGTACAGAATAGCTTTGCCAACCAAAAAAATCATCTGTGCTTCATCTAATCAACTCTCTGCCCCATCCCTGAATTCCTGGTAACCACTGGTCTTGTCACCATAATTACAGTTTTGTTTTTTCCAAAATGTTGTACAATTGGAATAACATATTATGTAGCCCTTTAGACGGGCTTCTTTCACTTAGCAGTACACGTTTAAGATTCATTCATATCTTTTCATGCCTCAATACATATTTACTTTTTATTACTGAATAATGTTCCATTTTATGTATGTATCATAATTTGTTCTCCCATTCAGCTGTTGAAGGACATCTTGGTTGCTTCAGTTTTCAGTGATCATAAATAAATCTACTATAAATATTCAAGTTGCTGTCTAAGAAACTACCAACTTGTATTCCAAAGTGTTTGTATATTTTCCATTCCCACCAACAATGAATGAGAGTTCTAGTTGTTCCCCTACTTTAATTGGTATTGTTAATTTAAAAATAATGACAATGTTAGTCATTCTAATATGTTCATAGTTGTGTCTCTTTATTGTTTTACTTCATAAAGAACTTTTGATTGAGCCTATTCACAGTCCTTTTTTTGGTTAGCCAGCATTTGATGTAATATTTTATTAAATCTTTCCTCACTCTAGCCAGTTTAATAATTGTTAAACTTTACTTCTCAGAGAGACCAAACTTTTTTACCCCATAGTAATGGTTAAAACACAATTAAATTAATTAAAATACATAAAAAACCACACCAGCACATTTAAGTATATTACAATAAATTATACATGCAAAGGAAGCAGCTGCAGTAGGAACAGTGCACATTATAGATTTATTAAAAATGAAAACACAAAACTGTGAGGTATCAATATGCTAAGCGTCCTACTTTGGTTGGCTAGTACTGATGGAATGCCATCCAAATCATAAATTAAGTCAGAATTTTTAATGCCACTTTGTTTTCCTTTTTAGTTAATTTATGTCACTGATGCAGGGTCCAGTGGGGAGAAAAATAATGTGCATTACAGTTGTCAGTTTTGGTGGTGGTATTTGGAAAGAAAATAAGTGGGAAAAGGAACAACTGATGTAAGTGATATTTGGCATTGCTTTCAACATAGCTTTCAGAAAGGATGTCTTCAACTGTTGCCAAATCCTATCTGTATGATAGGCTTCAAATGAACAATTTTGCATGAAGCTCAGGTGACTTAATGGCTGTGAACCTTTCTATGAAGTCATTTTAAACATCTCTTTGCTTAGTTAATAGAATCATACCATGTGGGAGGTTAGAAATGATCTAATCTCCTTATCTTTCAGATAAGAAAATTGAAGATCTGGAAAACCTTACTAATTTTAAAAACTCACACAGTCTACTAAATATGGAGTAAGAAGCCCAGTCTCTGGATTCATTCTGTTTTGTTCCCCCAATGGAAGTGCAGAGGAATTGGCCAAATATGTAATTCATATGCAGACTGTACAATTTAAGGTAGATAGAGGGGTTGACTCTGGACATAGCCCAGGAAATTGGATGCTCAGGGAAATACTAGAGTCAAGTATACCTGACCCTCATTTGTTTATTTAAGTAATAGGCTTTCCTGATTAAGTAAACAAACAAAATTATTTCTAAACCTTGGCTTCTCATTTCAGTTCTGACAGAAATACTGACTATTCTGCATCTTGGTTATACATATATATTTTTATATATTTATATTTATATATTATGTATTAATATATAAATATATATATTTAAATGAACAATTTTCAGTCCTGCTACTTAGTTGAAAAGTTTGAGCTTTTTTAAACTTCCTTTTTTGATGATTATCTTGATTTTTATAATAATATTCTTATAATTTTTTTCCTCTGATTGGTTCACTTAAAGAAAATGAAAACTTAGCTCACTGCATAATCAACTCCAATTCCTCTTCCCCATCTTCTTAGAGTATCAAATTCACTATTTTTAGCTAAGAGAAAAATCACCATTTTCAGTCTTATGATGATTTAATACTGTTCACTCCAAAGTTATATTCTATTTTATAGTTCTTTTCTTGAAAAAGTTGTTTTACCCCTTGAGTTAATTTATCTCTTTTTCGTTTGCATAATTTTGGACATATCTATCCATAATTCTTATTACATATTCTATTACTTCAATTCATGTATCTTTTTTAATATATCACATTTTTTTTCTGAAGATTGATATATGATTTTCTGGACTCCTGCTGCCATTTTTTTCTTTTCTTTTTTTTTTTTTTAAAGGTTTTGTTGATTTATTTGACAGAGAGAGAGCAAGCACAAGCAGGAGGAGCAGCAGGCAGAAGGAGAAGGAGAAGCAGGTTCCCTGCTGAGCAAGGAACCTGATGTGGGACTCCATCCCAGGACCCTGGGATCATGACCTGAGTAAAAAGCAGACGCTTAACCAAGGCACCCCTTCTTGCTGCCACTTGGATGATGCTCACATGTTGTAAAAACTCCTCTTTGCCTCTTTCTACTTCTGGAACACTCTTTCCCACACTTCCTGCTCTTGGAAGCATGGCCTCCAGTGTATTCCAAAGAAAGAAGACATGGAAAGTAAAATTCTTGAGTCCTCTCCACTCTGAAATATGTTTAAAAATGATTTTATCATTATTTTCTATTTATTACTAGTTTGGCTGGGTACAGAATTCTGGGTTGAAAATATTTTCCCTTGAGGCTTAATTTATTTTAATATTTTAGTGGAGCACTAACATAATACTATTTTTCAACCTATAGTCTATAATCCTATTTCCCCTAATATCCTTCAAGATTTTTTCCTTTCTTCCACTCTTTCTTATTTTTTTATTTCTTTCTCTTTTTTTGGGGGGGGTTGGTGGGATCCAAAGTCTTTAGTTTCTTTTAATCTAGAACACTTTTCATGTTCTTTTCTTAGCAAGATAATTTTTAAAGGCCAAATGCCAGTTGCTTTACAGACTGTCCTTCAATTTGTATGTGACAAATTTTCCCATAATTAAATTGAGATTACGTAGTTTGGGCACATGATATTGAATCTAATGCATCACAAGAGATAACCTTAGTTTGTCTTATTAGTGAACTATAAGGTAGAATTTGATAAAAAATATTTACACACTGAACTGTAGGTTCACAGTGTTCATTAAAGAACAGTTCAGTGTTAGTCCTATGTAAAGACATTGAAGATATGTATTTGTGTACAGAAAATCATATCACATTCAATTAAAAAATGTGGAATATACTTTTCCTCAATATTCAAGACTCAAATGGAAAAATAATATCAAATAAAGCAACTATAAATATATAAAGTGACTACAGAATTTACCTAAACTCATAAAAAGCACATTACATGCACTGATTAAAAGACCTGAAATTATAATATTGATAGATTGTACAACTTCTCCTTGAGACCCTACATAATATGAAGTCTCAGAAAGGACTATCCAGAGCTTGGGTTTCCTTCTCTCTGTTCTCTCAAAATCCCATAGGAGGTTATGTGAGGGCAGCCATTCTAAAACTACTAATATTTAGAACAGTCATTTCCTTCTCACTAATTCTAATCCTCCCTAATACACTTGATATTTCCATGTTCTCCATTTGGGTAAAATAATAATCCCTCTTTTTTTTAATTATGATATATTATAAAGCTTGGACCAAATTAGTATCCATGGAATATTCACTCTTAAATGAGAGTAAAAAGATCTCTCTCTGAAAAAGACGTACAATGTATGTGCAGGTGAAATTCAAAACTGGCCCTTATACACAGAGAGAAGAAGAGGCAGACCACTCCAGACTTCCACTCCAGTGGAAGGTTTAAACAAAGGAATTTATATACAAGGTTTGTCTTGAAGGGGATGCAAGATAAATACATCTCTGGATCCAGGAACTCCATAAGAAGTTTATATAGAGGCCTTAACTAAATTTAATCACATATGCAGTCTACATAGTCTTGAGGGAGGGGTTGAGGAGTTTGAGGAAACTGATTGCTCAGGTCCAGCTCTCCTCAACCAGAGGTCATGTCATCTTTTTTTTTTTTTTCCCAAATTTATTTTAATTTTTCAGTGTTACAAGATTGATTGTTCATGCACCACACCCAGTGCTCCATGCAGTACGTGCCCCTCTCGATAATGTCCTCTTGATGACTTCTTCTAACACTTTGTGAGACAAAAATCTGGCTCCACCATTTACTAGTTTTGCTAAATTCAGGCCATGAGTCAATCTCTCTCCCTCATGTTCCTCATCCAAAAAATGACAATGTTAGCATCAATTAGAGAATATTATAAGGATTAAATTAGTTAATATGTATGAAACACTTTTTGAACATAGTAAGTACTAACTTAATTGTTTAATATTATTACCAATATTATGGTATGGATGCACTTTTCTGTCTTCCCTGTTGAAAACTGTCAGGAATGATTTTTCTCAATTTGTTTTGTACGCTTTCTAGGACCCATCTTAAATGCTAACTAGAACACACAGTCACAGTCATATGTCTTCCCCTTGGTATCTGAGTTTATTTGCAGTTCTATGTAAAGTGGTTATTATATTCTTTTGTGCTTTTATAGTACTGCTTATTCAGAGGCTTTTCCTCCTCCCACTATCCCTTCAGTTTGAGTTGTGTTACAATACTCCATGTTACCATCATGCCTTTTTCTTGTTACTTGTTATCTCCTTTAAGGCATGACATTGCTGCTCATTTTTTAGTCATTGAGTCAAGACCTCATCAACATGAGGGCAATAGCCAGGGATATTCTTCAAAAAGATCTGTCTGTTTTTTACAGTTTTATGCAAGACTATGTATATAAAATCATATATATATTTTTTTCTCAGAAAGGGAAAGTATCCATTGGAACTTCAAATATTGTATGTACCCAGGTAAAGAATCACTCGTCTTTACACTGAGCAAAATAAAAATGCAATTATGCTTGGTTTATTTTCAGTATCTTTCTCATCGTTCTCTCTCACTCATCACTATGTATATATGCCATTCTAATTAAACTGATTTAATTGAACTGATTATGAAATTAATTCAAAGGAAAAAAGTGGAGCCTCACCTCATTATTAATAAATTAAGAACAAAGAGATGAAAGATGGGCATCTCAAAGAAAAGAGAGAAAAAAGAATACAATGCAAAAGGAATAATTATATTGTGATGGAGTGTTCAGCTAAACCTAAGCTGTGTCTATGACTTAAGGAAAGTGGATTGAACTTGTGCTTCAAAGAAACAAAAACCTGAGCATTTACGGAGATGAACAGATACTGTCAAATAGAAAAGGATGGAATGCTTATAAGTGGAAGTTTTCAAGGAGAGATTGAAAGAAATTGATTACAGGAAAGCATCAGATATTGAATTTAAAAGAAATAAATGGTATTGCGTTAGATAGCCATCTACTTGGAAAGAACAACACTCAATATCAAAAAAAGTTAATGACCAAAGAGTTTTGAGAAGAAAAAAACAAAAACAAATAAAATGGATAGAAATGAAAAGAGGAAGAATAAATGAGGCAAGTGGAATTCAGGCACAAATGGATGTGCTGAGAACATTGTCCCTGAGCACTAAATCATTCCACACTAACAATCTACATCAGAAATTCCAACTTTTTGCTTTTGCTACACCTAAGCTTTCTTACACAGTAATTTATTCTGAGATTTCATTGTTCTTCTCTCATGAAAATCTGCCAAGCTCCCAGTGACCTATTTAGATAGAAGGAGCAAGATGGGTCTCAGCTAGTAACAGTTAATTGCTTTTTTAACAGGAAAGTAGACAATGACTATTCCTGATATTTTGCCCGGGATCAGATATAATTCTTGGACCTTCTTACACATTATCTTATGTCATCCTCAAAAGAGTTCTCTGAGTCACACGTATCTGTATATTTCAGCAGCTACATACTTCACCTTGATATATAATCTTTATGTGGCTTTTCTCATGAAACAACTACAAACACTCCAAACTATTAAACATATGCCTGCATATTTTCTCTCCTCCCAGTACTGACATTTGTATGTGTTTATAGGTAATTAAAAATAGCTTATGGGTAATAATCCAAAGAACTACTGTCACATTCTTTCTATTTTAGTACACAAATGACAAAAAACATAAATTTAATAGGAGCAAATGTATATTTTTTTCAAACATTCAATTTTAAGTAATTCTCTGGAACTTTATAATCCCAAGGAAAAATCGCTAAACATTTTTACATAAATAACTAATGTCAGACAGTTTAGATAGAAATTTTTGTTCTGATTTTATAGATGAATAATTTAATGTTAGGAGAATTAAATGGCTTTTCCCAGATGGTTCATCTAGGATGTTAATGTACAGGCAAAATTTATGATTATCCTTTCCTGAATATTCTGTGTTTTCTTAATATCTTTTTTTCTATTTGGCATGGGGAAATGTTTGGGATACAGTAGAACATTCACACATAAACATCAATTGTTTAATTGGATGATGCTATTGGTATTTCCCCCTCATTGCATTATTCTTCTATTAACAGATATGAGAAATTCTATAACATTATTTGGAAAAAATGTATAACAAATTTTTATTGTAGAACTTGATTATATGATGGGGTTATAAAGCAAGCTTTTGATCTCAGATCATATTTTAAACTCAGATTAACAGTGGAAAGTTTTCAAAAATTACCTATTGGTTTATTTATATTGCCAAAGCAAGAATACCTTTTATATATTTATATCTTTGTCCTGACATGAAGAAAACCAATATTTACAAACTGGAATCTAATTAATGAGATTAAATCATTTCCTCGGCTCTGAAACTTATTTTCTCTTTTTTCCAGGTAATACTTTATCCTAACTGTGTAAAAAGTACATATTGTGATTTTTAATGCTGTTACCATATTCTGTTGATTAAAATAACTATAATTTGTTTAACCAATTTCTTATCTTCATTCACTTAGATTGTTAAAATTATTTTCTGCTATAAAAAATCTGCAGTACACATGTATTATAAATATCCCAGCCCCAAATTCATAACCTAAATTTAATTATGAGGTCACATCAGACAAACCCAAGCCAAAGAATATTCTATAAAACGACTGAACTTCATTATTCAAAAATGTCAGTATAGGCAAAGGATCCCAGTTTGGGGATCTTTCCATAGTTTAGGAGATTAAAGAGACATAGTGTTTATTTCCAAACCCTAATCTTAGACTATATCCTGGACTGAGAAGATATAGTTATAAAGGCATTATGGGGCTGTGCATTAGCTATCCATTGTGACATAACAATTTAGCAGCTCAGGGGCACCTGGGTGGCTCAGTGGTTAAGGCCTCTGCCTTCGGCTCAGGTCGTGATCTCAGGGTCCTGGGATGGAGCCCCACATCGGGCTGTCTGCTCAGTGGGGAGCCTGCTTCCCCCTCTCTCTCTGCCTGCCTCTCTGCCTACTTGTGATCTCTCTCTCTCTCCATCAAATAAATAAATAAAATCTTAAAAAAAAAAACAAAACAATTTAGCAGCTCAAAGTTTAGCCGCTTAAAAAAGCAAACATTTATTCTATTACCATTTCTTTGGGTCAGGAATTTGAGAGAAATTTGAAGAGGTAGTTCTGTCTCAAGGACTCTTATGTCTTTGTAGTTATTACTTAGGTGTCATTGTTTCTATATCTTCTAAGCAGACAAGTAGATTATATTTTTGAATTCCAACCAATATATACACCTGTAGTCATTTCTGATTCTATTCATTAGTATATATATATTAAGCTAAACCTAAGTTCATACAGATGTCTGACTTGAAATCAGTTATGTTATTAGGTCAATTGACTCCCTCCAATGCAATTATATTATTCATTTGTAATGTTATTGCTTACACAGTGTTGTGTATTAGTTTCCCCAAAAATACTGTTTTTTTTTTAATTTTCATACATTTAAATTTACTCTATGTATGTACTTTTTTATGGATTTTGACCAGCTCAGTCTCATACAGAACAGATCTACCACACTAAATTTCCTTGATAGATCTCCATTTCAGTCAACTACGCTGCCATCTACCAATGCCTCGCAAGCTCTGATCTTTTTTCTACCACTAGTTTTGCCTTTTCCAGAATTCCACATAAATAGCATCATATAATATGTCTCCTTCAGCGTCTTTTTTTTTCACTTAGCAAAATGCACTTATGATTAATACACGGTGTTTAATGAATCAATAGGTTGTTCCTTTATATCATCAAGTAATATTTGGACTGTATGGTATGGATGGACCACAGTTTGTTTACCCACTTTTTCCAGTAGAACAGTATTTTGGTTGCATCCGGCTTTTTGCAATTATTACTAGGTTGCTATAAACACTCTTATACAGGTTTTTCTGTAAACATAAGTGTTCAATTCACTTGAATAATTTCCTAGGAATGATATTGCTAGGACATATGTTAAGTCTATGTTTAATTTATAACAAACTGCCAAACTGTCTTTCATGGTGGCTGCACCATCGGTATTCCCACCTGTAATGAATTCCTGTTGTTCCACATCAGTGCCAGCATTTGTTATTGTCAATTTTTTAAATTTTTGACATTTGAATAGTCATCTGGTGGAATGTCATTGCCGTTTTAATTTGCTTTTCCCTAATGACAAATGATGTTAAGCCTCATTTCACGAGTTTATTTGATATCAATATATCTCCTTCGGTAAAGTGTCTATTCAGATCTTTATTTAATTTTTAAAATTTTTGTCTCTTTTCTTCACTTCTTCACAAGATTATTAGATTATGCATATAAGTCTTTTATCAAATATGTGATTTGCAAATAGTTTCTCTGCTGCTTTTCAAAAAGCAGAATGTTTTAATTTTAGTAAAGTTCAATTTATCAGCTTTTTCTTTAATAATTTATGCTTTGAGTTTGTATCTAAAAATTCACCATTGGGACACCTGGGTAGCTCAGTGGATTAAAGCCGCTGCCTTGGGTTCAGGTCATGATCTCAGGGCCCTGGGATCAAGCCCCACATCAGGCTCTCTGCTCAGCGGGGAGTCTGCTTCCCCCTCTCTCTCTGACTGCCTCTCTACCCACTTGTGATCTTTCTCTCTCTGCCAAATAAATAAATAAAATCTTTTTAAAAAAATAAAAATAAAAAATAAAAATTCACCATCAAATCCAATGTCATACATTCTGCTATATTTTCCTCTTAATGTTTACTAATTTTATGTTTTAACTCTATGATTTTAAGTTTATGATTTAAGTTTATGATCCATTCTGAATTAATTTTGTGTAACATGTGAGATATGTTTCTTGGGTCTATTTTTTAAAACATATGGCTGTCCAATGATCCAGCACAATTTTTGGAAAAACAAACAAACAAACCTATCCTTTCTCTGTTGATTTGCTAAAGTTATGTTTTTAGTAAATTATAAAGAATCTTTGGAAGCAGAAAAAAAAAATCTAACATTTGATGAGGTATGTATTACTTTTCCAAGGCTTCCAAAGCAAATTACTACAAATTGGGCGTTTAAACAACAGAAACTTATCATTTCATAGCTCCGTAGGCCAGAAGTACAAAATCGAAGTGTAAGTAGGGTTGGCTCATTCTATAGCCTGTGAGGGATAATCTGCTCTATGCCTCTTTCTTAGCTTCTTGGGGCTGCCAGCAATCCTTGATATTTCTTGGCTTATTGATGCATCAATTCAGTTTCTATTTCTGTCTTCATATTGCCTTGTCATCCATGTGATCTCTCCTTTTCTTCTAAGGACACTTGTTTTTGGATTTAGGGTTCAACTTAATCCAGGATAATCTCATTTTGAAATTATTAACAATTATATCTGTAATGATCCTTTTTCAAATAATGTCATATGAATAAGTTCCTGGTGGTATAAACCTTTTTTTTCCCCTTTTTTGGTGGGGGAAGGGAGAGATGCTGCTCAACCCACTATAATTCTTTTTTTTTTAAAGATTTTATTTATTTATTTGACAGAGAGAGAGATCACAAGTAGGCAGAGAGGCAGGCAGAGAGAGGGGGAAGCAGGCTCCCCACTGAGCAGAGAGCCTGATGCGGGGCTTGATCCCTGGACCCGAGATCATGACCTGAACCGAAGGCAGAGGCTTTAACCCACTGAGCCACACAGGCGCCCCACAACCCACTATAATTTTTATCAGGAATATTAATGATGGAATCAAGATTAAGTCTTACATAATTAAAATATTCAGAGAAGAGATTGATTTCTTTCATTGGACTGGAAGTGATTTTTTTTTTTAGTGCTATTTAGAAAATTTATGATGCTACTTTGAAATTTTTATTTTGGAATACTATTACCTGCTTAATCATCTTTCAGCCCAAACAAATGCATGTCATTCCGATTTTTCAAACACACAAATATCCAGTGTCTTGAATAGAAAATGAAAATATTTTGTATTTTGTGACCATAAGTTAAAATGAGTTGGTAAAGATATTTATTTAATGAGAAAATGATAAACATTTTGCGAAGATGGCCACAGCAGTGGATAAGTTTTATATCCCAAATTTGTGGGCAAAAACAGAATACTAATATAAAAACTAAAAATTCCCAACAACACAACCAAATAAAATAAATGACAGTCAATTTCATGAACTCCAGAATCTGAGCAAGTGGACAAAGCCACCATATTCTACCAGACCATGAAGAATCAAACCTCTGTGTAGCAAAGATAACAGGGTTTCTGGATAGTTTTAATAAGAGAAACCACATTCCCAAAAGAAACTCACTGGAAATATAGAAAGGTTTATCTGATAATAGCAGCCAAAATTAAGAGTATTCCACCAATTTATGGAGAACAAAAATCACCTATAGAGCAAATGACATCCGAACAAGATGAACCCTATGAACTGAAATAAGCACTTAAAGCTTCTTTCATATTGTTTCAATCTCTGCATTAAAATTACCTTCTCTTTAGCCATAATCATCACATCTAAAGTGATGTGTAAGGACATCAGAAGCAAGCATAACCTCAAGATTCCCTACTCAAAGAATTTTGCATGCTGGTTCACCAAGAATAATGAATTTTGTTTCAGGCATAATACAGAATAAGAACTAGTCTTAGTTTTTCTTGAAACAGATTTAAGACAAAAAAGGGTTGAACAAGTAGGAAAATTCTGTACATGATCACTGGCAAATGTTTATCTAATCATATGGCTCAAATTCTTCCTCTTATCCTTTCCTGGATATCTTAGAATACATAAATGACACTTTGTGTTCTCGTCCCACCTGTCTTTCCAAAATTAGCTTCTATCCTCCTACAAGCATCTTAGCTTCCAATCTTTTAAACTATCTAGCATTCTCTGATATCACTGTGCTCTTTTGGTAGGCACTTACTTAATCTGTAAAATCCTTAAATGATGCCAAGTATGGCCACAAAGCAAAGAGAAGAGTCCAGCAGAGAAGGCATACTAAAGATGAAACAGGAAGAAGAATAATTAAAAAGGAATAATCCTAGAAGTGCTAGGAGACTTTGACATTAATAATATGTTGGAAGGTTTAATTTCATGAACATTCTAGACAGTGGTCTCCTTGCAGGCTGAGGTTTGTCTCACTCATCTCATATCCCAAGGGCTTGGCATAGTACCTGGCTTATCATATGCATTCCTGGATGTTAAGAATGAGAATGTACTTGAACTTAGATAAATTTGGAAGGGAAAAAGAAGGACATTTAAGGATTTCATGCCCTATTTAGTTTCTGACACTCTAAAAAGAAGGCAAAAATGAGTGGAGTGGTAAGGTGGATGGAAGCAGAGAATGAACTACAAAATATTGAAAACAAGTGTGAAATAAAACCAACAGTGTAGTTGAAGCTAATTAATGTGAATGTTTAGGAATAAAACAAAAAAAAAATCATAATGTTCAATTAAAAACAATTAAAAGCAAGATTATTCCTTGGTCATTTTAGTTATTTATTATATGGCTTTGTGTTTAATAAAAGATGATTTTAATCACTTAAGAGAATTGTTTTTCCAAAATAACCACTGTGAATAAGACTTCCTTATTCTAAGTATCAAATAAATTTCCAGAAAGACTGAAAGAAAAGAAAAGGGTTGGGTCGGGGGGTGGCTCAGTTGATTAAGCATCTGACTTCAGCTCAGGTTGTGATCTTAGGTCCTGGGATACAGCTCTTCCTGGGAGTCTGCTTGTCCTTCTCTCTTCCTCTCTGCCCCTCCCCCTGCTTGTTCACGCTCTCTCTCTCTCTCTCTCTCTTTCAAATAAGTAAAGAAGTAAACAAGAAAGAAAGAAAGAAAGAAAGAAAGAAAGAAAGAAAGAAAGAAAGAAAAAGAAAAAGACAAAGAAAGAAAAAGACAAAGAAAGAAAGAGAAAGACAAAGAAAGACAGACAAAGAAAGAAAAAAGAAAAGAAAAGAAAAGGGGAAATAACCTCCTAACACCTTCTGTGGCAGACAATTTCAGCAGCAAAAACAAATTTCCAGAAGGATTCTGTCACTAATGTGAGCTACTTCATAATATTTCTAGAATGTCATGGAGAAAGAAGTATTGGAAGAAGTAAAGTAATGATATGATAATGTGTCTATACAAGAGACCTTAAAGGTAAGGCCATAAAGGAGAACAACTAGCAAAAGTGTTCCATTGAAATGAAACAAGAAATGGAGCATAACTTTCTACCTTAAGTGTAGAGTGTGCATAATGACTTCCTTCCAGTGAGTAAGGTGTGAAGACAGGGAAAAAAAGAGTCATTTTACATTAATGAAACCTGAAAAACACTACCTCAGCCTGGGTGGTCAAGGTGAATATCAATAATAATAAGTAATATTAATAGTATGTAATCTTGATGTGATGTGGTGATAACGGCACTTCACCTCTGCAGTCTTCTTCCCCATGATCCCAGTACAATCATGAGAAGAACATGAAATAAATCAAAATTAAGGGACAGTCTACAAAATACCCCTCACAACGGTCAAGTTCATCAAAGCAAGGGAAGTCACAGCTAAGAGGAGCCTAAACAGACTCTGAGAATCAAAGTAACATGGTATCCTGGATGAGATCCAAGAACAGAAAAAGAACCTTAGGTAAAAACTAGGGAAATCTAAATGAAGTATGAACTTTAGTTAATTTAATGTATCAATATTGGTTCATTAATTGTGACAAATGTGGCATACTATTGCAAGATATTAATCAGGGGATCTGGGTGTGGCATATTTGAGAACTCTGTTATTCGTTGAATTTTTCTATGAATCTAAACTGTTGTGTTTTTTTTTTTAAGTTTGCTTTATGGGGCGTCTGGGTGGCTCAGTTAGTTAAGTGTTGGCCTTCTGTTCAGGTCATGATCCCAGGGTTCAAGGGATCGAGCCTCATATCTGGCTCCCTACTCAGCAGGGAGCCTGCTTCCCCCTCTCCTTCTGGTGCTCTCCCTAAGTGTGCTTTCTCTCTCTCTCTCTCTGCCAAATAAATAAATAAAATCTTTTAAATAATAAAATTAAATTTTAAAAAAATTTTAAAGTTCATTATAAAAAGAGAAATGTGTATTGCCTGTGCTTCCTCACTTTATTTCTAATTTTTCAGTTCTCAATTTAAATAAATTCTGGAGGTTTTCTAGGAGCAGTTTTACTTTTTAGGGCAGTTTTAGGGTCGCAGCATAATTGAGTAGGAAGTACAGAGATTTCCTATATATTCTACATTTTATTTTATTTTTTGAGAGATATTTTTTCTTTTCCCCCAAGTTTTTATTTAAATTCCAGTTAGTTAACATAGAGTGTAATAAAAGTTTCATGTGTAAGATTTGGTGAGTCATCACTTACATACAACACTCAGTGCATCACAAGTGCCCTCCTTAATCCCCATCACCCATTTAACCCATGCCCTCTGACAGCCCTCAGTTCATTCTTTATAGTTAAGAGTCCACTTTATGGTTTGCCAGAGATTTACCATATATTCCCTTCCCCCACCCATGCGTAGTCTCTCCTATTATCTATAGCCCTACCAGAGTGGTATATTTATTGCATTTGATGAACCTACACTGATATATCATTATCATCCAAAGTCTAGAATTTACATTAGAGTTCACCGATGTCGTACATTCTATGAGTTTGAACAAATTTATGATGACACATGGCCACCATTATGGTGTCATACATAGTAGTTTTTCTGTCTTGTATTTCTGGTTTTTTTTTAAGTAACATCATGTTGACAGTAACATTCATTTTTCTCAAAATAATGCATTTGTATGATTACAAAATAAATGAAATGCAAGACTTACAAAATTCTTCTTTTCTTATAAAGCTTCTTTTCACACATGAAGAAGCATATCAAGGAGATTGTCAGCCCCAACCCCCTTGAAGACTTCCCTCATAGTGTCTCTGTTCTCCTCTGATCTGGACATATTGTGCTTTAGGCTGCCATGCATTTCACTCTGGAATTCTTTTCAATATTATCCTGGGCTGCCTTTTGATTTCTGTCCTCTGTAGGATTACATCACTGTTTTCCCAATTTTGTGCCCTCTTCTTTGTTGGCTTACTCCATTCTTTTTTCCTGGTATCTCTTTTCCAAAATATTTCTGAGGAAGAATACCTGAGAGGTAAATTCGGAGAAATTGCATCTTTGAAAATATCTGTTTTATCCTCATACTTGTTTGAAAATTTGGCCAATTGAAGAATAAATTCTTATAAATCATTTTTTTCCTCAGGAAATATTATGACATTATTTAAAGTTTTTTCAGCTTCTAATGCTGTTTTTGCAAAGTCTAGTTCCTTTTCTGTTTCTGATCCCATTATGTTATCTATTGTTTTTCCCTTTGAAAAGCTTTTAATATCTTTTCTTCACCTCTAATATTTAAAAGCTTTCCCATGGCATGCCTTGATGATTTTTTTCAATTTTATTGATTTGGGCTGTTTCATGCTCTTCAAAATGGAGTTTTTCTATATTATTATTATCATTATCACCATCATTATTGTTTTACAATTTCTTTTTTCCTTTTTCTTTGTTTTCTCTTTCTTGAATTCCTAGTGTAAAACTTCCTTCTAACTTTTGTTTTATTCTTGAAAAATCCTGACAAGTCACTGGACTTGGAATGAGATAGTGAGGGATAGGGAAAAACTAATGGAAGAATTTATTAAGCGTTTGTAAAAAGGATAATTAGGCCCCTCAGGTTCCCACCTCTCTCTGATGCAGGATACTCCTTTCTCACAATATTAGGAGATGGAGAAATGGAACCACAGAGTACTTAGGTTTTTTACATCAGGTCTATTGAAGAGAGAGGACAGTAAGAGAAATTTTACATTCTTTTTTTTTTTTAAGATTTTATTTATTTATTAGGAAAGAGAGAGAGTGAGAGAGAGCAGGTCAGAGTGAGAAGCGGACCCCCCATGGAGCTGGGAGCCCGATGTGGGACTCGATCCCAGCACCCCGGGATCATGACCTGAGCCGAAGGCAGTCGCTCAACCAACTGCACCACCCAGGGGCCCGAGAAATTTTACATTCTTGATAACGGAACATCAGGTTCTTGTTCCTCAACAGCTACCGCAATGCTAGACAGGATTCTGCAACCCAGCCCTCCTTTCTTTTCAGCATCTCCTTCTGTAGCTTCCTTTATACATTTTCTTTTTGTTGTACTTTGCCTCATACAGTTTCATACCATTTTTTAAAATTCCTTTAATTAAAAAAATATTCCTTTAATTTTAATGTGATTTCAGGAGACATGTTCCTAGGTTAAATTTATAATCGATAGTTATATATTTTCAGCCAGCAAAAGTCAAACACAAGGGCTTACATCATTGATGTAACATTTATTTGTCTTATATCATAGACACATTTAAAGGAAAGTGAAAAACTGAGGAACAGAGCTTTAAAGAAAATCACAGGGAATATACAGAAAAAGAATTGTGGGTCCTAAATCAAATATCTTTGTCCTATTTTTGCTGCAATCTTTTTGTAATATTCTTCCGTCTTGCTATTTTTTGTTTTATTTTGGTTTTGGGTTTTTTTTTTCTTCCCCCTCCACTTTCTTCCGTTCTCCTTTACCATATTTCTCTAATTTTCACAAACTGATGTTTCTGGGCCTACAAGAGGATGTTTGAGGAGTATATTGAATTCCCTCTGTGATAAACACTAAACATCTTCTAGGAGCATAGATTTTACTGCAATGGGGTAGGAAAGGAAGAACACCACTTAAATACACATATATAATAAATAAAATAAACATATATAATAAAATTAAAAATTTACTTTTGTTTTCTAGAGAAATACAAAACCTTCAAAGGATGTTTGTGATTGTCCTTGTTCTAAGAATCTCCATACACATAAACTCTCATTTCTCTGCCCTCAGGCACTTGAAGAGAGTTTTGAGAAACTTTGCCAGAGGAACTAAAATGGTTGTTAGAATTGGGCCTTCCCAGAGTCACAAAATCTTTCACTGCAAATAATAATCTCAGAGGAAATTCACCTTTCAGAACATTTATTGTTTACATGAGAAAAGCAGAGTTCAACAACTGGTTTGAATACAATGTTTCTCTGAAACACATTGCAAAGAATCTCTAGGGCTGTCTCTAAGGCAGACAGTTATTCCTTAGAGTTTTAATCAGTCAATCAATTAAATCAGTCTGAGTCTCATGAATAAGAACCATTGTGCTCTGTGAAAATTCTCTAAAATATACATATTAAATTTTTTGGAGTCCTAGAACAAAATCAATGGTCTACATATTAAAAATTGCAAGACATTTATATGCCAACTTTTCATTTCAATGAAATGTTATTCTTTATTTTCTATAAAGCGTCATAAGATAACAAGTCTAATACATTAGTTTAGGCTGTGTTATTGGCATGTGAGCGGTCATGTGCAATAAGCAACAATACAATAAAAATGAAAATAAGATAAGTCAAACAGCTTTATTTTGCAATTTGAATCTCTGCCTCTTGTTTTCTTTGTACCCACTGCCTCTTATTTTTTGTTTAAATTTAAATGCATGCAACACAAAGAAATAATAGGATGATCAAAGTATAAATAGGAACCTTTGATGGGAACAACTAAAAAGTTGGAGTGGATTGGTATAGGAGAGAAAAGATTAAATAAAAATGGGTGCTTTGGTAAAATCAGATGGGCCCTTACACTATCATTATGGCTAGACTGAGAACCTAGACTAGAGCAGAGTGGCTGAGGAAATTGACGTAGTATTTGTTGACAAAGAGTGACAAAACAGGTAACAAATAAGCCATAAGCAATTGAGTAAGGCCCTATGGTGATGTCATTTCTGAGCCCCAGAATAAAAAAGGAGTTGAAAAATTAGTTGACCCTTGACACTATTCTTTTAAGACTCCTGACTTCCATAACAGTATATCTTCTGGTTTTTCCCCCACATCCCTAGCAGCTGCTTCTTCTCTATTACTTTTGCTGGTAATTCCATGTTTTTCTGACATACTGAATTCCTGAGTTTTCAGCTCATCTTTCTTTAGTGTCTTGGCTTTAGGAATTACCTATATATCACAGACTCACAAATTTTTATCTTCAGTAAAAAACTTACTTCCGACCTCTAGACTTGACTACTCAGCTGCTTACTTTATACCTTCACTTAGATATCTCACATGCATATGAAGATTAAGATGTCCAAAATTAAATAAGCTTTCTATATCAAATGTATACATATCCCAGTTTTCCGCATCAGTGAATCATACCATCATCGAATCAGTTTCTCATGCCAGAAAAATGGGATACCTTCTTGAAGAGAAAACTTTGTCTTCTTTACTCCATATGTAATCATTTTTGTTGTGCCCCCAAAATATTAATTTTTTTCTACTTCTCTCTATATAAATTTCCTCAACTGAAACCCATAATTTTGGGTCACTCTAACAATTTCCTAATTTATTTTCCTGTTTCATTCATGATCTCCTGCAGTCCATAGTTATATAGTAGCCATAAAAACCTGCTTCTAAAACTTAAAAGTGTATTATATCACTTTCCTGCTTAAAACTTTTAAATGAATTTGAAATACTTTTTTAAAATGTTCACTTTGAAATGCCAAGGTTTGTTTTCATTTACTTCAGAGCCCATATGGATTCAACAAATGTTTTTGGAGAATCTTCTATGAAGCAGGTCAAGTTCTAAGCATTGCTGAGTGAACCAAACATAAAAACAAAAACAAAAAAAGCTACTATATTCTAATGTACATTTTAGTGAAAATGGCTACCCTATTTTGAGTGACTGTTACAGACTTTACACATACTCTGTTATTTACACTATTCAGTAACCCATGCAATAGTTAAAACTTTTTACACATATCTTCAACATTAATGCCTTCATATCAGCAAGCTTTATTTTAAGTGGCTAATACAGTTTTGCAAAATAATTTATTAGGTAAATATCTATTGAGAAACTATCATACAGCAAACATCTGAACAACATTCAGAAACAAGAATTCCCTTGTCTTCAAACCAATTACATTTTAACTTGTAACTGACAAGTTACAATATAAATAGATGAAATATATGTGGGATAGTTATAAGTGTTTCAGAAAAGATTAGAAGGGAAATGAGGATCTGAGAGATGGAAGTTGTATTTACGTGGTCGTTGTGACAAAGGGAATGATGTAGAGGCTAGTATACGAGAAAGACAGAATTATGAGGTCTCAAGTTTCCCAGAGCTGCTGTCAAAACTACCACAGACTTAGTGGCTTAAAACTATAAAAAGTTATTATTGTCTCATAGTTCAGGAAATGTGAAATCAAGGTATTATCAAGGCCATACTCTCTCCAATCTTCCCCTACCGCTTTCCTTGTCTCTTACATCTGTCTTTTGCCAGTAATCTTTGGCATCCTTTGCTTTATACCAGCAATACTCCCAATTTCTGCCTCTACTTTCCCATGGCTGTCCTGTCTCTGTGTATTTCACTGCAGCTCTGTTTTATTTTCTTATAAGGATACCAGTCATGGATCAGAGCCCACCATAATCCAGTATGACCTTTTCTTAACTATTTGTATCTGCAAAGCTCCCCAATCTCCCAATAAATTCACATTCAGAGGTACCAGGGATAATTTTAACATATATATTTTTGGAGGGGGGTTGCCATTCAATCTGTAAAAGCCACCTTCCAATAGTTCCAGGAAGTCATGATTGTTAGGAATGCAATATTCAACTCACAGCAGTCTGCTATTTGACCTCCAATAAGTCACATTTGTAATTTGTAAAATATACATTCAATCTATCTCGACACTTCCATATGCTTTTGCTCATTCCAGCATCCAACATCTTATCTGGAACTCATTCAACCTACCACATGATTGGAAGCTATCAGCAAGATCTAAGGTCATGTTTATCCTAAACACCAAATGGAACCCATGTATAGTAATGGAGCAATAGTCCAATGCAGTCAATAAAATTTTATCCTAAACACCAAATGGAACCCATGTATAGTAATGGAGCAATAGTCCAATGCAGTCAATAAAATTTTATTTTATGTGGCTTGAAAATACCACCAAAATTTAAGCTTCTGAAATGACACATTAGAAATTGATGCTGGAAGAAGCAATAGAATGGTATAACCAGATTTTTGTTTCTATTTTATGTTGGGTCCATATAATTTGCAGACACAAAATTTATGTGTTGAAGTCCTAACCCTCAGGACCTCAGAATGTGACTGAATTTGAAGACAGGGTTTTTTAGGAGGTAATTAAGTTAAAAATGAAGCCTTGAGCATGGGGCCCAATCCAATCTGACCGGTATCCTTATAAGAAGAGGAGATTAGTACATATGAAAAGACCTGGGGAGCTGTGTACACAGAATAACATACATGGAAGGGCACAGAAAGAAGGCAGCCATCCACAAGGCAAGGGGAAGGTTCTCAGAATGAAATCTTAGCCTGTCTGAAACAGTTTTCTGTTGTTTAAGCTACACAGTCTGCAGTATTTTGTTATGGCAGCTCCAGCAAACTAACACACTTATAAAGATTTCCATACGTGTGATTATAAGTTTTCAGGAATTACAAAGTAACAAAATGTGCTTGATGCTAAAACAATAGCAAATATAATTCAATTTGTGATAGTTCAGAGAAAAATTTAGACATTGTAAAATCTGAAATTATTATTAGAAGAAATTATTACTGCATTTCAGAAGTACAAAAATGTTCTCCAAAAGCATTTCCCCCGACAGAATCTGATATACAACAGATTTTAGATTACATACTTTATTCTTAAATATTGAGTTTGAAAAGCAGCAATTAAAATGATCACTTCAACATGGAAAGTTTAGCATTAAAATTTAATGGTAAATTTTATGTATTATTAAGAAAAATGTAATATAAACTGCTGAAAATTTTAATAAACTATATGAATTGAAGTATTTTTTCCTTATGAAATTACCTTATAGATAAATTTACATTTGATAACATCACAGCAGGTTTCATAGATAATTTCTATTTTCTTGAATTTTATCTTTGGATAATAGGAGAGACCATATAAATGCAATTATTAATTTTATATTCTTACAATGTAAAAGATTGTGCACAATCATTGGTATATTATAAGCTATTATAACTTGTCCCTTTTCTCTCTCTTTTAAAGTACTTCCTTGAGAAGTACCTTAAGGAATTCCTTATATGGCTTTAAGAGTCAATTTAATGTGCTACCTTTTTTTTTTAAGATTTCTTTATTTTATTAGAGAGAGAGACAGTGAGCATGAGTGTGAAAGGCAGAGAGAGAGGAAGAGAGAATCTCAAGCAGATTCCATGATGGGCATGGAGCTGGATGCAGACTTGATCTCACAACCCTAAGATCCTACATGACCTGAGCCAAAACCAAGGGTGGGATGCTTAACTGACTGCACCACTCAGGTACCCTTACTGTGTTGCATTTTTAAACAAATTTTTAAAGTAAAACAATTTTTTTTATACAATTTCTTTTGAGTTTTTTATATTTTCCCAGAAATTGTTATTTTCTCTTGTCTGGAAATACCTTCTATCATAATTTTTATAGCATTTATCACATTCTGAAAATAGGTCTTTACGTTGTTGGCTTTCCTTTTCAATGTAATTGTCTTAGTTCTTAGCTCTGCACATGGTTATTATAGTAAGATTGTTTTGAATTAAAGACACTCAAAGAGAAGAGAAAGGATGAATTTTAATAAGATAAATATAAATGTTTTGGGGGAGCCTACGTGCCTCAGTCAGGCTGAGGTTCCCCCCTCAGTGGAGTCTGTTTCTCTTTCTCTCAAATAAATAAATCTTAAAACAAAACAAAAAAAACCAAAAAACAAAAATGTTTTTGGTATTGTGCCATGTTTTGACTAACTTCTCCTAAATATTCATAGAACACAGAGAGAAAAACACAGGTTTCAGAGACGATCATGTAAATATATAAGGAGGGGAGGCAAACTAGAATAGGGCAGAAGGAATTGGGACAAGAGCTCTGTATGCTGTCTTGTGTGATCAGAAAATAGACAAAAAAACCCTATAAACATGAAATAAAAATGAGTTATCTTCACCATCTAATCACAAGCCAATATCATTTACCATACATATGTATGTAAGATATATCTCTATGTATGTGTGTAAACATATTTAGGCATACATACAGATATGTGTATATACAAATTACACCTATGCAATTTCTAGATAAATGCCTAGGTTTCAAATAAAAGTTTAACCTAGAGAAGAGTTGGGAAAATGGATACTATTGCAGAAAAAAAATTGTTGTAAAGGCCCCAAAGTTGCATGTAGATCATATTATGGGCTGTTCCTCTCTTCAGTCAGAGAGAAAGGTAATGTCAGAGAGAGAGTTTGCAAAGCCTTAATTTGCAGTGATTATCAAGATCACAGAGACAATGAGTCAACTTAATAAACCTTTAAGGACTATTCATGTGTGAATTTGAGAATGTAAAAGCTAATTTACTGAAAAGATAATGTAATGGTTAAACAAATGAAAGAAATTGCACAATGATTGGGTGTACAGTGACTCACAGATGAACATATTAATACTGTTAACCTAAGGAGCCTTTTTGTTTTTAAATTTGAAATCAAGCAGAAGGTGGTAACATCCGCCAACTAAAGTCTATTCTAATTAGATGTGAAGATAAAATTCTATCTTTATCTAGTTGATTTCAACTCACTGCTATAAACCCTGGGGCAGAAAAGTGTTTATGACAGGTAGGCATTATAGTTAAGCCTGGGAATGACTGGGCTAAAAAGTACAGAAGGAGTTCAGGTCTTCCATTTTCCTTTTGTTGCATCTAGATGTTCATACATGAGAACGCCTTTGTATATTGGTTTCTGTGTAAGTTGCAAGTGCATTGAATGGGAAATGTGCCTAAAGGGACACTTCTGCTCTTTGCTTCCTGTTTGTATTGCTACGATTTATTTTCTTCTGAATAAATCTTTCATTATCTCAAATGCAACCCAGTCTAGCCAAAAAACTTATATTTGACTTAGTAATATAGCTCTGAAAGAGGGTAGTAAAGTTCATTTACATCTAAACTTATCATTATTCCCTCAATGGAGTCAGAGGTACTAAAAGACCAGGTAGAGTCATTCAGAAAGGACACATTTCTGACTTCTAAACTTCTACTTTTCCCACCATGATATTCTATTCTTGGAAAGACACTATGTTCTTTATTATATCACGGAAGAAATTATTGGACATAATCATGCTTAAATAAGACTAATAAACACGGGCATGTGGGCAGTGCAGTCAGCTGAGTGTCTGACTCTTGATTTTGGCTCAGGTCATGTTCTCAGGGTCAAGGGATAGAGAACCACAGTGGACTCTGTGCTCAGAGTGGAGTCTGCTTGAGACTTTCTCCCTCTCCATCTGCCCCTCCCACTAGTGCTCTCACTCTCTCTCTCTAACATAAATAAATAAATCTTAAAAAAAAAGACTAATAAATTTATTCAAAAAATCAAACTCATAGCAATATTTTACAAAAATATAGTATAGCTCCTCTTCCATTTTTAAAAATTATGGCAAAATACATATAATATAAAATTTACTATTTAAACGATTTTTAAGTGTACAGTTCAAAGACATTAAGTATATCCATGATATACTTGTGCAATCTTCACCACCTTTCATCTCTAGAAATCTTCTCATCTTGCAGAACTGAAACTCTATACCCACAAAACAATAACTCCTCATTCCATTCTTTCCAAACCTCTAGGAAAAACTATTTTATTTTCTGTCTCTATGAAATTGACTATTCTAGTTTCCTCATACAAGTGGAATCATAAAGTATTTGTCTTTTCATGTTTGGCTTATTTTACTTAGCATAATGTACTCAGGTTTTATCCATGTAGTAGCATCTATTCAAATTTTCTTTCTTTTTAAGACTGAGTAATAAATCATCTATTGTATGTATATACTGTATTTTGTTTATCTATTCAGCTGTCAATGGACATTTGTGTTGTTTCTGCCTTTTAACTATTATGATTAATGCTTCTATCAACATGTATTTACAAATATCTCTTAGAGACTGTTTTCACTACTTTTGGATATGTACCCAGATGTGGAATTGCTGGATCATGTGGTATTCTATTTTTAATTTTTTGAGGAAGTGCCATGCTACTTTCAACAGTGGCTGCTTCATTTTACATTTCCACCAACAGTGCTAAGTGTTCCCATTTCTCCACATCCTTTCAATATTTGTTACTTAATTTTATCTTTAATAGTAGCCATCATAATGGGTATTAGGTGATATATCATTGTGATTTGGATTTGCATTTAGGTGATATCTCATTATGATTTTGATTTGCATTTCCCCAATAATTAGTCATTTTGAACACATTTTTATGACCATTTGTATACCTTCTTTGGAGAAATATCTATTCAAGTCCATTGCCCATTTTTGATTTTGGAATTTTTGTTGTTGAGTTTTAGGAGTTCTGTATATATTCTGGATATTAATCACTTATCAGATATATAATCTGCAAGTATTCTTTCCCGTTCTGTGGGTTATAATTTATTATGTTGATAGTGTTTTGATGCACAAAAGTTTTTAAATTTCATGGAGACCAATTTTTTTCTTTTGTTGTTTGTGTTTTTGGTGTCACATTCAAGAAATAATTGCTAATTCCAATGTTGGAATGAAATTTTTGCACTATGTTGTCTTCCAAGAGTTTTATAGATTTTAGCTCTTATGTTTACATCATTCATCCATTTTGAGCTACTTTTTGTACAAGGTGTTAGGTAAGAGGTCAAATTCCCAAATTCATTTTTTATATGGATATCCATTTTTTTCCAACATTATTTATTGGAAAGACTGTTCTTTACCTATTGAATGGTCTTGGCACACTTGTTGAAAATCATTTGACTATGCTATAGTATCTTTATATAGCTTAAACTTCATTGTAGAATAAAATGATCTATTATGGGTCAGCTTTAATATAAAGAGATTTTCTTTCTTGATAACCCTTAATGGATTTTTAAAAACTTGACAGGACACTATAATAAGAGTATCTTAGATGCAGACTCATCAATGACTAAAAATATAATTAAATAATACAGTTTAGTCTCTGATTATAGCCATTTTATAAACCAATGTAAACTATTTTTATACATATTAAGTTCATTTTCACATATTTCTATATATTTGAGCATAAGAGGCATGAGAATTGATTTCATTAGACACACATATATTCAAAGATATGATTATTCAAACATCTTTACTTATTCATTCATTTTTTTAAGTTGAAGTATAATTGACATACAATATCAGTTGTATATCGTAGTGATTCAATATTTTTATACATTATGAAATAATCTCCACAAGTTTAGCTACCATCTGTCACTATACAATGTTATTATAATGTTACCGACTACATTTCCTATGCTATATATTACCTCCCCATGACTTACTGATTTTATAACTGAAAGTTTGTACATTCATCCATTATGTATCCATATATTCAAGTAGCTATTATTGAAGATCTGGTAAATTACAAAGCATTGTGAGGGGTTCTGTGTCCACAAAAGTAAAAGAAACCAGACATTGGCTCTTAAGGTCACGCTACATAAAAACAAGTAAAGATCTTAAAAGTCATAGGAGCTATTATTAAAAAATACAAAGAGAGTGTATAGAAGATATCTGTAGCTTAGAGAAAGAATATCAGGGAAGTATTAGAGAAATACGGCTTTAGCTATATTTAGTATACTGTACTACACACATATACATGCATATTCTACATTATATACATGCCATTGTAATATATCTATGCAATAATGTACTATACATAATTCTATATCTATGCATAAATACTCACATGTAAAACAATTTTCTATATTGAAAATACTTCCAATATTTATGTGAGGATAGGCAAGGCACTTATAAACTGTCCCACTACAATGAACATCCACTATATTGCCTAAAATAATTTATGAAATTACTTTTAAAACTTCTCTAAAATTTATCTATAAATTAAAGGCTCCTTCTTTCAGTAAAGCGGTAAGCTTCAAATTTCAACTCTTTACACTGCAGATTGTTGTTCTCCTTATTAGAGAAAAAAGTGTCTGCATCAAAAAACTACATCTAGCATTCCCATTAAAGATAAGTCTCCCTTTGGAATTACATCAAAGGAAATTGATTCCAAACAAGGCTGTCCATGTGAGGCAAAGCACCTACATCACACCCTTAATAGATACCTTTTGTTAAAGCTATCATCTTAGAAAACCTTAAAAGCCATGGCAAAAAAAAAAAAAAAGCAGTTTTGTGAACTACAGTCCATTAGAAGAAGAGCTGAAATAAGAACTTCAGTTTCCCGGGGTTTGATATTTACTCAAAATTGTGTTGGTTTCTTCTGGCAAATTAAAACTGCTTTCTTTTTTCTCAACCCATCTGGATAAATACATTTTTGGACTTCTCAGGTGAATCAGAACAAACCCCACATCATGATGACATGTTTTCCCTCTAATCCTCTTCAATCATAAACTCTATTCTATTTGAACGCCCTTCTTACGACAGAGCTAAGTGAATCTTGTGAGAGTCATGTGAAGTGGATATGGATAATAGGATAATCTCATTCAGGGTATTCTGAAGGTCACTTGAGGGTGAACGAAGATATCCCAACTCATTCTGCCACTTTACCTTTCAGGGACTCTCAGTTTAGTAGGGACAAAATTTAAGAGAAATTTCCAGCCTGAAGTCAATGAAGGCTATGCATTTTCTTAGCAGAATATTAACCAGAATGGAAAGATCATAATGAAACTATTTAGCTTTGTTTCAATTCCGCTTAACCAACTACAGTAAGAAAATTTGCCGTATTTTACAATGTTATGAATATATCCTAAGGAAATAATTAAAATAGATTATTGCTTTTCGTATTTATTTCTATAAAAGGATTTAAAATGGAAATGCTGCAATATAGTAAAATTCTAATAAGATTTGCAGACATTAGTAAGTGAATGCTTTCAAAATCTATTGAATTAAGCTTACTCTTCAAAAATTACTAAGCTAAAGTAGATGCTCAAATGGAGCCAGATACAAAAGTACAGCTTGTAATGATGTATGAGAAAATCGAGTAGATAGAAAGCACACTGTTTAACAATTACTTTTTTCACAATTTTTTTTTTATTTTGAAAAATAGTTGTTTTTTAATAAAAACTTGTGAGGTATGTTAAAACGTGTTTGCATTTATTCATTACAAGGTAATAATTAAGATTTTGAAATTTCTCCCTTTTATTTTTTAAAGATTTTATTTATTTATCTTAGAGACAAAGAAAGAGCACATGAGTGGGGAAAGGGATGGGGGGGCTAGTGGGAGGAGGTGGAGGGAGAGAGAATCTGCAGTGTCCTCTACGTGAAGCCCAACATGAGGCTTCTGAGGGGAGGCTGGATCTCACAACCTTGAGATCATGACCTGAGCCAAAATCAAGAGTGGGCCCCTTAACTAACTGAGCCACCCAGGTGCTCCTTAAATTTCTTTTAATTCTAACATGGTAACTATTGCTTGTAAAAATTATTATTGTTATTTTTGAATATTTTATTTATTTATTTGAGAGAGAGAGACACAGAGAGAGAACACAAGTAGCAGGGAGATGGAGAAGCAGGCTTCCCTCTGAGCAGGGAGCCCTATGTGGGGCTCCATCCCAGGACCCTGAGATCATGACCTGAGCCAAAGGCAGATGCCTAACTGATTGAGCCCCCCGGGCACCCCGCTCGTAAAAATTATTGAGGAATAATTATTCTTGATTTCATGTGGTTAACATGTCCAAAGGACAGATTCCTTTTAGCTCCTCTGCCCCAATCAGTACTTCTTTCTCTTGCCCTCCCTCACTTTTTTCCTTTTCAATTTTCTCCCTCTCTTTCCTTTTTCTTTTCTCTTGGAAATGCAATTGCAAAGAATCTTTTCAAATGTAAACAATGTTTCTCCCATCCCAGAGACTGAGTTTCTATTAATGAACTGAGACTGTTTAAGTACATTTGGCTGTCCTTAGAAATCAAAGAAAACACTCTTTTTAAAAGACAGAAATGCTATTCTCTACTCTCCAATAATGCCTAACAGGACTTGAAAAAATGCTCCTGCATTCAATCCTTAAGAATAAAGAATACAGGGATGCCTGGGTGGCTCAGTTGGTTAATTATCTGCCTTCACCTCAAATCATGATCCCAGGGTCCTGGGATTGAGCCTCACATCGAGCTCCTTGCCCAGGGAGGAGACTGCTTCTCCTTCTGCCCCTTCCCCTGCTCATGCTCTCTCTCCCATTTTCTCTGACAATAAATAAATAAAATATTTTTAAAAATAAAGAATACAAGTCTGTATTCTAGACCCACCATACTAAGACACAGAAACCTACTTTCTCCCTCCCTACCACTTGACATGCTAGTCTTATTCAGCATACACATGCCTGTAATGACAAGTTGTATTGGAAAATAGAGAGAAATCATCATACATTAGTGAATTAAAGCTACAGCTACAGTTCAATTACCAAAACAGAACTATGTGCTGACTTAAATAGCACATATTAATCTTCATTTTGGAGATAAGTATATGAAAACCTTGCTTAGAGTTCTGACCTTCCCTTCCTTCCTTTTTACTGACATCAGGCAATGGCATCCATATATCATAGCAAAGCCGAAAATTCTAGGTAATATTAAGTTACAAAATCCACAACTTCTCAGTACTGAAGTCGACTAGTTTCTAAATTCTAGTTTGTAAAATGCCTCCTTAATCATTCCTCTTCTCACCACCACCTGTGACAATCATCATCTCTCACCTGATATTACTGTCACCACTTTATAGTTGGCTAGACTCCTCTCTATTCTTTTCTTCTATCAGTCCCTTTTCCATACTGCCAGAGTTTTATTTCTAAAAGTAAAGATTAAATTATATAGCAACTCAGCTTAAAAACATCCAAAGGCTTTCAGATGTCTGGATCAAGTCCAAATTTCTCAGTGTGATAGCTTAGGCCCTTCATATTCTCATCCCAGCTACATTTACCTCTGGCTGTTTAGATCCATTATTTTAAACATAGCCAAAATAACAATCTCCTAAAGTATCATGTTCTTTGATGTCATTGTGCCTTTAGATATTTCTATTTCCTTTCTTTTTTTTTCTTGGAATGTTCTTCTTCTACATAGTGTCCTAAAGAATACTTGATAATACCATGCTTTGAGGTTCAGCCAAATATCAACCCTGTTGTGAAGCCTTCTCCCCTCCAGCACTCTTCTTCTGACCCATACCCCTTAGAGCATTTAGAACTTTGTATTACAAGTATTTGTTTCTGTGCCTGTCTTCCCCACAAAGAAGTTTAGCTATACCAAGTCACCATCATCACATTTATTCTCTGTACAAAGTTTTTCAAGGCCTTGCATTCCTTAACTCTGAATCCTTTGATTAAAAAATAAAATATTGGGATCCCAGAAGGAATACGAGAGCAGTGTCCTTTGTTGGAAGCTGTGTTATCATTAATAAACAATTCATTAACTAAATATAATCAATTAAAATAAAATCCAGCCTCAACAAACACTGGATTCTTACAGTGAAAATAGAATCACAGTATAATAGAAAATGAATAATCATTATCCATCAAGTTACAAATATGTTTTGAAAAAAAAGGGTAGGCCTGATGTTGGCTACTTTGAAAGCTATCTTCATTGAGAATGGAAATCTTAGGAAATTAAATTTTTATTTCATTTAAAAAAATATGCCAGCTCATTGATTTCAGCAATTAATATTTTCTTTTTATCTCCTTAGTTTGGGTATTCAAGCTATATTGTCTCTGATTTGTTTCCCTCTAAGTCCAGTCAAGGAATAGAAAGCACAGACACTAGAAGGGATGGGGGGAGACGGAGAGAAGATGGGGAAGAAATGTAAGTGGAGCATAGAAGGGAGATGATGAGTTCAGATGAATGATAATATGGTTCTCCCACCAGGCTCCTTTTCAGTACTCCTGAGACCAGATAACTTGGGTCTGGAATCTAAAGAGAGAGAAGCATACTGGAGAACATGAAACACGAGAAGCCTTTTTGCAGAGATATCGTAAACTTTTTATTTAACAAAAGACTCATGACATGAAGATTTGATGGTATATTTCTTTTTGATAAAACTAGGAGGGGGGTTTAAAATGTTCTCATGGTGTTTAGTCGAAATATGTATTTAATCTAACACTTAGATAATCACTATCGTTATGAATCTGTTCAGATAAGTTAACAAAAAGGATAGTCAATAAATTTCAACTAAAAATGTAGAAAATTTCAAAGACTATGCAGTAAGAACTGATATTTGTCTCACAGATCTGACAATATTAATGTTAGAAGAGAGTTTAGAGATGTAAGTTGAGTGCCACTCCTTCAATTTACATAGAGGGTATTAGGAAACTGAGTTCTGGAACCATGAAATACATACTCCAGATTACACAGCCAGTTAGTTGTGGAGCCAGTAGTTGAATCCTGATCCCGTTTATTATTTGCTTGCATTTTCGTACATTGGTCTATTTTCACTAGATAAGTGACATCTTCATCAATTTGTTTACCCTCTTGCAAAATATGTTCTCCAAGCCCTTCTCTATTTTCCTTAAGATCTGCCTACGGTTTAGTTCCTTGACCAACAAGATTCCCTTCCAAGCTTCCTAAAGTCAGTTAAACTTTTCTAGGATCCTCTTCTAGTGCCTTATAAATAAATTTATAAGCAAGTTCATGCTGTAGAACATGAAGCCTGATGATTTAAATCACGTATCAGACCTTAAAAGCAATTTAGAGAGTATTAATATTTATAGGTAAGTTGCAAATATTTCCTTTCAAAAGAAAATAGCTACATATTTCCAAACTTCCTGGCTGTTAGACAGTTATTTTGATCATTATTGCCTTTCAGTTTGAAAAACAGGACCCATGATCTTTTGTCTGCAATAAGAGAAGGAAGAGATATAGGGACCTTGACCAAGAAAGATTGTTCATCAATTCTCAATTAGATTCTCTCCAAAGAATGGCTGCATATTTAGTTAGGTTTTTATGAGTTATCAAAACATTAAAAATGTTTCCTTTTCAAAAGACATCATCTCTGAATCTACAAATTAATGCACTAATGATTTTAATGTAAAAAGCTGCACCCATCACATACTTGAAACTCTTCCATAAAAACTAAAAGATTAGACTTGAAAGAACAAATGTAAAGTTACTTTAAACCATTGTCGGAATTGGTGATATTTCATCTTGAAAGCCAAATATTATACCTATATTGATTTAATTGGTGTATTTAACAGAGTTCATATCCCCAGTTATAATTTGGCAAATACATGTATTTAGATTGCCATTAATTAGGCAACTCAAGTATTAAGTTATAGAATTAATTTACATAATCTTCATTAAAGTAGGATTAAAATGTACTTTCATTCATTTTTGTATTAATTTCAGAAATTACAGGTTATTAAATACTCACTGGCTGGCCAAAACCAAAAGGCTGACGCCCATGTAAAAACAATGGTTGCATAGACAAGGTGATTTTATAATATGCTAAAGCAAACAGGAGCATTTATATTTAAAAAATTTAAGAATAGCATTTAATTCAGAAAGATTTAACATCTTCAAAATAACCACTGAGAAAAACAAAACAAAACAAAATAACCACTGAGGAAATACATATAGCTTAAAATTAATAATCAATTTCTTAAGAAAAATATTCTCAAATTTTCATTCCCTCAAAGAATATAGGATTTTGTAATTGACTATAGCAGCTGAGTAAAAAATAACACTCATTATGGATAAAATAATATTTTAAAGGTGAGCTTGTATTAAATGTTTATAGAATTGTAATTTATCAAACCATACATTTATAAGATTAGTATTAATATTGCCCTTGAACCAGTTTGATGTCTTGTCCATATATCAGCTCTGGGAAGTGAATGAATATTTATTTTTAATGTAATTGGTGCCAATATGTTTATCTGAACTACCTTTCTAGGGAATTTTATACTTTCAGAATTTATGACAAGGTATATAAGAAATAGACTTTGAAAAATAAATCAATGAATTTTGTATTTTAAACCATTTCCTCTATTTTACCAATGTTGTTGTTAAAAATGGATTATTAAAAATGTTTTAACCCACACACATCATGCCTGGAATAGCCCTAGCACAGAGCTCTTTTTCTCAGCATGTTTTCCAGGTTAGCTTTTATCCCAGCTTTATCATTTATTGTTGTTAGTAGTGGTGGGAAAAGCAGCAGTCATAAAATAAGCCAAAAAGAGTTTAGTAGACTTCTAATTGGTACTTGTAGAATTAAATAAGGTCTCATTTATTGGTGTGTATGACAAATATAGAGGAACTATTATCCTCACTTTAACAGGTAGCTGAAATATGATCATCAATAAATGGTTTGTTTTTTTGCCATCCATTCCAAATTCAAGGTAACTTTCATCATTCTTTTGAGAATAGCATGTAGGTCCTTGATGAAGTTTCCTGGGATTCAAGTAGCTAGAGAGAGCTAACTTTTCTAGGATTCTGTTAAGATAGAGAACAATTCAATGCTGCACTTCTGCCAGCCTCTTGGTTTATTACCCGACTCTACCGTAACATGCCTTGACTCATGAGATGCACTGAACCTCTAGGCTACCAGTCAGCAGAGCTGGGGGAAATAATAGTTTATGTGTATGAGAAACATGTAGGGGAAATAGAAGCTATGTAGTTCTGTCATAGAGCATATAGATAATGCTTGGATATTCATTCTACATGTGGTATAATGGGAAATTCCCATGATACTTCCTGGAATATAGCAGTCGTTCAGTTAAGTATAAATGTATTCCTCCATTTCCCCTCAGTCTTTACTATGTTACAGATTACCAAATTGCATAACAGTTTGATCTCACAAACAATTACGATAATTTACTTTGTGCCAGGCACAGAATAAATAAATACGGCCCCAAAGCTGAAATCTCATTGAAGATTCCAATTCCTAAAAAATAATTATAATACAATGCATGGTGTTAACATGGAAATAGATGAATATGTGAGAACTGATAAGGAATATGGTGGTCTATTTCAAAGAAAGCATTCTGATTGAAATAACAAGGAGTCTAAAGAATGTGTAACATTTAGCTACTCTAAATACCATTGGAAGGAAAGTTTATAGGAAACAATATATAGACATCATGCTTCATTACAAGCAATCTGATATTACTAGGAAATATAGTAAGAATCAAGCAATTTGAGCAATAAAGTTAAAGAAAAAAATTAGAAGACAAGGAGTCATCTTCATTTTATATTATGTTAAAAAATTAGATTTTTGCCACTACATATGATGAATGTATGTTGGCACACTGTCATATCTTGGTTAAAATAAATCTCAATACAGACAAGATATAGGTTTAGAGGTGGGAAAGTGGATCCATCTCTGGAAGGGAGGGATTGCAAAAATTTGTGTCCATTATTGAAATCAGCCACAGGCAGTGAGTGACATGATCAGAATTATATTTTGGGCTGTGGTTGGTAGCCTCAGGTGCACATTAGAATAATTGTATGTCACTCTTCACCTACTTAATCAAAATCTCTAAAGACAGAATTAAGGTATACTACTTTGAAAAAAGTTATCCAAACATATTTGAAGTGCAGTCTTGGTTGAGAAATACTATCTCAGTATATCACATTGATGGCAATATCAGGAGAATACATTTGAGTCAAGTGTTTTTATTTTTATTTTATTTTGTCTTTTGTATCTAATAGAAATTAACTCAATAGTTCAAGCAAAAGGATACATCAGCCAACTATTGGGGTATCTTATGTGATATAAGGATGGTGTGAAAAAATTAAGCCTTGGAAATTAAGATTAAGACATTTTACATGTAAAATGTAAAAATTAAGCATTATGTAAAAATTAAGACATTTGCAAAGAACTCAACTGTGAGTGTTAATGGATATGACTTTCCAATATACTGTCATTAAAATTATTAAGATACCAAGTTTCTTAGATACACTTAATATACACTCAAGATACACTTAACAATCAAAATGCTAGGAAAAGAATCTAATAGAACAACCTTATGTTTCCATGGCTGGACCATGGACAGGGTTATTAAGCAGAAGAATGGCTCCTTAGGGTCCAGCCTTATGGGTGAGGGGGTAAGTTCTCAGAATAATGCAATCTGGTCCACCAACCTAATGTTGTCCATTGCACCAGTATGCAAAGAATGGAATTACAAAAATATTTTAAGGGACAACTCTTATAATTCAGTTATAAGATAATTAAGAACTAACCTGTGATATGGTGAAGAGCTATGCATTCTGGAACCAGAGGTAACTTTTAATAACATGGGAAGTTTTTAGGCTATTCTGAAGTACAGAATCCTAACTTACAAAGTCAGACAATTATTTGGTACTCATAAACTTTACGAATCAGAGACCTTATTAAATATATAATATAATGGTATAGTGATCTCAGATATTCCAAGAATGGTGCAATTAGAAAATAGAAACACAATTCAATAAAACAGAAACTGTACATTCCAAGGTAATTTTATAATTCGTTTTTTTCAGTTGTTAACTGATCACATAGTGGGCATATAGTTTGTATTTAAATAATTGAGCATAATTATATTATGCATTTAAATATAAAATATAACCAAATAAATACAAATTTTCTTGAAGTGCTATTGTATTAAGTAGGTTTCTGAGGGAGGAAGGAAGTCTGAAAAAATTCAGATTAGGAAAAGGATCTAGATATTATATATGTACATGTACACACATTATAAATATATATAATAGATATATGCTAGCATATAAAAATACCTCGAATTTTGGAGAATGTTGAAGAAACAAGTTACAATAAGACCTGAAGAACATTGCTAACTGAATATATATTAAAGTACTGAAATCTCAGTTTAATAATCCCCCATAGGTCCATATGGAGGCACTAAATTATGAAGTTCCTTGGAAAGGTTGCAAAGCTTAGGACAAGAATATTTTATTTTGACAATTTTTGTATTTGCATATTTGATGACCATACGTGAGTGAGGGGGAAAAAAAGCAGTCATTTTTGGTATTTCAGAGACGTCCTGAAGAAAGATTTAAAAAGGTCCATAAAAAGAAAAAGGAGAACTGTATTGCCTTGATGTACTGACTTTCATTTTGAAAGACCACATAGCTTTTTACAGATTTAACAACCTGACACACAGAGATCACTTCAACCTCTACTGAAATACAATCAGCCTAGGGGCGAAACTCACCTGTTATTAAACTGCCTCTAGCAGCACTACAAAATAGTTTAGTACAGAAAATAAAAGAGAAGGTCAAACTTCATTAAAACTTCTAGGAGAAGTTACCACAGGCCTTGTGAATCTTGGGGAAGAATTGGTTCCAACCAGAGTGAAACTGTATTATTTGAGAAAGGAGATAGTACTAAAATAAATAGTTAATAACTAAATAACTAAATAATCAATCATCCATTCTCTCAGGAACAAGGAAGTAGATATATAGGAACCAGGCCAGTAAAATGAAAACACCCATACCTTGGGTAAATGCATCTGACCTCCCTCCTCCTCACTGTCTTAGCCATTTCAGGTGTGGGGGGGAGGGACAGGTGTTAAAAGAAACTATTCTGTCAGAAAAATAAGAGATTAGATTAATGGGGGACTGGCTGGTTCAGTCGGTTAAGCATCTGCCTTCAGCTCAGGTCATGATCCCAGGAGCCTGGGATCGAGGCCCACATGGAGCCCCCACATTGAGCTTCCTGCTCAGTGAGGAGGCTGTTTCTCCTTCTCCCTCTGCTCTTCCCCCTGCTCATGCTCTCTCTCTCTCTTTCAAGTAAATAAACAAATAAGTCTTATTTAAAAAAGATATTACATTAAAAATTGTTTTGCTATTGTTAGGACATGAATTTGAAAGAGTTTTTGGTCATAAGATTTAGTTAGAAGTAAGAAGACATTGGCTTTAAATGATGAAAGTCTTAAGATACCACATCAGTTCTATAAGAAATGCTCACTAAAATAATTCTTTATGTACCTTTAAATCTCACTTGTCAGACTGGATAGGATTGCAACACCGTTCAGAGAATAAATAAGTTAAACACTACTAATTAAGAGGAGGTAAGAATTATACCTTTCCAATATCTCAGTTCACATGCCTCGTCCAAAAATTCAGAAAAGATCTGCAAACAGAATGCTCTTGGGTCTTAATATT
>CM052798.1:78093958-78158986 GCA_028533885.1 Nasua narica | reverse complement strand
ACTAAAATAATTCTTTATGTACCTTTAAATCTCACTTGTCAGACTGGATAGGATTGCAACACCGTTCAGAGAATAAATAAGTTAAACACTACTAATTAAGAGGAGGTAAGAATTATACCTTTCCAATATCTCAGTTCACATGCCTCGTCCAAAAATTCAGAAAAGATCTGCAAACAGAATGCTCTTGGGTCTTAATATTTTGCTGATAGAAATATTGCACATTAAACTCACCTGCGAAAAAACTCTTCTTTTTAGAATATATAAACATCTGTACCTCATAATTATACGAATCCACCAGGAAGAGAAATAGAGACACATTAGTTGTGAGCAAGCCATGAGTAGATTACTTGTCAGTGGTCAGACTGAAAATTCAGATCATCTGACTTTAGGAAAGCCTGAGAGAGACATTCTAATGAGGAGTTCGTAATGGCTGCTTGCCAAGAAATCAGTCGACTGGTCTCTTTCAGAGTCTATCATTCACCTCATTAGGCGAGTGAAAAATGGAGCCCCTGAACTCTCGCAACTTCATTCCCCACAGACTTCTGACCCATTGAAAGGCTAATCGTGAGAAACACTAACTCTGATTTGACGGTAATATATTTCAGGCTAGGGATGATAACTGCAGAAGAGTTTGAAGGCCCAAGTCTCCAGTTTTTCTTTATAGCCCAAAATAAAAAAAAATTTTTTTTTAAAGATTTTATTTATTCATTTAACAGAGAGAGAACACAAGCAGGCAGAGAGGCAGGCAGAGGTAGAGAGAGAGGAGCAGGCTCCCCGCGGAGCAAGGAGCCTGATGTGGGACTCGATCCCAAGACGCCTGGATCATGACCTGAGCCAAAGGCAGTTGCCCAACCAACTGAGCCACCCAGGCGTCCCCAAAATAAAAAATTTTAAAAAGATTTTATTTATTTGAGAGAGAGAGGGAACATGAGTGTGGGGAAGGGGCAAAGGGAGAGACAGAGAAGCAGGCTCCCCACTGAGCAGGGAGCACAACACAGGGCTTGATTCCAGGACCTGGAGATCATGACCTGAGCCGAAGGCAGATGCTTAAAAGACTGAGCCACCTAGGTGTCCTAAAAATAAAATAGAATTAAATTAAAAAATAAAACATAGCAAATTATTGAATAAGATTCCCAGTTAAGATACTTTTTAAAGATGTTTTGTAGACTAACTTTTCCTGATCAGAATTCAGCTACTGATACCCTGATGAATTTTAAAATTAATTTCTTCTCAGTGCACCTCTTTAAAGATGATTCTTTCTAGGGGCACCTGCATGGCTTAGTTGGTTAAGCGTCTGCCTTCGGCTCAGGTGAGAGCCTGGAGAACCTGCATCTTACTCTCCCTCTGCCTGCTGCTCTGCCTACTTGTGCTCTCTCTCTCTCTGTTAAATAAATAAATAAAATCTTAAAAAAAATAAAGATGATTTCCTCTATGTGATTTCTCATTGTTCTCCTTGAACACATCTACTTTTCATTCATTCATTCATTCTTCTAGTGAGCTATTTATTATTCTGTTTCAAAAGTCTGTTCATCCTTTTATGTATAATTTACTGTACCTTTGATAAATACCTTATTGAAATTTAATATATATAAAGTATGCAAATCGTCAGTGTATAGTTATCACATCATAAAAATATCCACGTAAAATCTATCCAGATAAAGAAATAAAATACTATCAGCACTGCAAGAGTACCATCTTTTTGGTCCCTTTTCAGTCATTATTACCTTCTCCCTGAAAGTAATCAGATCCCTCATGTTTAACACTTAGTTTTACCTATTTGAACTATGAAATGGAATAACAGATTATGTAATCTTTTGTGTCTAGCTTTTCTCAGTCAACATTATGTTTTCCGTATTCATACATACTGTTAAATGTAGTTCTAGCCTGATCCTTTTCTTGCTTGATGATGTTTGATAAAATGGATTAATCCCAATTTATATTCTATTCTGAAGTTGATGGACTTTTGGTTCTTCCACGTTCTGGGATATTAAAAAATTGTTCCCATAAGTGTTTTGTCGATGTCCCATATTATTTCAGCTCTCTTCCATATCTAGGAATAGAATTTCTGGAGAATAACATCTATTTATATTCCCATTTAGCAGAAACTAAATACAAATTTTCAAAACTGACTGTACCATACTTCCATTGACAGTTTCTGAGAGTACTATTTGCTTCATATCTTTGACAATTACCCTAAGACATTTTTTATCAAACTAAAAAGTATAGTGGACGAAAAGTGAAGTAGCAAAAAAAGAATAGCAAAAATAGCAAAAGCATGCAAAAAATTATATTTTATAATGAAATAAAAAGTATCCATTCTAATTACATTGTTTATGCTCTCTATGCTTTTGATGTCAGTTTTCTCGTGCACAGATCTCTCCTGTGACTAATAATGTTTATATTGAACTTTTTGCCATTTATTCATCTATTTATTTGAGCTTATTTATAACCAAAGTATCACATTGGGTATTGTTTCACTCTGTACATTAGCACTCTGAAAGAGTGCTAACTAGATAGTACTGTTTTAGACAACTATTTATAACATTACTTTTAGCAACTACACTGATTTCCCCAGGAAATTCAAATAACCTACTAGGATGGTATTTCATTCCACCAACCATATACCATATATCTTCCAGTTTTATGAGCTGAGGACACCAGTGTTCCTTCTTCATTCTCTTTAATCAACTGTATTTCTCAACCTCTCTAATTTATATCTACAACTTGTATTTTGTCTCTGCTAACCAGATTTACATTCCATTATTTCATCAGTGTTAATCCTTATAACTCATATAAATTGATTCAATATACATATTTTTTAGTGAACACTAATGGTATATTATATTTCCTTCACTATAGAGAAAATCTCAGGACCATGTATAACTCAAACAGAATATTATAATAGTCATGGCTGAATGAATTTTTTTATTTTCATTTCATCACATCATCATATTTTCAAAGAAATTGATCATCTCACTTATTTTTCAAAAATTTATTTTTTAATGAGAAACCCTTGCTTTTTAGTTTTAATTTCAGTATAATTAATACACACTGTTATGTGTATAAATAGTGGGATTCAACAATTCTGTAGATTTCTCAGTGTTCATCACCATTAGTGTACTCTTTATCCCATTTACCTATTTCACCCATCCTTCCACCCACCTCCCTTCTGGTAACCATCAATTTGCTCTCTGTACTTAATAGTCTATTTTTTGTTCTCTCTTGTCTTTATTCCTTTGGTCTCTTAAATTCCACATGTGAGTGATATCATACAATATTTGTCTTTCTCTGAATTATTTAACTTAGACTTATACCCTCTGGATCTATGTATGTTGTTGCAAATGACAAGATTTCATTTTTCGTGTCTGAGTAATATTCCATTGTGTGTGTAGTAAGTTGATGTTTGCTTAAATTTGAAACTGTTGTAAAAGTACTAAATTTTTACTTATCACCCCCAATGTTTTAGGTATATAGAGTCACACTTCACATCCTTTTATTTTGTGAATCCCTTGACTGATTTTTATAGATATACTTAATTAATTGTATTGCTTTTGTGCTTCCTACTGTTCTTACTTCTGCTTATGCTCTTTCTTTTCCACTCAAATAATCCCTTTAATGTTTCTTGTTGGGCTGGGTTAGTGATGATGAATTCCTTTAATTTTTGTTCTCGTGGTTAACTCTTTATGTCTCCTATTCTGAATGATAGCCTTGCTGCATAGAGTATTCTTGGTTGCGAGTTTTTTCTTTCAGCACTTTGAATATATTATGCAACTTTCTTCTTGACTGTAAAGTTTCTGCTTAAAAATCAGCTGATAGCCTTAATGGAGTTTCTCCTGTATATAACTGGTTTTATTTTTTTTCTTCCTACTTTTAAAATTCTTTCTTTATCAGTACTTTTCATCATGTTATTTACTATGTGTCTCAGTGTGGACCTCCTTGGGTTGATTATGTTGGGGGGATCTCTGCCTCTTGGATCTGGATTTCTGTTTCCTTCCCCAGATTAGAGACATTTTCAGCTAGTACTTTTTTCAAATACATTTTCTGTCCCCTTTTATCTCTCTTCTCTTTCTGGGATCCCTGTAATGTGAATGTCATTATGCTTGAGAGTGTTACTGAGTTCCCTTAATCTATTTTTATTTTTCATTATTCTTTTTATTTCTTATGTTCAGCTTGGTTGCTTTCCATTTAACTCTCCTTCGGGCCACTGATCTGCTCTTCTGCTTCCTCTAGCCTATTATTTATTCCCTCTAGAGTATTTTTAATTTCAGTTTTTGCATTTTTCATCTCTGATCATTTCTTTTTTACGTTTTGTCTCTGTTGAGGGTCACTGAGATCCTCTACTCTTTTCTCAAGTCCATTTGTACCTATATGACCATTACTTTAAATTCTCTATCAGGTATATTATCTCTGTTTCATTTAGCTCTCTTGCTGGGATTTTGTTGTTATTTCATTTGGGATATATTCTTCTGCTTCCTCATTTTGTCTAACTCTCTGTGTCTGTTTCTAAATGTTAGGACAGTCAGCTATGTCTCCTGCTCTTGAAAGTGGTGGTCTTATAAAGAAGAGGTCCTGTGGTGCCCTGTAATGCAATGTTCACTGTTGACCAGAAACTGGCTCTTCAGGGGTATTTCCTATGTGTGTTTCATACACCCTACTCTTGTGACTGAGCTGTGTTTGCCTTTATTACAGTCATCTAGAATGGCTGTCTTTGCCTATTGTGGGCAGGGGTTGATCCCTGTGTTATTAGTGGGCCAGTTGGGGACACCTTAGGCTTGAGTTGGGTCAGACCAGCATCTTACAGAGTTTCAGTAGGACTGAACTTCAGGGCTCTCTCTCTGTATCATCCCCTGAGAAGCTTTCATTTGTGGGCAAGTCCTCCAATCAATCCAAATGTCTGCTCTAGCCCATGGGTGGGGCCACCCATTAAAAACACACAGATGTAAACTGGTGTGTATGATTTCTTCCCCTCTCCTCAGGGCTGGAGTCATATTGGGGTGGTGCTGCCCCTTGTTGGGGCTGCTTGCACATAGCCATGCTTGTGGTGCATCTTTGGATCAACCCCTGCTTAGGCCAGGTCCAAAGGAGAAGGTGGAGTTGGGGTACACTATAAGCAAGCCAGTGGAGAGTGTTTATGTTGTGCTGGTTCCTGTAGGAGTCTGTGTATCTAGGCTGGTGGGTCAAGTGGGTGGTCAGGAATGGCACTTGCTAGCTCTTCTGTTCTTGGAATAATCTGCCAAAGAGTCTTGCTCCTCTAGCACGTGCTCCTTCCCATATACCCAGGCATTTTTTCAAACAGCTGCTCCTATGCTGTATCTCAGAAGGGCTATTTGTTATGCTGTCTCTTTAAGTGTGGGAAATCAATCTCCTATCACTATCTAGCTCTTCCAGAACCAAACCGACTGATTTTTAAAGTTTCAGGTGTTAAGCCCCACTGATTGTAAGAACTCATAAAGTTAAGGCCGTGCAGTTTTCAAAGCCAAATATTATGGATTCATCTTTCTTGTGTAGGTCGCCCGTGCTTTGGGTGCCAAGGGTGGGATCTCCTCCTCCCTGCTCTCCTTGATTACAGAATCTCTCCCTCCTGTGGATAGTCCCATAGGTCAGTTTGGCTCCTCCAGACTGCAACTCTACCTTTCCTACCCACTTCCATGTGGACTCTTCTCTACATTTAGCTGTGGAATATCTATTCTACCAGACTTTGGGTTGTTTACTAATTTATTTACAGTGATATGGGTGTTAGAAGGAGAAAGAAGGCAATGAGAAGGAGAGCTCCAGGAAAACTTAAAAAAAGACTACCTAAATCAGGTTTGGGTGTTTGGAACAATAGTTGTTACTTATTGGCAGATTTATCAGAGCAATTAAAAATATTAACAATGAATGTATAAAGGCATGCAAATCAAATAAGTGGTATTTCCGTAATAGTAACATATGCATTCTGTCTGTTAAGTTTGTTATAGAACCATATTGCTTCTCTTCCCCCCCCCCAAATTATGTAGATATATTTCATCTGATGGTGTTTCCCATTGTCCTTAGAATAAATTATTTATACTTTAAAACATGCTACTATCGTGTTTGATATCTATCATTTGAATGTGGACTCAAGACATAGAGTAAATACTTTCAAGTGGCCAGTCTGCCATCTTGTACCAGAAGTCTAACATTGCCTTTTAATTGTCTAGTCACATTCCTTTCTCTCCTACTAGACTGAGTTCTGAAAAAAAAAAAAAAAGCTAATCGAATTTATCTTTGTATTAACAGGGACTACTCAGTGCCTATGACTTTATTGAATTTTGATTATTTTATGTAATGTGCTATGTACTAAACCTTTCTCAATCCATTCATTTGAAACCTGTGGCACCTTCAACACAGTCTCTTACCTTGCATAGCTTCTTATCTTTAATTCATTAAAAACCTATTGTTATTCTTCACCTAATCTCATGAATAGTTTCTTTTGAAAAATGCTCTCTTGAGTTACATATAGAATTTCCTCTTGAAAGAGTCTATTTCTATGATAACATGAAGCAAAAAATAATAAAATAAAATAAAAAGAGGGTTTGATGTAAAGCAACAGTGTTAGGATCACCTTTTAAATATATTCAACAAGTTTTTGACATAAGTTTATGATGACAAATTGGTTTGCTTCACAATAATCTATCACTTCATTAACTTGGTATGATGTTAGAGATCTTACCCTAAGAATTCCTATAGTTCTATTCTGTAATTTTTGTTGAACAAGTTTTTTCACAATCAATCTGAAATTATGTGGTCATAGACTGGTATTGATAATTACAGTGCCACTGTAAAATAATTTCTATATTGATAGAGACATTTTAATTTCATATAAATATAGCTGATGATCATGCAATCATCTGACTAACATTATAGCAGAATAAGAGTCTGTATCAGTAGCAAGTAAAATAACTTTCAGTAGTAGGCAATCTGAACCAACACTTACCAGGTCTGAATAAAAACTAAGGATTTTCTAGAAGGTCCTTCAGAACCCTCATTATCAGTTTGACATGAGACATTAAGGTCCAGACCATAAGATTTTATTAGTTTGAAAGGCTGATTTTCCATCTAGGCACAATCAGTAACAGGCCAGATGTAATCCTAAGATCATATTTTATATTGGCAAGCAAAGCCATCAGATGAGAGTTCTGTGAGTCTTACCAATTTAATGCCAATGTAAATGACACAGTGTAAACTCTATTTCATTCTATGTGCTAGAATCCATTAAGTTCAAGTGGGCAATAAAATCCTACTTTCAAACTCATCTATCCTTGTGAATAATGACTGCAAAACACTCTTTTTTCCCCCTAAAACAAATGCATCAAAAGGCAATAGGCAAAATGATATTTTTTTAAATAAACATTTTCTTCTTATAAGAAAAAAAAGTTTATGAATTCAACTAGGTTCTATTACATAATACTTGTTTTAAAGAAAAAAAACTACAAATGTATCCTAGGTATTAACTCAATTATATAATTTATAGCACATCTGAAAGATAGCAATTCTATAAGTAATACAAAATATTTATAGAAAAATTATGCAATAAGCTTAAATTCTCACTGTATGAAATACAATAAGTATGTATGTATATATGAAAGAACATTTCACATAATTCAGACACAACTGGATTTTTGGTGGTAGCTCAAATTTTGCAAACATAAATAATATATTAAATGTAAAAACAATACGATAGCATTTAACTACTACTAAGTTAGCAACAACTTTTTAAACAAAAATGGAAAACTATCAAAGATGTGATGAATGGGCATACTACATCACTGTGGGTAAGAGTGTAAATTTTTTTTCAAAATTTACATTCTTTCATGTTTTTATTCATTTCTACGTGCTCTATTTACCTTGCACAGAAAAAACTCAACTAGACAGGGCTTTGGCTAACCAGAGGCTAATATTTTGGTTACAGAAGTTTATAGAAAGAAAGACAGAAAATCAGAAGTAAATAAATATCCCAGATAAACTTTGATCATTATAAGTGGTTCAAACAAAGTAAAACAGAAAGACATAGAAACAAAGGGAAAAAATTCTGTGTGTGTGTGTGTGTGTGTGCGTGTGCACGCACACACACACACACACACACACACACACACACACACACAAACATAAGAATTGAGTGGAGACAGCTGTCAGGTTTGGCCATCAAACCCAGAGACAGTGAATGAAAAGATTACTCTAGACACCTTGGTAGGAGAAAGAAGAGGTGGGACCAGATGCTCCGGCGGCTAAAGGTCTCATGCCAAGCTTTGTCTCCACTCTTATTGGGATCTTAGCGTACATCAGGCACAAGTGCAAAGCAAAGAGGAGAGTGTAATTTTAGTGGTCAGGATAATAATATATGGTGCAGGGTGTGATAACGGCGAGGAGGCAAGGAGACCGTGAAGTACATGACTACCACAGGTGCCCTGTTTTTTTTCAAAATTTAAGTATTGACTCCCTAGATGAGAACTTTGAACCACAGTAAGAATCTGCCGTTTTCAGCCAAGAAACTTCAAAGGAGGGCCAGCATTCCAGGCACTCCTACACCTTTTAATTAGTCTCATCCAGGGAGGCATATACAAGTCAGATTTTGTCTATGCAGGCACCTGTCCAGATTTTGTCTATTCCCATAGACAGCTTTAGATTGGACGGTCAGAGAAAACTTGTGTGTGATCCTCTTTGAGTTAGTTATTTAAAGATTTGGACACAGAGTGCTCCACGTTGAGGAGAAAGTAAGGTCAGATAAGAAGGTAATATAATTCAGGTGCACCTGGGTGGCTCAGCGGTTAAAGCCTCTGCCTTCTGCTCGGGTCGTGATCTCGGGGTCCTGGAATCGAGCCCCACATCTGGCTCTCTGCTCAGCAGGGAGCCTGCTTCCCCCTCTCTCTCTGCCTGCCTCTCTGCCTACTTGTGATCTCTCTCTCTGTCACATAAATAAATAAAATATTTTAAAAAACAAGAATGTAGTATAATTCAAAGAAGAGAATAATTGGCCAGTATGGCTGAAGCACAGTAAGCAGATGGGAGGAAGAATGATGAAGTTGAAATAATGTGCATAGGCAGTGGCCTATTGTCCAAATAATAAGTGATGGTGTTACGAATAACTGTAGTCTCTCGATAACCTTGTTGCAAATATCACACTTTCTAACTATCCTCCAATACATTTTATTTATTTACTTATTGGACAATGTATAGGTATCTATAAATATCAAATGGGTTACATAAAATAATAATCCATAAAAAGAATTATTATCACTCTTATTCATTGCCTCTAGTTATACTTCTATCTCTGCAGAGGCTAAGGATGTAACAAGACATTCTTTAGATTTAGAAGACTAGCAAATATAAACATCATCAATGGTATGTTGAAGTGGCTATAGTAATGAAAAACACTAATCCAGAATTAAAATTTGCTTATCATTTCATATAACTTAGAAGACCAATACAGTAAGATAAATTTTAAAATGCTCCACAGTTCATTTTTTGTGTTGCACAATATCCTGTGGTTTTGTGGGGATAAAAAAGTCCAATAATAAGATGGAAACAAGATGATTACATCACATATTCCCAGGTGAATGGTGAATAAGATTAATAAAATACCTCTTTCTTTGGAGGATAAGAATATTCTAGTCAACTGCATTTTTTTTTAGTTTAAATCTGTCTAAACATTTTTATTTTTTCATTCATTCAAGCATGCACATGACAAGCATTTCTTAAACTCTTAGTACCTACCACTATGCTTGGCACTATAGAAGAAAAGCTTTAAAATACAAGGAACTAACTAACTAACTAACTAACTAACTAACTAAATAAATAAATAAATAAAATACAAAGAACTTTCAAGCAAGAGGAAAATGAGTAAACAAATGCATAATTGAATGCAATGTAATAGGCATTGTGATCAAAGAGTTTTCAAATTTCTGCTCTGTGAGTCTGTAACAGTTAGTTAGGTTCAGAAGTTGTTTCCTACTGGAAACTGAAATGTTCCCCTTGGTATATATGGTGCACCCGTGAGCAATATGTATTTATTGACTGAGTTTTGGTAATTTCATGCTATCATCCATAACATCAATATTTATTACACTAAGCTGTGGATGGAGGTGTGAGAAATTAGGCTGAATCTTTACCATCCCCTGGGCATTCCCAGAAATTTTGTTTTCTATAAAATTCTGCTGTCATTTTTTTATCTTTTGAGATTTTAAAATCTAAGTGAAATGTAGAAAACTCCAAGCAACTTAAAATTATAATTAGTTATTATCTAGTAATATGAAATAAAAGCATTTTAAAATAGCCTAACTTTAAAGATACCTACGCCTATAATGTATCTAGAACTATTTTTATTTTTACATAATTTTAGGGTTTTTTTTCCAAAATTTTTTAGATTTGACATTTCCAATTACATATTAAAATATTTCAAAATGTATTAAAATTTCTTTAAGAGGGTTGTATAGAAAGTCTACACTTAAAGGAATTGTGATTTTTATTTTGCATAATCAAGTATTTACAAGACAAGAAAAAAAAATCACCTCGTCAGGTAATTCAACAGTGTATGCTGATCTAGAAATATTATGGAATCATCAAGATACCCAGTTGAAGGTTGTTTAAATACCAATTTTTACAGAACTGTCAGTTCATGTATTACTTTGTGATATATGTGATTATTTGTGGTTTTTCATTTGGGTGTATACCTGAGTGCTGACAGATAAAGAGAGCATTTCAGAAGATTTAGATTACTTCCTCTCAGATATAAGGTCTATGCCCTAATATAAACACAGATGGAGGGCCAGTTGGCTCAGGAAAACAAATCGTAATCTGCCATTGCTGTAGGCCTGGACTTGTCTGAGGATTGTACTGAATTGAGTATCTTACTGTAAAAGAAATTATAATAATATCCAATGTGGAAGGAAAACTGTGAATTAGAAATGATTATCTATTGATATATGCTTCTTCCTTTGGAATTAGATAGAACTTAGTATTAAGTGATAGAAAAGGGGAAAAATACACAAAAGAGTATCTTTCAAATATTACTGGAACTTTTGGAAATTAAATAAAAAATGGCAGTTTCATCTGAAAACGTATTTCATAATAAGATTCTGTCTTTAAAAATAAGAAATACCAGGCGCCTGGGTGGCTCAGTTGGTTAAGCGACTGCCTTTGGCTCAGGTCATGATCCTGGAGTCCCGGGATAGAGTCTCACATCGGGCTCCCAGCTCCACAGGGAGTCTGCTTTTCCCTCTGATCTTCTCCCCTTTCATGCTCTCTCTCGTGCTCGCTCTCTCTCCTCAAATAAATAAATAAAAAATCTTTAAAAAAAATAAGAAATACCTAATTTGTATACATGTTGTAAATACTTGTCTATATGCAATCACCTGCTTACATAAATTTCTCCCTATGCTGCACACAGGACTCTGGGATGGGCAGGAAGACCAAAAAAGAAATAGTACAGATTGTATCCTCAGAACACTTGCAGTCTGGGGGGGAAGGCATGATCACATGAAGAATCAAGGCACAAAAAGCAAGATCTACTAGCAAGTTTTGGATGAATTTCCTGGAATGAGACTTAAAGTCTTTGAGAGTTGTTGTATGAGATTCAGGTTAAAAACCTCTCCTCCTTCACTGTATATTGAACTCCATTCATGTTTACTGAATTTTGGTAACCCACAATTAATCTTTTTTAGGCTTGCATACTTACACATATTAATACTAGTAAGTCCCTCACATGTAAAAAGATCTCTTATCACTTAAGCCTTTTAAACTATACATTTTCTTTTCAGAAGTCTATTCCCAGGAACTATTCCCAAGCCTAAACCCACATGATACCGCTAGATCTAATTCAATTATTTTGCAGAATTCAGTGTAAACATTGCATCTTCTGGGAGGTCTATTCTCATTCCTCAAGACTGGGTTAAATTTCTACCTATGCTTACATAACACCCTGTATTTGTCCATATAGTAACATAGTTGCCCATTTATTTGTCAGTGAAATACCACTAGATAACAAGCTTCTTCTGGGCAGAAACTCTTCTCTGTTCATTAAAGAACCTTTAGTGCATAGCACAGTTCCTGACACATAAGTGCTCGATAATTTTTAAATAAAAGGAAGTTTCCCAATTATTTATAAGGACATCCATACAATACATATAAACACTAGACTATTCAAATATTTGTGCATACAATCATAAGATATACATTATATGTATATTAAAATGAGGATTACACCCATGTTCAGAATCTCAGTGTAAATGAAGGGTTGTACTCATGATTTTCAATATAAGAATCTTTGCAGTATTATGAGATGGTTTTAACAAAGGAGCACATTCTCATGAATTTAGGAAACTAAAATTTTATTTAAGATATTTTAGGTGATGGTTTTATTAATAGAAAAGGATATTTTAAAAATTAAGAGATTTCTTTGTAGGTCATATACATATGGCTTTAGCTGAGCCACTTAACCTGCATCAGAAAACCAGCAACGCAACCGCAAAGGAGAGAAAAACCAGAACCAGAAGGATCTAGTACACTTAAGTGTCAGGCAGTCTAGAGTTTCCAGACAGATTAGGAGGGATATAATGGAAGGGCACCACTTTAATGCAAATAAAAGAAACAGTCTTTATAGACATTTTGCTAACGCCTTGAAACAGTCTTTATAAACAATTCACTAATGCCTTAGAGCTTTCACTAATAAGAATTTTCTGAAAAAAAGAAAGTCAAGATTATGACTGGAGGGGATTTTAAAATCAGAAATATGTTGAATTATTAATGAGCCAAACTGGTCTTTTTCATTTTCTTCCCTAATCCTAGAAATCTTCAGGGTAACTGTTTGAAGGATATTTTCTCTTTCCATCTCCTGCTTTAGGCATTCATAAATACACTTGAAAACACTATCTCGGATACCGCCCAATCAAATGACCAAGGTCACTTAGGAGACTAAATTAAACTTCTAATACATATTCACTGTTGTCATTTCAGCACATTTCAGATGAGGCTATGGAAGTGCTTGCTTTGAATGTCATCCCTGCTAGCTCTCTAATGGTTTGTCCGCCAGCTTCTTGCACATCGGATCTCAGAGCCTTGCCGAATGAAATGAAGCTATCTTGCTCAGAGTGCTTTCCTTCATACTGTATTAATTCTTTAAGATAATGCATCAAAGATTTATTTTAAATTATAGCGGAATTAGTTAAGCTCTTGAGTTACACAGTCACTCGAAATGAAACCCCATCCCCACTGTTCCATTTACTGGAGGGAAAGCTCTGGCAGGGATTATACCAAAGCACAGCTTGTTGACAACGTATGCAAATTAGGAAGACAGAGTTTGGTTTAAATGTCTGCAAAAGCAGGAATCAACATCTGCGGGAACAATTTTCAAAACTGCAATGGCATAGAAATCATTGCAAGTGGTTAGGCAGTTACAAATAGATGCCTGGCAGGCATCCAAAAATAAAATAATTCCTTTTTTCTCTTTCCAGATAAGAAGAGTCCAACTAATTTTCTGGTTCGGAATTAAGTGCTGATGATAGATTCGTTATTAATTTTTAAATCTGATGAATTCAGTTTCACCTGCCTTACCTTCTTTTTCACATCCTCTTGTAAATAGTTATATAGCACAATGAAATAGGAAAACAGCAACACTGCTGGATATAATGAGAAGCATGACAGAGTAATCAATCTACAACCTAGTTTAACTGAAGGTTGTTGTAACATGTCTTCTCAATTGTGAAATGTGATCTTTTCAAAAATGAGAGTCTCTTTAACTGAATCAGTTATCCAAATAACTATAAGTAATCTTTTCCTTTGTAAAGTACATCATTTTCAATTTTGAAAAGCATTAAGGGTGCAGGTAACAAATATAATATCTCATCAAATGAATCATAGCTATAGTCAAGAACTAATGAGATTCTTCCTTACCTGTTCTATATTTATAAACACATTTGTTGGACCTGATCAAAACAAGATCACTGATTACATAGCCAAATTCTCCATCCTCTTTCTTGCTATTTTCTTCTTATTTTATGGAATATTGACATATTATAAGATATGTATCATGCGTATAAGGCTAAAAGCTAATAAACACTAATGTGCAATATACACAGTATTGTACATAATACATCATCCATTTTAAGAATTTAAATATTTCCAACACTCTTGAAAGCCTTGTTTTTCTTCTTTGTATCTTCTTTTTCTCAGCCATATGTAAACATTGTCTTGAATTTCACTTATTTCTTTTATAGCTTGACTTCATACATATTATGCACTTCTAAACAATAGGTTGTTTAATTTTCCTCAGTCTTGGATATTTTACAAATTATAACATATGAATATAATCTTTTGCTACTAGCATTTTCTTCTATGTTTGTATCCGTATTTGTGATTCATTCATTTTCCTTGTTGTAGAACATTACAATTGTGTAAATGTGCTACAATTTATTTATTCATCATTCATTTGAATTGTTTGCAATTTTTGCCTTCTTGCAATACCAAATAAATCCAAAATGTAAAAAGCATCAAATGTATCCTCAAAATGTAACTCTATATTCCCTTCGCACCATTTGTTCACACTTTATTCAATGTGGGTAAACTCAAGTCAAATTTTGACTTGAGTCAGTGGTAAAACATCTCTCATTCCTCAGCTTGGAAACAAATGTATAAGTTAAAAATATTTCCTTCTTTCAATTCTGAACTCTGAAGATGTTTCTATACTCCTGGCAATCAAGACTTTATGAGGCTGACTGAGTAAAATTGGTTACTTCTTCTTCTCTCCCTCTGGAAACATTTAAATTTCATTTTCTACTTCTCTGCTAATTCTGATACTCTTCCCTTGTCCACTTTTCGTCTTAAAAAGTTGATGTCTCTTATCTCCTATTACTTCATCCACCATTTTCTTTGCTTTGAAGATCTATCTATCTATCTATCTATCATCTATCTATCTATCTATCCCTTTCTTGAATTTTCAAATAAAATTTCATAAAGGGGTGGTAATTTGAGGCAACTCTGAAGAGTCATCCTAACTTCAGGACTCCCACAGTATTGCCGAGGCCACCAGGAACCTGCATCATACTTCAACTTCACCTGGTGCTCTATACTATTTTCTCCCATTCTAGTAACGTTGAAGTTGATCCCTCCCTTCCTTTTCCATAGGTGTCGCTCCACTGAGCACTCCCTGCTAAATTTCCTGCACACTAATCTCTGTCACAGAGTCTGCCAGCTGGGAATCCAATTTAGGACAGTGGAAAAACATGCTCTTCCCTTCAAGTCAAGTAATATGTATAATCATTTTTCTCAAATCATTTAAAAATTTCTCTTGTAACATATTTGCATATATTTCAATAGAGAAACACACTTTCTTGTTAAATTTGAATCTCTAGGAATAAGAGTTATGCTGACCTTATATTTTTTCTTATTCATAATTTGCAGAGAACTATAAGAGACATTAGCAATTCAGAGCCAAGTTAAAAGTTGTCCCATCTCATGGAGTGAAATAAGTCAAGCAGAGAAAGTCAATTATCATATGGTTTCACTTACTTGTGGAGCATAAGGAATAACATGGAGGACATTAGGAGAAGGAAAGGAAAAGTGAATTGGGGGAAATTGGAGGGGGTGATGAACCATGAGAGACTGTGGACTCTGAGAAACAAACTCAGGGTTTTGGAAGGGAGGGGGTGGGGGTTGGGTGAGCCTGGTGGTGGGTATTGAGAAGGGCATGTATTGCATGGAGCACTGGGTGTGGTGCATAAACAGTAAGTCTTGGAACACCGAAAAAATAAAAAAATAATAAAAAATAAAAGAATTAGATCAGAGGAAAAAAAAAAAAGTTGTCCCATTGATTGAAACTCGCTCTAAATTAAAACCAAAGTCCCTAGAAAGAAAATAATCCCCCTTTAGGCATTGGACTTGTATCAGATAAGTTTTCAGGAACATACCTGAGGATTAGGCATTAACATTTGTAAGTACAGAGAAATAAGTTTTCAGGTACAATAAGTTCTCTGAAGGAACTCACAGTTATTACTTCTGTTTTCTACAATATGTTTAAAATAATCTGTATGTTTGTTGTTATTTAAGTTATATTATTTCTGTTCAGAACAGAACTACTTTGCTTCAAAATACTACAAAAATACATGATTATTGCTCTTCACTAATCAGATTCATAATTTATAGAACACTGTCTCATGTATATGCTTTTTAGTAAAAGATCTAAGAGCTCTTCTACCAAATCAGGCAAATAATGATTTGTGTGTCATTTTTATGTGAATTGTTCAGTATCTTCATGAAGGAATTCACAATCTTTTATAAAAGAATGTATATAGCTGACAAAAAAAGGAAACATAGCTGAATAAAATAAATGGATATAGTTGTAATAGCTGCGATTTACTTAGTGCCCGATTGACGCTTGGTACTGTTCTTTAAAAGTGATTCAATCCAAAGCATTTTACACTTTTCTCTATTATAAAGTAGTCAAGGAGATCCAGTTAAAAATCCAGGAATAAAGACAATTTGTATTTCTTTAAAATCTACTTAAAATAACAAAAATAATGAACAACAGAGATGAAACGAAAATACACAGAAAATAGTTTTCAATGAATCAACAAAAAAAAAAGGACTAAAATTGAAAACAGAAATTAACTAAAACTATCTAAAAAATAAAGCAAAATCTGGGCCAGAATGGAGGGGGGGAAAAAAACCCATAATGGATATCTCTATCTGTAGACCTATATCCAAGTTTATATCCATATCTCTATTGTCTATCTCTCTCTATCATCTACCTATCTACATTCACATTTTCCCTTTTTGTGAAGATAAATAGATACAGAGTTAAATATGACTAGATATAGATATGGTTATAGATATTACCTGATAGGATATAGACTTCTATATAAGAGGTTTTAGTAGTCCTAAAGGACTAATTAAAAGGTATTTTAATTACAGGTGTCTAGAGAGTGGGACCAGGTCTGGAAAGATGTTAAAACATCATTTTAATAGCCCAGTTACAGATGGTAACAAAGCAGGAAAGGGAGCTATATTAAGGGTCCCCCATATTCCCTGAGGCTTGATGATTTGCTCTCAACACTCATAGGACTCAAAAAAGCTGCTACACTCACAGTTCCAGTTTATGACAATGAATGGATACAGATCAAATTAGCATTAAAAAAAAAGAAATTAGCAAAGAAAAAGGAAAATGTACATTGCGTGAAGTACAGGAAAAGCCAGACTCAAGTTTCTAGGTGTCTCCTCCCAGCGGAGTCTCCTGGGGACACGCTGCACTCTCCTAGCAATAATGTATGACAAAAATTCTGAAATGTTGCTAACCAGGAAAGCTGGTTTCATCAACTACATTGTTAGGATAAATCTGTCTGATGAATTTTAGGTACTTATCTCTGTTTTCATGTAATTTTAATAGAATTCATTTAACTAAGTATGTGGTTTAATTTTTAATACTATCTGTGTTTAAAAACTAGCTTACATAATTCCCATAAATCTAAACATCATCATCTCTTACTAGCTACCTCCAGAGCTGTGCTGCTTTTAATTTTTGTAATTATTCTGTTTTTCTGCTGCATTCCTTTTCTGACGACTGCAAAGATGTCTCTCTTCAAACCTCACTGATATTTTTCATTTTTTATTGGGGATATTTTTCACAAATAACTTTGATTTTCAAGTTCATATGGTTTCCTCAGATTAATTCTCTTTTTTATTTTGCCATATGTTATTCATCTACTTTTTATAGTTTCCATTTTATGTGGAAATGTAAAATACAGTAAATTTGGAATTTCATTTATGGTATAGGGAGACTTCATGACATACCTTTTCATACTTTAAAAATTTTAAGTCATATGAATATATTAACTCATCAAAAATAAATTTCAATAAATATGCATATCACTGCCTCACTTTTAAAACCATCTATCTATAACTATATAGTTATTTTTATTTTATAAATATTTATTTATTTGACAGAGAGAAAGAGATCACAAGTAGGCAGAGAGGCAGGCAGAGAGAGGGGGAAGCAGGTTCCCTGCTGAGCAGAGATCCTGATGCGGGGCTTGATCCCAGGACCCTGAGGTCATGACCTGAGCCTGAGGCAGAGGCTTTAACCCACTGAGCCACCCAGGCACCCCTGATAAATATTTATTAAGTCCCTATTATGTGCCCGGTCCCGTTATAAGGGATGAAGATTCAGCATGAACAAAATTTTTAAAGCTCTGTTTCCTCATGATGAGACAAACAACATACAAAAAAAAAAAAAAAAAAAAACCAAGGAAAATATATAGTATGCCTCGTAGTGATAATTGCTATGGAGAAAATTCAAATAGAGAAAGAGCACAGGAAATGATAATAAATAGATCTTTGTTATTTGCAGATTCCATATTCGCAAGTTTGCCTACTTGCTAAAACTCATTTGTAGGGCCAAAATCAGTACTCACAATGCTTTCAAGGTCACTCTCAGGCATGTGCAGAGGGGCAAAAAAACTTGAGCCCCCTGCCTGGAGGGTTCAGTGGGTTAAAGCCTCTGCCTTCAGCTCAGGTCATGATCTCAGGATCCTGGGATCGAGCCCCACATCCGGCTCTCTGCTCAGTGGGGAGCCTGCTTCCCCCTCTCTCTCTCTGCCTGCTTCTCTGCCTACATGTGATCTCTCTCTCTCTGTCAAATAAATAAAATCTTTAAAAAAACAAAACAAAACAAAACAAAAAAACTTGAGCCCCCACCATACACATCTCAGTTGAAGTCAATAAGGTGGTATTAACACCTTCTTGTTTCCGCTTTCATACTGTAAACAAGAGTCCTTTCACGGTTTATTTAGTGCCATATTTTTCACATTTTGCACGTTTTTGTGATTTCACCATTTAAAATGGTCCCCAAATGGAGTCTTGAAGTGCTCTCTAGTATTCTAAGAACAGGAAGACTGTGATGTATTTTATGGAGAAATACAAGTGTTAGATAAGCTTGTTCAAGCATAAGTTATAGTGCAAGAGACCTCTGGTTCAGTGTTAATTAATCAGTAATATACCACAAATGAGTTGTCTTTAATCAGAAACACGTATGAAACAAAATTATGCATTGATCAATTGATGGTTATGTTGTCATTAGAGGTTCTAATGGACCTACCACTGTATTTTCTCCAGGATCCATGGTTCAGCATTCTCTGATTCAGTGTTCACAGTGACTTTATAGAATATAACTACTGCAAATTATGAGAATCAAATGTGGTACATTTGGTGATAAGTTGTCAGAATCTGAATATATTTTAATGGCAGAATCAACATGTGTTGGAAAGTTGCAATTAAAATATTTAAGAAAGAGAGTAGTAAATGTTTTAGATCTGAGAAATTAAGAAAGAATTGCCTTTGACTGAGGTAAGAAAACCTGGGGAGCAAGCCGGCTTCTAAGAAAATCATCAGTTGGCATTGAGACATTTACATTAAAGACACACATTAAATATCCAAGTGTCAATGTTGCGTGGTCACTTAAATATATCAACCTGGAGTTCATTCCATAGGTGACACTTATAGATCATGAGATTAAATAAATTGGCTAACGATGTAGGTTAGAGAAGTCCAGGGATATAATCCTGAAGCCCTGAAATATTTAGAAGTCAGAGGAACAAGAAAGAAGTCATAAAGGACAGCTTAGCAGGTCACCCACTATCACCTAGTGAAGTGCTTTTTTTAATAATTGCCTCTGCTCCTGCCACACAATTTTTCTCCTCTTTTTCGTCCATATCAGCATAAAACATGCCATAGAATACTTCAAAAAAGTGTTTTTGTTGTGACATGTCACTTTGCAATTACCTTCTCAAAGAGAATTTTTATGCTGCTCTATGTCCTCGTTTCCTGGGTCTTTCAGACCTGTGCCTGGTAGGCTTTTGTTCCTCCTATCTAACAAAAATCCTCAAGAGAATCACCAGAAACCTCCAGGCTTGGAAATCCAATGGTTATTTCTCAGTCCTTATCTTGCTGGTTTCTCAGCTGCATTGGAAACAATGTTCATTCCGTTTTTGAAATACTTTCTTCACTTGGCTTCCTGGATGGCATTTATTCCCAGTATTCCAGACCCCTAGGTTTTCTGTCTTTTCTGCTGGCCTGCTTCTTCTGGATCTCCATGTGTCCCTGTGCCACTAGACTTCTCAGTTTCACTTCTCTAAATGTTTGGATCCTACGGTCTCATCTCATGCCTCTGAATATTAATATACACTAATGATTCCTGAAGTATCTCTACAGCAATCATTTATTTCTGAATTTCTGAAGATATGGTCTTCACATATTTGACTTGAATATCAAAGAGGCACCTCAAAGAAAATCAACCCTAAAGTGACCTTGTCATTTCTTCCCCCAAATGTGCTCTTACTCTAGCGTTTTTCAACTCAGTATGCTACACTGCCATTTATAGAACTACTCGGGGAAAAAGTCCTCAGAACTATGTGTGGCTCTTCTTTCTCTCATACTGCACAGCCAGTTCAACAATCTACAGCAAAGGCTGTAGATTCTGCTTTCAAGATCAATCCAGAATCTTTTCAACTTTTTACGACCTCTGTTTTATCAGCCTCGTTTAAGCCACCAGCCCTTCTCCACCCAACTGTTGCAGTAGTTGAATAACAGCTTTCTTTGTTTCTAAACTTGCCCTTCTCCCAACATTAATTTTTCATATAACAAAGATACATTTTAAAAATATAAACTAGGTTGTGGGATGCCTGGGTGGCTAAGTGGGTTAAGCCTTCGACTCTTGATTTCAGCTCAGGTCATGATCTCAGGGTTGTGAGATGGAGCCCCATGTCAGGCTCTGTGCCCAGTGGGGAGTCTGCTTGAGATTCTTTCCTTCTGCCCTTCCCCCATGTTTGCACACTCGCTCTCTCTCTCTCTCTAAAATAAATAAATCTTAAATATTTATATAAATATGTATAAATATATATATATATATATATGCATATACTAGGTTGTGTAAAGTGTAAAGGAAGTGTAAAGCACTTCTTGCTTTAATGTCAAGTGTTCCCTGATGAAATGGCTTTTAAGAACATACACCAAAATATTTAACTAGAGCTTAATGGTATTCTAATGGCTTCTGCTACCATTCAGTTTTCCTTTGCTCACTATACTCCAACCATACTGGCCTTCTTGCAAACACTGAAAAATGCCAGTCATGAACCTGACTTAAATAATTTACATTCCCTCTATCTAAAGTGTTCTTTCTCCAAGTGTTTGTGAGATTTTTCTCTTTATTTTACTCAAGATTCTGGTGAAATGTCATCTTTCAGAGAAGTTTTCCCCAACCTACCTGTATAGTTTATATTGTCTGACTCATCCAAAGGAATGCTAGCTCTAAATGAGCAGAGGTTTCCTTTTTGACCACTCTTTATTTGGTGTTTAGAATAATGTTCTAATAATAATCGACCTTTTATAGATTCCATTTTATAAATAAATAAATAAATAAATAAATAAATAAATAAATAAATAAATAAATAAAAACCCTAACAGATCCAAAAGAAGAAACTACCTACATTTTCACAAAGAATCGTAATTATTCCTGTCGTTATTAAATATGACAAAATCACCAATTATTGGGCCCTTAAGAGTATCTTAGTTATGTGATTTAATATAGTTTGCTAAATTAAGTATATAATCTATAGTAGTCAGTTCTATGGATATTTCATTTTTAATTTTTACCTTGGAAGGTCATTTCTGGGTGTTTCCCTATCTCAGAATGCCCCCTTCTCAAAATCATTTCAATAACCACAACAAAGCCACTCCATGGTGATCATAAATTATAATGTCAATCTTAATATAATATCATTGTGAACCCATAGATATATACATGTTTAATAGGTTTCAGTCTATTGCGATTATTAGGTATTATTACATTATTATGTCCCTTTTTGGTCCAGTAGGAATCTTAATATTGTACTCTAATAGTTTCCTCAAAAAATTTCCATGAGAACAATATGTTCTGAGTTCTGCCTTGTTGATGGCTATTTGCTAAAAATTTGTTTTTCTGAATAAAAAATATTTGGATCACACTTTTCTTTGGTAACGTGAATATACTATTACATTTTTTTCTGTCATGAAGCATTGCTGTCAAAAAGTCTACTGATAATTTTATTTCCTTGTAAGTTTTGTGCTTTTTTATTTCTAGGTGCCTTAAAGATTTTTATTTTCCTCTGAGGTCGAGGAATTTTATTGAAATGTATTCCGATATTGGTTTTTTAGGGTCAATATTATCAAAACTTCAGTGTGCTCTTTTAATGTAAGTTTTTGTTTTTAGATAAGTATCTTTGTATTGTAGTTTTCAATATTTATTCTGTTCTCTTGCTTTGATTTTCTTTTTCAGTGTTCTCTGTATCTGTATTACTTCAGTGTTATCTGTCATCAGTTATAGCTCCTTTTACCCGTGAGTTTTCTTTGCCTCTTGCCTCTTTTCAATACATGCCACTTTCTTCCTTTTCTTTTTTTTTTTTAAGATTTTACATAATCTCTACACTACCTAGGGCTCAAACTCAAGACCCCGCAGTCAAGAGTCATGCACTCTACCAACTGAGTCAGCCAGGTGCTCCATGCAACTTTCTTTCTAATCCTCCTCCTCCTCCTCCTCCTCCTCCTCCTCCTCCTCCTTCTTCTTCTTCTTGCTTTTCAAATTTTTCATTGTATTTTCCTTGTACTTTCTGCTTCTTTTATTGTATTAAGAATGGCATTTGTTTTCTTCAGTGTTTCCTCCATTTTAATAACTCTCAAATGTTTTTGTTTCTATTTCTAATTTTTTTCCTCAGTCCTGTCACTTTATTTCCGAGTTTATGTGATTCTGATTGGTACTGTATTTTCATGTCTCATGTCATTTTGATAATGTTTTCATTATTTCTTTTGAAATAGTTATAATTTAGTTATAATTTTGATCTAACATTTTGGATGATTTTGTGGCACATTTTTATGGGTACAGTTTTTGGCAAGATTTCACTGTCTGAATGGATATTATTCTGTTCTTTTTTTTTTTCTTTTCTTACAATTTTATATGGGACTTGATCTTGATTTTTTTTTGCTTATTTATTATGAGAAGTTGGTTTCACTGATTTTTTAGGATAGCTTTTTTAATTTCACAGAACTCTTTCTTTTGTGTTTTGGGTAGTGCTCAAAAATATAACTGCTTGAGATTTTTCCCGTGGTATTCACCTCCACCACTTTGGTCTAAATGTTCTCTTTCCTTGCCTCTGTGGTCTCTGCCAGTAAATTTCACTTCCAGCAGATTCTTTTCACTGTTAAAGGTTGTTGTCAGTGTGTGTCTCTATCTTAGAAGGAATTCTGGTAAGCCAAACTTGTGAGCATATGGGGCTAGACTGCTCATTCCTCCTTATGATAGTACTCTTGCCTTGCCCATATTAGGGAACAGGGGGGGAATGCCTCCTGGTTTCAGGTTCTTTTCTCAAATTGGCTTCCTATGCTTTCCGGTGAATACCTGTTGGTTATTTTGAAGATTTCCTTTTCTCAACCCAACACATGCCAGCATATTGCCTCTTTAATTTACCTATATAGAAAAATAACATCATGTAGTCTTGTAGCTGTTGGAAGTCTGTTCATACCTCCTTCTATTGGGGGTTTTATAGGGATATCTTGTTACTTAGTTTTGTTGTAAATGCATTCCATGGGCTTCTTGATTTTGTTTTCTATTGGTTCTGTCCATTTTTATGTGGGGTTTTAGAGAGACTGGTAAACGATGCTCTTCCCACAGCTGTACTTCCAGAAACTTTTCATTTATTTTTTAAACATCTGTTTAATTTAGGTATTTTTATCCTCTTCCTTTGGAAAGGAAAACTTCATTCATCCAATATCTTATAACAATGAAGTAGTGTCATTATAAAACTATTGTTCTTTAAAACATAATATTGACTTCCCTCTTCTAATACTCCAAATTATCTGTGGAAAACTCCAATTTTGGAAGTAATGGTAAGAGCAGAGTGCTTAGATTATATGAATCTTATACCCTTGCAAAGGAGATTTGGAGAGTAACTTTTTTTTTTCTTTCCATATTGGATATCCCAGTATATGGCATTTCCTTCCAAATGTCACTGATAATGTAAGATAGGGCAATTTATTATAGCTACACTAATACCCATTTTAGTATATATTACTGAATTCAACCAAATTTTGGGGAGAATACACATACCAGAAGTACCCAAAAGCTCAAGTTAATTATTTTATACATATCATATACCTTCTAGTAATCTCATTCTCTGTCTGTTGCATTAACCGATTTTAAGCATTTCAATAAACAAATGGACCTGATTAGACAATATTAATTGTTATATTTTGTTTACATGTAGAATTTTTCATTTCAATGTCATTATCTCTATAAGAAAGCATTATTGTGGGTCAATAGGAGTACAATATTAAGCATATGATTTTGACATCCTCTGTGATTGACTACCATCACTCTTTAGGTTTATATAATTCAAGCAAATTCAGTTATGCTTACATTTAGTGTTTTGTTTCTTTCCATCTAAAGTGCCTCTTTCTTATTCCTTCATAGTTTCTCCTAGATTTATTAATTGCGCTTTTCTATTTCTATTAGATATTAGCCATTTGCTATTTCTGTAAACCACATATTCTCTCTAGTCAATACAGAGCACTCAATATATACCATACCTAAATTACAATAACATTATAGATTGGAGTAGTAGGTCTTGCATTAGTGTGGATTTGTTTCAACGTTCCTCAGATTAGCAGAGAAATTCTTTGAAAGAAGTAGGTTAGATCCTTCAGAAAAAGGCCAAAGACTTTTTAAACAATTTCCTAGTATTCAAGTAATTTCTAGTCTCTGAAGCTTTACCTAAATTCCATTGATTGCAGAATAACGTGTTTCAAATTAGGAAAAAGACTTCTGTCCTTCCCAAAGGGAAGATAATAGCAACCTTTAGGAATTAGTCACAGGGGATATTACCTTGTGAGATGAAAACATCACATGGTGGCCTAATATAGAAAACATGTATACCACAAATATTAAGATGTCACATGCAACATTCCTAGAAACAAGATATGATGTATTCTGTATGCTTAGTTCACATTCATTCATTTTCTGTACTCCATTCAAAAATATATGAATCAATGCAGATTTCTAAGGCTTTAAAAATATGTATAAATTGCATGAATGCACACAAATACAATTCCTACATTGGTTGTGAATTTCATAAAATATAAGTCTATGTCTTCAAAGACCAAGAATGTGGTTTTCTTTCTTAGAGAGAAAATAACTTTCAATCCATTCTAAGTCAATAAGTACATTTAATCCATGCATAAACTCTCAGTTTCTTTAGATCTGTAGTCTACTTATTCCTTTAAGAATTTGATGAAGTTTTAATCAGTTTAACATCTTTGAAAACCTGGATTTCAGTTGTGTCTCTGTGGGAAATTACTTAAGGATTGTTTAAGATTGCCTTAAGAGTCTCATCACACTGCTGGTTTACTCATCCCTGCTATTTATAGTCACACACTTTAAAAAAAAAATTAACTGTGGAACCCTTGCAGAACTTCTCATTTCTAAACAAGTCTCCAGGGAGCAATAAAATGTTATTAGATAAAAAATCCATTATGAGGCATACTAGATGAATATTGTAGAAGAACAACACATTTTTTTCATCGTCCATGGAACAAGTTCGGGCAAGACAATGCCCTAAAATAAGCAAATGCAGAATTTGACTGGGAAAAATCTTTTTCCATATGTGTATTTCAGATATCTATTGCTGGGTAACAAAGCACTCAAAAATTCAGTGGCTTAACACAGGGATAATTTATTATTTCTCACAATGCTGTGGTTGATCATGTGGAGGGCAGTTATCCTCCACATGTCCTATCTGAGATGGGCAGTTGTCCTCCACATGTCCTATCTGAGATGACTTCCGTGGCTGCACTCAGATGGGAGCTCAGTGTGGGTTGGGGCATCCAAGATGACCCCTCTTCCCCCAAGATCTCTCTCCACATAGGCTCCCACATTTAGTAATTGCATCAGAGCTTCTTAATAGCATGGCAACTGAATTCCAAAGACAGTTTTCCAAGAGGGTAAGCTTTTGTGTGTGTTTACATTATACGTTGCTTGCATCACACTTGCTAATCTCTCATTAATCAAACAAGTCTCTTGGTCAAACCCAGGATCAGTGTGGAAGGGGTTTACACAGAGGAGTGAATGCCAGGGATTATTGCTCCTTGTGGGCCATAATACAGGTCTATGCTGTGTATGTATGTGTGTGTTTAAAAATAAATTACCAAAATATATCAGGATAACTAATTAGATAGAATATATATACTTATCATTTAATTTATGAAACTTACATCCACTAAAAATTGTATTACTATTTTTCTCTTAGTTTGATAGCTAACATTTTAATTTTTCTTAAAAGTCCTTAAAGAGTGGAATTAAGATTTTTAAAAAGTCCTTTAAATTTGTTTCTTATGAATTCTAAGTTGGAATATCTACCCTCTCCGTGTCTCTATTTCATAATTATTTAAGTGAATTTCTGTGATGATTAATACATTAAAACTGTGGCCAATGACTGTTCATACTGTGTACTCCAAAGAGTGCTGCATCCAAAGGGGCACAATTCTCATGATACAGATATGTATTGCTTAAATGTTCTTATATTTCAATATAAAATTATGCCCAAGCATGAGCAATTTATAAATTTATAAACTTTGTGGCAGATAGAAATGAACTATCTTGTGTCAATGAAATCAATATCTTGAAATAATTTTATGAAATTGGAAAGTGTTGTTATTATTAGCTTAAGATCATTGAAAGTGTGAGTTTGCTAATCAAAATTCCAATATTGATTAAGCATCACTGACAATAAAATACAGAAGGAGCTACTTTTCCTAACCATGCAGATCACTGAGTACATTATTTACTGAATTATATTGCTGTATCACATTTATAATTTATTTTGTTTTGTACCAAAAGTTTCATTATGACACAAAAACAATGGCTAACAGATGTTTACCATGAACTATTTTAAAAACAGAAATTGAGATTTCCATGTTACTATATACCAATTATATCAGGATTGTTTAATTTTTTATGGATTTTGTAATTACATGTATTCATTCTTTACATTTTAAAAGCTTATTACATATTAGTTAAAATGTTACAAATTCTAATATAGTGTTTTATAGAGTTTTCCCAAGTGTTAGAAAATTTTTGTTTAAAAAAGATTATTGGGGTGCCTGGGTGGCTCAGTCGGTTAAACATCTGCCTTCGGTTCAGGTCATGATCCTAGCATCCTAGGATGGAGTCTTGCAAAGGGCTCCCTGCTCAGTGGGGAGTCTGCCTCTCACCCCATCCCTGCCCTCTTATACTGTCTCTCTCTCTCTCTCACTATGCACTCTCTCCCAAATAAATGAATAAAATCTTTTTAAAATATTTTTTAAAAAGATATCAATATTAGAAAATAGAAAATGGGAAAATAGAGGAAAATAAAAAAAATATTTAGTCATTGCATATTCTTTTAGAAAATGGAAAAGTCACTAGAAAAATCATAAAGAAAATGTTTCAGTTCTATCTGTTTCAGTGGAAGGAAACACTTGTGGAGCAGAATATGAATTTTACTTCTACTTTCAAGTCAGTTCAAATTTGTTTAAAAAACACACATAGGAAAGAAACCTGGAGGAATTAGTTTAATCAAGTGAATTTTATGACAGTTTAGATACTTTGCCTTATAACACTATGCACTCTTATTGGAAATTTTTCATCTTTTAAGACATTTCAACTTCCCAACGAATGGTACAAATAGGAGGTTGTCTAAACTTATTTAGTCCACCAATTATTTGAAATGGTAAAAAAAAGGTAGATGCTAATTATTCATTCTAACTTTAGTAATTTGGTGTTATTTCTATATCATAAATCTACTGGAGATGGAAAGTAAAAATGAAGAAATATCAGAGGTTACAAAGTTTGGCAGCATTTATCACACATCCATAGCAAGCCCTCCTCAATACCCACCACCAGGCTCGCCCAACCCCCACTCTCTCCCCCTCCAAAACCTGCAGTTTGTTGCTCAGAGTCCACAGTCTCTCATGATTCTTGTGGTCATTTATGAAGCCTAAGTTTATACTGGAAACAAAAGACCCAAGAAACTTTTGTAAGATTGTAGAAAGATGAAATGGAGAACATAAATAGCTTAACAACTCAAAGTATAGACTGAAATTCAAGGTCTTCTGCTAAATTTAAAAAACAAACAAACAACTTTGTTTTCAAAACCAAGCATAATTTTTATTCTTTTAGGAGCTGAATTACAAAGTCTATTGAACTGATTGCCTTGCCATGCCTTTATATGAGTGTCTAGGTAACAATTGGGAGAGTGGAATGCTGATAATTTGACAATGGATGGTATTTATGAGAAAATGTGAAAGATGAATGAGAATCTACTGAAGTCCCCAACACTGAATGACCCTTTGAGGTTGAAGGAGTCCTTTCCATGTGTAAGTCCATTCTTCATTGTGTAAAGACTCCTTAAATACTCGTCTGAGAGAATCACTTTGTGAGGAAAACCATGTCATACTATTGTCCACCCTGACAATCCTCCTTTTCCCCACACATTTATCTAAAGTCAAAATCTGTCTTATTATAAAATTATATTAGCAAACCCCAGGAGGGAAAATAAGCAACAAAAAAAAATGAATGATAGAAGTAGCAATTTATAGGGCGCCTGGGTGGCTCAGTGGGTTAAAGCCTCTGCCTTCGGCTCGGGTCATGATCTCAGGGTCCTGGGATAGAGCCCTGCATCAGGCTCTCTACTCGGCAGGGAGCCTGCTTCCCCCTTTCCCTCTGCCTGCCTCTCTGCCTACTTGTGATCTCTCTCTCTCTCTCTTTCTGTCAAATAAATAAATAAAATGTTTTAAAGAAGTAGCAATTTATATCTTAAAAAAATTGATGAATATGTATGGAGAAAATATGTCCTTAATAGTTAAATGAAAGAACAAAAGTTTAACTGGACTCAAGTTCTGAATATAGAGGCAAGATACCAGAGACTCTCAATTTACCAAGTTGACTAGCTGGGAGAAATTATAATTGCTTGCCTCATTGGTTGATAGATATCTGTACTTAATTATGGCCTATAATAAATGAAGGTAAGATATCAGAAGTAACTTGTTGTAATACCTGGGAAGAAATCTAAGGTAGGGAGATAGGACTATGGACTGATATTATCAGATGTAATTCAAATAATTCTTTTTTTGTATTGTCACTGGAAGGGCCCAGGAAATACTTCTATTATCGAGGGATTAAAAAATAAATCACTGAAGTGAGCATTTGTGTTTTGAAAAGCCACGCACGGATGTTGTTGGTAGTCTGAGAATGCAAGTACGGTGTCGCAGTTGAAATGGACTCAAGGTTCCAAAATACATATCTGAATGTTGTGATAGAGGCAAAGGGGAAGAACTATTCTAATATATATATAATAACTATTATATATATAACTAATTTATAGTTAATATATAATATATAAAAACTATATATAATATATAACTAATATATTATATATAATATATGATAAATATATGTAATGTTATATATAGTTGATATTAATATTAGTTAATATATAATAACTAATATAATAACTATTATAATAGTTGATATTTGATCAAATATCAAATTTGATATTATTACCATGGGTAGAAGATACAATAATCAAAATAGGGTCATCAGCGCGAAGATTGGTTGCAGCTAAGTATTCATGAAATGCCAGATAAGCAGCACACTAAAGTTAAGAAAGAAAATTTCTAAAGAAGATATGGCCCATATATACAATGGAATATTATGCCTCCATCAGAAAGAATGAATATCCAACTTTTGTATCAACATGGACAGGACTGGAAGAGATTATGCAGAGTGAAATAAGTCAAGGGGAGAGAGTCAATTATCATATGGTTTCACTTACGTGTGGAGCATAAGGAAAAACATGGAGGAGATTGTGAGAAGGAAAGGAAGGGTGAATTAGGGGAAATTGGAGGGGGAGATGAACCACGAGAGACTGGACTCTTAGCAACAAACTGAGGGTTTTGGAGGGGAGGTGCGGTTGGGCGAGCTTGGTGGTGGGTATTGAGGAGGGCACGTATTGCATGGAGCACTGGGTGTGATACATGAACAATGAATCTTGTAACACTGAAAAAACAAAATAAAAGTATTTGGGGGAAAAAAATTTCTAAGCAAAGAGAAGTCTGATGTGAGTCCCAGGATACTGGGCCAATGTCAGCCATTCAATCTGCCCAGAGTCAGTTCATAAATAAAAACCCTTCAAGGAAATAGAGTTTTTCTCTTGAAGCAAAGCCCTACAAACATTGTAAGTGCACAGTGTAAATTTCCCTTCTAGCCTTTCCTACATGTTTCTTTTTAGTATCATTTACCAAGATAACTGCAATAGATAAGGAAAAGCTTCGGACAATATAGAGGTTAACATGCACTGGCTCTAAGTTTATATTGTTTCCTGAGGAAAATGATATCTCTGCTGTTCAGAATAAGAAATAGAGTAGCCAAGAAATAAATGGAGATGCTTATTTTATCCAAATTTGCTTCATCGTAGGTCAGTGGAAAGAAAACTTTCTTCAGTTCCAGAGTGTAATGGCAGAATAATTACATTAGTAACTTGACCCCTAAAGTAAGGTCTATATTTTTGCAACAAAGTCTAAGTAGAAGGTCATAGAATTATCTTTCCCTGTAATAGAAAGAAACAAAAAACAAACCACATCTCTGAAGAAATTATGAAGTTAACTACCATCATCAAAGCCTTGAGAGAAACAAGGTTGGTGATTCTTATCAAATCTCCATTAACATGCCAGTTTTGCGATTATTAAAAACAGATTGATGTAGCACAATGACAATGAATTATTGAAACCTTAATCAGGTGGTGACTCCAATTACACCTGCTCTTCTAGGTTTGGTTGTTTTTAGGAAAACAAATCACCTCAATCAATCGCGGGCATGAGGAATATTAACTACTTAACTGCTAAATGTTATTTTTCTGTAAGTCAATTAAAAAGGAAGGTGAGTACTTTTTCCACCAAGCAAAGACACTGTACTTTTTTACCTTCTTGCCATAGAGCTGAGTCAGCTTGCTGGTCCTGTGCCAAAACCGAGTCCATAGGGACTTCGATTTTTTTCACCACGTCAGAGTTCATTCTGCCAGTCCACAAGAAGAATGACATAGTAATGGTATCAGGTACCTCAAATCTACTGGTCAGATAAAAGCATGCCAAAGAGTAGGAGAAGAAGCTCATGCAATTATGCAGGTACAGCAAAACATTCCTTGACTTTAGAGGGCATATAATTTTATGCGCCTATTAGATAATATCAAATTGTGTTGACTATATATGTATTAATTTGATTTTAATAGCTATGTTTTATCCTAAGAAAAAGCAGTTTTAATTTCCCCAGTTAACCAACATATAATGTCAAATTGCAAATGAAACTCTACATTTTTAATGTAAAAGTAGACAATTACGTTTTCATTTTTTGTGAAAGTACTCTGCATGTATTTTCCATCATTTATCTTAGCTTATGGCTTTTCACCTATAGAATTAGAGGAGTTCTTTCTGTATGCAGAACACTAAACTTCTGTTGTTTATTTTATTGGGATATCTTGTCAAATTTGATACTTTCATGAGTGTTTTTAATATATCTTTTGATGAGCAAAAATAAATTATTAGTTTTAATGTTGTGGAAAATATCAGTGATTTTTCTTTTAATTCGGGTTTTTACATCTTGTTCAGGAAATTCTTCCCTATTCTAATGCAGCAAATATTTTCTCAAATACTTTCTTATAGCATTTTAAGTTTTGCTTTATTGGTTAAATCTCGATCATCCTGGACTTGATCTGGGATAGAAGGTGAATCTAGAATTTATTGATATTTTTTGTTTTCATATTTTGCGGCTCTATTTACTAAGAGCTGGTTAATAATAATATATAATAATAATATATAATTATATAATATAATATAATACATAATAATATATAATATAATAAATAATATTATAATAATAATAACTAATAGCTGGTAGTAATAATAACTAGATAATAATCATGGGCTGCGTTTAAGATGGCAACAACTATCCTGTCAATACTCCTTTAGGAATGTCTTCTTGGGCTTTGTGTTCTTCTAGGGAAGTTTTAGTATCTGCCTACCAATTTCTAAGAAAAATTCTGTATTTTTCATAAAACCTTTGTTGAAATATAAATCTGCACATAAATCTGTTGTTTGATGAATTTTCACAATGTAAACACATTCTCTGTGTGTACCACACCAAGATATAAAATAATACATTATCAGTACCCCAGGAGACCCCACATTATCACTGTTAAAAGTAACCATCACCTTGAATTTTAATAGTATAGATTAGTTTTGCATATTTTTGTATTCTTTATAGGATAGAATCTCACACAGCATATGTACGTCTGTGCCTGATTTCTTTTACTCGACATTGTTTTGGTATTATATTTCTATCTTTCACATTGCTATAAAATACCCTATACATGAATATAGCTCAATTTTAAAAGTCATTTTACTGCTGATGGACACTGAGAGTGATTTGATAGCTGGCCTGTATAAATAAAGCTTTTGTGAATACTACTGCACATTTATTTTGGTGAACACATGTATGAAATTCTGTGAATATGCAAGTAAAAGTGAAGTATGCTCAACTGTTTTTGAAAGTGGTTATAACGGGGGCGCTTGGGGAGCTCAGTCAGTTGAGCACACAACTCTTGGTTTCAGCTCAGGTCATGATCTCATGGGTTATGGGATTGAAACCTAGGCTGGGCTCCGTGTTCCAGACTCAGTGTGGAGTCTGCTTGAAGATTCTCTCCTTCTGCCCCTCTGTCCACTCTCTCTTTAAAATCAATCAATCGATCAATCAATCTTAAAGAAAAAAAAAAAAAAGACTAAGGGTGCCTAGGTGGCTCAGTTGGCTGTGTGCCTTCAGCTCAAGTCATGATCCTGAGGTCCTGGGATCGAGTCCTGCATCCACTGGGCTCCCTCTGCCTCTCATGAACAAATAAATAAAATATTTTTTTAAAAAAAGATTGAAATTATTTTAAAAAAAGAAGAGGAAAGAAAGTGGTTATAACAGTTTATACAATGATGCTGAAAGTATCAGAGGCTCTACATTATCATCCACACTTGGTATTGTCTACTGTCTCCATTTTAGCCATTCTGAGGGTTATCTTATGAGGTTTTAATCTGTGGTTTTTTTGATAATTAATAAGGAAGAACACTTTCTCAGATATAAAATGGACATTTTAGTTTCATTTCTGGTGAAGTGCCTATTAAAACTTTATATTTCTATTGGGTTGTCTGTCTTTTTCTTACTGATACGGGAGGTATTTATGTGTTCTGGATAATCTCTCCTTATTAGATAGATGCATCAAAATAAACTATTCTCACATTAAAGACCAGAATGCCTGAACTTACTTTAGCATCTCTCAGTTATAGGCCAAAACTATTTTTGACATGCTATCAAAAATGTCCCCTATTAATGTTTAGGGTTTATACAATGATAATATTTTTGCTCAAGGTCATAGGATCAAAAGAGCTTTATATCGATCAGCATAAGCTTGTGAGGAGAATCCTTGGATCTGTCAACTTTTTAAATACTTTCACGGTTCTCTAAAAGAATATTAACAGAAAATATTTGAGAGATAAATTCTTGCTTTAAATGTTTCCTACTTAGGGAATTAGCAGCCATATGCAAGTGTGTTTTTAACACACAGAGAGACCAGGGAGGAAAGAATTATTTAATAGGCCTGAACCTGAGCAATTGAATGGACCTGGCAAAAACAAATAAAAATTAGTGATCCTTTTCAATGAAAGGATATATTTGGGGCCCCTGGGTGGTTCAGTCATTGAGCATCTGCCTTCTGCTCAGGTCATGATCCCAGGCTCCTGGGATCAAGCCCTGCGTCACATCAGGCTCCCTACTCAGCGGGAAGCCTGTTTCTTCCTCTCCCACTCCCCTTCTGTGGTCGCTCTCACTGTCTCTCTCTCTCTGTCAAATAATAAATAAATAAAATCTTAAAAAGAAATAATGGTTTATGTATGATCAAGTCCAGAAACCCAAGTGAGACCATCATGTGATCATGGAAGCAAATACACGGCCATCTATTTATATCCTAAGGAGGAAAATCAAGATCGTGACATTAACTTGTAATAGACCAACAATAAAATGTTGGAGGCAAAGGAAATTTTTAAATTTTCTTTAGAGTCTACATATCTAAATACATTGGATTTTTTTTCATTTATGAGTACTGTTTTTCCCATGCTTTATTCAGTTACACACTTAAGTAGACAAAGGAAAACTGAAAACACATATTTACACAAGCTAGTTTTAAAGGAATGCTGCTCAAATGATCTTCCTGATCCAGCCCTTACCTACATCATTGCATTTATTCCTCATTTCACTGGCCTTAAATCCCCCAAATCATAACATTCTGGGCTTCTATTAAAGACAATCTGCTGTTTTTTACCTTCTCATCTGATCTTCATGTGTGGAAACTCCTTCCTGCCTTTCCTGTCCTATCCAATCACTCTATTTATTAAACTTTTTGGATCCCTTTCCCACCAAAAGAAATGACCGGTGATTCTTTTGTGTTTTTGTTATATTCTCTAATATCTCAGTCATATCACTTGCTATTTTATTGTATGTGCTTATTTATATGGCTTCTTTATTATTGTCTATTCCAAGACATGTCTCAGCAACTGATTGGGGTACACCATTCTGGAGTCTATTCTAATGTAGAAGAAAATGATTCCTGGCTTAGTATTTAAGGTGACACATGAAAGAGTTGAAGAAAATGAGATGTATCTAAAAACCAAGCTCTAGTTAGCAGATTTTGTGTTGAATTTGCAGCCAACAGTTCAGTTGTCTGGCCAGGACCCAGGTTTTTGCATGGTGGCAAGGAAAATAAGCTATAAGTACATTTAAATAGTCTACATGAAATACATACTCTACAATATACTATGTGAGAGTACATGGATTGCCTTCATTGATCTAAGAAGAGTATATAATGACTTATTATTAGCATTACCCATATTAGTAGCTCAGCTCAATGAAACATTAGTATAAATATGGAGGATCTGGTGCCAGCGCCTACCCCGTTACCTGTAGCAACAATACAACAACTTTACCAGTGTTCTTGGCATCTGCAGGTATCAGTGACAAACCTCACTATAGGAATATAAAGTTGGAAGTATGGAAAAAAAGAAAAATACAGCCACCTTGTAGTAATCTAGAGCTGTAAGTCAGAGCTGTGTTAAGGAGCTGTGCACACATCTAAAATTTGTTTGTATTTATGTTTATATTATATTTTTATTATTGCTCTGTCAGCTGGTTTAATGTTAGGTTTTATCATAGAGGTGACGGAGGGACACTGTAAGGTCAGACCAGGAGGAAAGGACTTCATGTCCTGATTCAGTCAGGTTTTGTGCTTTAATTTCTTTGGCACAGCTGCCAATGGATCAGTTTGCTTGCCTCCTCCTGTGTGTTTCTCGACTGCCCAGTGGGGCATTATTGCCTACTGATTATGGCCCAGACCTTGGTCAAGTTTCTTTGCTAATAGCTCGTGCCTGTTTCTATGCAGTCATACCCTCTTCAGTGAAGTCTAAAGCTCAGCCTCAGTGGAAAATTCCTATTCTAAGTTCATTCTTCTGTCTTTATTTCCTTTTCATTAGCTTGATTTTTGCATTTGCTATTTCTTCACACCCTAGAGAATTTTTACCCCCTTTAGAAGTTAATCAAATGTACTAATTTATAGTTCTTCATATTAAATATTTTCAGCTCCTATTATTGCTGCGATATCTCTTTCCTGACTGGACCCTGACTTACACATTCATAGGTTTTGCTGTTGCTTTTTTTAATTTTAGTAACTGTGCAGTTTACCTATAAAGTACAGAATATATATACATCAAAACAAATTCTTGATATCATGGACATTATCGTTTAGAGTGAATCTAAGTCAAACTTCAATAGAAGTTTATATAAAGAAAATATGAAGCTTAAAATGATAGAGGAAATATATAAATGTGAAAAATTCATAAAGGTTGTTTTGAAATGAGTGAACTTTAGGAAACCCTAGACTTGATCATTCATATTTTACAAGAACGCCATGCAAACTTTCATTTATTTAAAATTAGTTTTCAGTTTGCCAATGAATCAGTTTCTATAAAAAAAGCTCCCTATACCAACTAAATTGTTTATGGAAAACTACCTTCAAAATATCATGGCTACTATTACTAACCAACATTTAGAAGCTATTGCTACAGACTGAATGTCTTTTTGACCTGAAAGTTATGGACTGGACGTAAGAGAAAAAAATTCTGTTGCTTAAGACAGAAGTCAGTTTGTGGAGGTCAAGTTTTAAATAAAATTGGCTCTCAATAAGAATAAGATGCCAGTTAATTCCCACACATTTAAAAGTGGATTTCTAGGTTCATTGGTAGTTTAGCACTGGTCATGAATACATAAGGGAAATTAGGGACAGGAAGTAGGTTATCTCACTTCTCCAGAACCATGAGAGCTGAGACCATGCATTCTAGTTTTTAGTTTAGAAAGCATATTAAAAAACAAAAATAAAAAGATTAGGAAAAAGAAAATGTATTAGCAATACTTTTAATTAAAAAAAAACCTTTTAAAACATTATTTGAATGGGTTTACTTAATTTTGGGAACATATCATTGGATTACAACCAACAATATTTTATTATTTAGTAATTCTGTGTTGTTAAATTAACTGTTAAATTAACATTTGTTAAGTAGAGCCCTGGAGTGTGGGATGGTGAGCCCCTGTTCAACAAATGGATACAGGGAATTGAAATAGAGAAGGTTCTGGAGGAAGTAGATAGTAGGTCTCAAAGAGCCGCTTGGGGAAGGAAGGGAAAACTGAAGGGGGGGTGGGAATCAGAGAGGGAGACAAACCATGAGAGGCTATGGACTCCAGGAAACAAACTGAGGGGTTCAGAGAGGAGGGGATGGGGGATGGGGTAACCAGGTGATGGGTTAAGGAGAGCACGTGTTGTGACGGGCACTGGATGTTATATGCAACTAATGAGTCATTGAATATTTCATCAAAAACTAATGATACACTGTATTGTGGCTAACTTAACATAATAAAATAAGTATTTAAAATCCTAAATATGTAGCTGACTTAAAAATTGACATCAATAAGACCACCAAAACAATAACTGAGTACCCTAGGAATATATTAATAGGTTTTCTTCAAGTTTACGTCTCTCAAAGAATCCAATTTTAGCATAAACATCATTTTACTATTTGGAATATAGAGTAGTCTTTCTAATAACCATATAACACAACCCTGCCAGATTTACATAATAAAGCATAAGAGAAAAAATAATGTGAGTCAAGTAGACAGTTTCAAATATAAAATGCAAACAAAATCTTAAGACTATTCAATATCCTTGAAATTATTCTGTCAGTCAGTCAAAGATGTTAGAGGTCAAGGTTATAAGCATGGATGATACAAAACAGCATGCCAGTGTGATGCCACATACAAGCTCAGACTACCATTGGTAATACAAGAGAATCTTTAATATCTGAATTGGAAGAATGATTAGATTCAAACAATGAATATGACACTAAAGAGACAGAGACATGGTATTGTAAGAACAAATGCATGCTATTGTTGGTTATGAAAATTTAGTAGATATTAATATGTTGAATTAATTTTCCTTACAGTTTATATTAATGGTATATCTTAAAACTGATGATGATTTAGAAGCAAAGAAATACAGGAACTCTCCCTTTTCCTTAGCAATATTCAATCAGTTCTTTGTTTGTTTCTCTAAAGTTAAATAATTCCTCCAGCACAATTTCCATTAATCTAACTAGAGGGACTTTTACTGTATTTCAGGGGACTCTAGTACTGATAAGAAGCAGCATAAAAGTAGTATCATATCTCTGCCACTTTTATCTTGTTTATATTGGCTACATTTTATTCCAGGTAACTGACATTCTTTTGGCCACATTAACTAATTCTATAGCTCTGATGAGCAAAATCTTATCTATATACAGGTACATTGTCTTTTATTTCAAAAAGTTATGTTAAGTAGCCAAAATGATACTTGTGACTTTCTTAAATGTCAGACAGCAGTAGCTTTTGAAATGAAACAGAGTAGCCTTCACACTATGCCGGGCCTCCCAATGGGGTTTTTCTGATGACATATTAACGACGCCATTATGCCTCCTAACTTCCAGGTTTCTGAAATCACATACCAAGTATTTCACAATCCAATCCTTCACGGCAATGACTGCAAAGAGAAGATTATAGGAATACTGCTATATGCTGTCTAACCAGTAATTAAATCTCTCTTAAAAATGAGTAGTGCATTTTTAATAGTTTCACCGGTTTCATGAACAACATATGTTCTTTTAAGCAAGAGCTCATCTTTCATCAACACCTAAATTCACACCAAAGCTCAGTGGCTTTTTTCAGTTGGAAGCCTACACATTATATCATCCATCATCCTGGCACAGCAACGGTAGTGGAACAGAAGCATTAACCTGTCACAGTGTGATTCAGGAAGGAATGTGGTTTTCAAAGGAGCCTCAGCTTGGCGACCAGATCAGAGCTATAAAGTGTGGGGGTATGTGTTTGTATGTATACAAATGAATCCCGAACGGGGCCTTAAAATTCACATTGACAAAAAATCTCAGACTATGGGGGAAATAGCTTGGAGCACAGATGAATGTTTAAGTAACTTAAACTTTTACTAACAAAGCTCATTCTTTATTCTGTATCCTGTTCTTCTTTTGCTTAGCACATTTCTATGCACATGAGAGCCTTGGGCTAATTTCTACAGTTTATATGCAGACAAGGAAACTAGTCTCACAGATGAGTAATAACAGTTCCACAGACAAAGGCAGCCTAAGGTGTGCATGCAAAGGGGAAAACCATCCTTGGGACATGCAGTAATAATATCCATTATTTCAGCCCAGCTATGGGGCACTTTTGTTCTATAACAATCTGAATGTGTAGTGAACTGTGGAAGGGTGTCAGGTGAAACTAGTTTTGATGTACCTGCATGATTATTGATAGAGCATGCTGAGTATTACTACTATCTGGGGCCAAGAAACTGAACCATGAAGCAACTGCTATGGTTAGAATCCTGGGCCTACCACTTCCTAATTATATGGCTTGGACAATTATAGGAACTTGTACTTAAGTTCTCTATGCCTTTGTTTCCCCCTCATTAAATTAGGAATAATATCAGAATCTACCTCACAAAGCTATGGAGGAGGTTATGTAGTTTTCTTTCTTGAACATAAGGCATACAATCCACTAAGCTCAAACTCACCAAATGGGAGGCAAAAATAATTTCAGTGCGTTATTTTGTGTAAAAGTCTTTCCCTTTCCTGGTCACTAGGTCCTTGGATCTTAGGTATGGGGAGGTATTTAGGGTTAAATTTTGTCCCCCAAAGGTACATTGAAATCCCAACCTTGGGGCACCTGGGTGGCTCAGTGGGTTAATCCTCTGCCTTCAGCTCAGGTCATGATCTCAGGGTCCTGGAATTAAGCCCCGCATCGCATCTGGCTCTCTGCTCAGCAGGGAGCCTGCTCCCCCTCTCTCTGTCTGCCTCTCTGCCTACTTGTGATCTCTCTCTGTCAAATAGGTAAATAAAATCTTAAAAAAAAAAGAAAAGAAAAGAAATCCCAATCTTGAGGAGCACCTGGGTTGCTCAGTTGGTTAAGCAACTGCCTTTGGCTCAGGTCATGATCCCAGGGTCCTGGGATTGAGCCCTGCAAGGGGCTCCCTCCTCGGCCCGGAGCCTGCTTCTCCCTCTCCCACTCCCCCTGCTTGTGCACGCTCTCTCTCTCTCTGTCAAAAATAAATGGAAACTTAAGAAAGAAAGAAGAAAGAAAGAAAGAAAGAAAGAAAGAAAGAAAGAAAGAAAGAAAGAAAGAAATTCCAACCCTGAGCACCTCAAAATATGAACTTTTTTGGTAATAGTTTCTTTTCTGATGTAATAAGTTAAGATGAGGTCATACTAGGATAGAGCGAACTTTAACTCAGTATGACTGGTGTCCTAAGAAAAGAAGAGACGTGAAAGGAAGGAAGAAGGCCACATGAAGATGGGGTCAGAGATTGGAAGTATGCTCTCATAATTTTTTTTCTTCTCTATTTGCTTTTTTTAACAAGCAAAATAATAATTAAAAAACAACACAAGAACAACAACCTTAAAGTTGGAACAGCAATGAGTCAAATTGCTGCTGAAGTTCCTGGATGTACCTAGGGTATGTACTATCTCATTGCGAGGCAGGACCTAGGCACATGACTGTGCATTTAGGTATATATATGACCAAGAGAGTCAGAGATGGAAACCACTGGAGAACAGAAAGCATTAAGAGCTTTTCATCAGGCAATCCCAAAGCGCTCTGCCCTTTTCCTCTTCTTCGCCTCCGTATCCTCTGTGGTTCCTATTCCTGCTGAACTTGTAACAATCCCAAATCGCTCCTTCCTCTTTTTCAGCTTCTCATCATCTTCGGACTTTCTGGAGATTGAAGAGACATTCAAACCAAATCTTTGAGCTCTTTCTTTTAGTTTATCCAGGTTAACCCATAGGCTTGGCATCAGATGACAGACCTTTCAATGGAACTGAAGAAATCCCAAATCTTGCTGCCCGGGCAGCTTTCTTACTCTCCAAGGTACATTGAATCATTCAGCTCTCTTCTGGGGCTATTAGAAGCTGCAAGAGGCAAGGAAGGATTCCCCTCCTAGAGGCTTCAGAGGGAGCTTGACTTTGCCAACACCTCGAGTTTGAGCTTTTAGCCTCTAGAACTGTGAGACAATACATTTCTGTTGTGAAAAACCACCCAGTTTGTGGTACGTTGTTATGACAGTCCTGGGAAACGAATACAAGCATTTTGGCATCTATTTACCAGGGGTTTCAGATTGTTTAAACCATCTTACAGCAACGTGGTGGCCATATCAGCACTTAATTACATCTCAGTTCTATGAGTGCTATCTTCTAACATGATGATGGAGTCGATTTGCTATCAGTCTAAGTTTTCTACATCTTCCTAAAACCTGTTCTGTTTTCCCAGAACACCATATAATTAATAGAGATATCAAAATGTATTAGCATAGAATTTTACATAGTGGCCTCTTCTAACTTATACATTTCTGGAAGGCTGTGGCCTTTTTCATTCAGAATTATGTACCATTTTATATTTTTATTTTAATTCTTTGATAGTATTTCTTTTTTTTTCTAAGTGAGGAGATAGTAATATTTCTTTTAAAAAATATTTAATTGTGGTAAAAGACACATAATATAAAATTCGCCATTGTTGATCATTAAACAGTATACAGTTCAGTAGTGATATATATATATTATATATATATTATTTCTTTATATTTGGTTATTTAGTTATTTAGTTGAACTTTTCAATAGTCTTGGGTACAGTTTTACATAGTACCTTGTTTTTAAATTTTTTGGACATTTCTTTTTATTGAGGCAAAATTTACTTAAAATTTTTATTTGAAATATAGTGACTTTAGTTAACTATATGTCTACTTCTTTCCAGAATTCAGAATTTTTATGAATTTTTTTCTTTAGGAATTAACTTGCATACCTATATAATTGTTGTGGACTTTGTGGACATTTCCTAAATATAGTTAATATTTTATTGTCCTTGATATTTGATATCTATCTAATAGTCCCAGTAATATTTCTAAATGGAGGATTTCTCTTTTAACAAATTATGATGAATGTGAATTTTCAAACATAAGGCTACAGAATTTAATTTTATAGGAAGTCCTACTTAATTTTGAAATGTATTGACTTACTTGAAAATCATGAAAAAATAGGTCCATAACTAAAGAGAAAATGACTGAATTTGATTTAAAAAAAAAAGGAAAAGAAATATACAGTTACAAGACCTTAGAGGAGATGGCTTTGATTGATAGAAGTCTTGTTTGATTTTATCCCCAAGAATGTAATAGCTCTCATTTCTGCTCCTGTGGTATTTTTGATGGTATTTTTCTTTGAAAATTGCTTATGACCAATAAATTAAATATATCTATATAATATATTCTGCTTTAGACTAATAGGACAAGTTTAAGAATGAAAATGCACAGATTTTTGCTATAACAGAGCCAGGCATATACAAATGATTCACTTAAGTAATGTGTAAGTAATCTTCGAAAATTCAATGACACTAGGTAATCCCTCCCTTCTTAGCCTAAAACAAAATTTGTTTTTTTTTTCATTTTTAGACAAATAGTTCATATAAAATAAACAGCACATGACTTGTACAGTTAGATAAGCTGTGACATATGTATACAAATGTGAAAATGTCAAGATAATGAACACATAGGTTATCTCAAAAGTTTATTTATCTTCCTTGATAATCCCTCCCTCATACACCTCCCTGAGTCTCCTTACTCCAGGAATATACCAAACTGCTTTAGAATAGCTTAATTTTCTAAAATTGTATCTAAACAGAACTATAGTATATAAGCTTTGTGGTTTTTTAGTTTCTTTCACCTACCATTATTATTTTAAGATTCATCCAAGATGTTACATGTTTCAGTTTTTGTTCCTTCAGTTTTCTTTTGTTTTTTTCCTTTTTTTAAAGAGATTTTACTTATTTATTTGACAGAGAGAGAGACAGCGAGAGAGGGAACGCAAGCAGGGGGAGAGGGAGAGGGAGAAGCAGGTTTCCTGCTGGGCAGGGAGCCCCATGCTGGGCTTGATCCCAGGACTCCAGGATCATGACCTGAGCCAAAGGCAGATGCTTAACGACTGAGCTACCCAGGCACCCCTGTTCCTTCTGATTTCTGAGTAGTATTTCATTTCATAGATATACCACAATTTGTTTTCCTATTCCTTTTTTAATGACCCTTTGGGTCATTCCTTGTTTTTCTGGAGAGTACTAGTAAAGTTCCATTTATTTATGAACATTCATTATGGACAAAATTTTCATTTCTCTTGAAAAAAGCCTTGTAGTGGGATAGTGGTAAAATGGTACAAAATGCTGAACTGTTTTTCAAAGTGTTTGTAAATTTTACTCTTCTACCACCCATGTATGAGAGTTCTAGTTTGCACCACACCCTTGCCAGAACATAGTATAGTGTGTCTTACAATCTAAAATTGTCTACTGGTCATATAGAAGTATCACAATGTGGCTTTACTTGCATTCCTCGAACATTGAATGATATCTATCTTCTTTCCATGTGTTTCTTTGCCATCATTGTACCATCTACAGTGAATTTTTTGTTTGAATCTTTGTCAATTCTTCATTGGGCTTTTTAAAATTGTTATTATTAGGTGTGAGTTCTTTACATACTACAAGCCCATTTATATATATATATACACAATAATATATATATGTATATATATACACATTATATATATGTGTGTGTGTGTGTGTGTGTTATTTACAAATGTTTTCTTTCACGTGTGATTTGTCTTTTTATGTTCATAACCATGTCTTTCAATGAACAAAAGTTCTTTATTTTGTTGAAGCTCTATTTATTATTTTTTCCTTATATAGATCTTGGTTTTGGTATTTTGTATGAGAAATCTCTAACACCGGGTCACAAAGATCTTTTCCGAGCTAGTCTTTAGAAGTTTTATTTTAGGTTTTTACATTTAGGCCTATGATTCTTTTTTTTTTTTTAAGATTTTTATTTATTTGACCAAGAGGGGGAGAGAGAGAGAGAGAGAGAGAGAGCACAAGCAGGAAGAGCAGGAGGCAGAAGGAGAGGAAGAGGCAGGCTATCCACTGAGCAGAGAGCCTGATACAGGACTTGATTCCAGGACCCTGGGATCATGATCTGAGCCAAAGACAGATGCTTAACCAAATGACCCACCCAGGTGCTCCTAGGCCTATGATTCATTTTGACTTAATTTTGGTATATGATGCACTGTAGGGGTTGAAGTTTCATTTTGCTAATAATATCTCATTGATCCAGTATATTTTGTTGGAAAAAACTACCCATTCCTCATTGAATTGTGTGTGCACTACTGTTGAAGATCAACTGTGTGTGTGTGTGTGTGTGTCTGGACTTTCTGTTTTGTTTTATGAGTATATTTGTATATCTTGATGCCAATAACAAATTTTTCTGATTACCATATCTTTATAACAAATGTTGAAGGCAGATACTATAAATCCTCCAAATTTATTTTTCTATTTCAAAGTTGTTCTGCCTAATTTTTGCATTTTCATGTGAAACTTAGGACCAGCTCAGCAATTTGTACAAAAACTTAAAAAGGTCTGATTTTCATTGCAATTATAGATCACTTCATGGAGAATTAAGATCTTAACAATGTTGACACTTTTGATAAGGTATATATCTCCATTTATTTAGGGATTCTTTAATTTCTCTTAGGAATGTTTTACAATATTAATGTATAAGCCTTGCAAATCACTCATTAGATTTGTCCCTGTGTTTCATATATTTGTACTACTTAATATATATATTTTTTAAATTTCTGATTGTGCCTGGCTAGATACAAAAATAAAATTGAGTGTTTGTATCATACAAACTTGCTAAACTCACTAATTAGTTTTAGTAGATTTTTAAAGATTAAATATTTTTTATGTAAGTGATTTATGTAATCTAGAAATAACAACAGTTTTCATTCTTTATTTCCAAAATGGATACCTTTTATTTCTTTTTCTTTCCTTCTTACATTCATTCAAACCTCCAGTAAAGTGGGAAATAAAAGTAGCAATAGCAAAAGTTGATATCTTTGCCTTTTTATTAACATTAATTGGAAATTATGGAGTTTTTACCTTCAGTTGTATCATTAGCTGTAATTTCCCATAAATGTCTTTAATTAATAGAAGGAAACTTTTGTATTCCTCCTTTGTCAAAAGGCTTTGTTCATGAATGGCTTTTTTTTTTTTGGTCAAATGTCTTTTCTACATCTGTTAAAGCTGTTATGAATTTATATTTTTTTCTGTGTAGGGAAAATTACACTCTTTGCTTTTTAAATATTAAAGCAACCTGGATTACTGGCATAAACCCAATGTGGTCATGATTAATGATTCTTTTATATATGTTGGATTCAATTTACTAAATTTAAAAAATTATTTTGGCAACAATGTTTAAGAGACATATTGCTCTGCAGTTTTCTTTTAATGACTTTTTCTGGTTTGAGTAATAGAGTAATACAGACTTCATAAAATGAATTGGAAAATATTCTCTCCTTTTCAATTTCCTGAAAGAGTTTGTGTAGAATTAGCATAATTTCTTCCACAAAAGTTTGCTTGGATTCACAAGGGAAAACACCTGAGCAAGAAATTTTCTTTGTGAAAGGTTCCTAACTAAATTTTATTATAGTATTTATTTATTCACATTAGTGACAATGTATTCATAATTCATTACTATTAATTCCTAAGTGAGCTGGGCAGTTTGTATCTTTTATAGAATGTACCCACTAAACCCAAATTGTCAAATTTGTTGACATAAAGGTTTTAACAGCATTACCTTATTATTCTTTCAATACTGGTGAATCTCCAGTGATATCTTCTCTCTCATTTCTGATTTTGGTGGGATTTGTATTTTTTCCTTTCATCTACAAAAGTATAATTACATTGTTATCAGGAGAATATACTTGCATGATTTAAATTCTTTTAAATATATTGAGACTTGTTTATAGCCCAGAATATGATTTCCTTGGTAAATAATCCATGTACATGCGATAAGTATGTATATTCTGATGGTGCTGATTGTAATGTTTTATACATGTGAATTAGGTCAAGCTGTTTATAGAATTTAAAAGGATTCTATATGCTTATTGATTTTCTGTCTACTTACTTTATCAATTATTAACAGTGGTTGCTGAAGTTTTCAATTATGATGGTCAATTTATATCTTCTTATGATTTTAACAAGTCATCTCATCTTCCCCAGTCCTCCAGATTCATCTTTACCAGTTTCTCTCTTTTTACAGCATTTCATATTTCTTTATTAATTTTCCCTTGAGTTATTTCTTTGATTGATTATTGTAATTAGTGAGAAAGATCAGGAAGAAGCAGGTCTATGCCACATTTTTTTTAAAAGATTTTTTTAATTTATTTGACAGAGAGAAGGAGACCACGAGTAGGCAGAGAGGCAGGCAGAGAGAGAGGGGGAAGCAGGCTCCCTGCTGAGCAGAGAGCCCGATGTGGGGTCCGATCCCAGGACCCTGAGATCATGACCTGAGCTGAAGGCAGAGGCTTTAACCCACTGAGCCACCCAGGCACCCTATGCCACCTTTTTGACTGGAATTCAGAATCAACTTTGAAAGTGAGTTCAGGCTAAGCAGACTACAAAAGCACATCTCTTATAGAATATTTGAGGAATGATTATTTCCATTTCTCTGTAGTGATGGAGCAGAACAGAACAATATATTTCAAGAGTCAGATACACAAGAGAAAGTTAAAAAGGAACAATGAAAACAGGTATTTGTGCCAAAAGAAAGGTGTGAAGTAGCAATGTAATTCAGAAAGGTGGCTTACTAAATAGTGATACTTGTGATAGAAGCTTGGAAATCACCAACCTCACCCCATGAAGGAAACATGAATTTCTTAGCTTTGGTACAATTTTCTCAAAGCTTGAGAGGACAATATACAACCCAGATTTAGGACAGATACATTTTTAAGTATGAAAGTACATTTGTTACATAAAGAGAATTTGCCAGAATCCTCTTATCAGTTCTACTGGAACTGGAAAAGTGGAAAAGTAAAACAAAATTTGTTTTTGTTTTTATTTTTATTTTATACCAATTTGGTCAGTTTTCCAGAAAACAGTTATTCTCTTTGCCAAGTAAGACTAACTGTGTACTCCCAGAATATCTTCAGATATTGGCATTTCCCCCCTGAACTCCAGGCCTTTTCTCCCAGGAAGACTAGTTCAAAATCTGAGAAATCCCAGGCCAATTCACCATTAACTGCTGGTCATGATCAAGTCTTTGCTATTTGGTAGGAAAAGTGATCACATAATTAACCCTCTCAAGCATTCTTTGTTTATTCACATTTATTTATTATTTATTCACATCTATTTCTAAAAATAGAACTTTTGTTAGCACTTTAGTTTGAGTGTCAGAAGTAATAGAATGTCTAGGTATATTTCTGCTTTGCAGCTATAAATAAATTAGTAAAACAAAATAATCAAATGAAGCTGATGATCATAAACCAATGGAAAGCTGTGGCATTAAAATCAATATTTTAAAATTGCCGTAAGCAGGAAATAATGTCCGTTGGACCATCAGAAAATTAATATTTAGTTGTTGAAGGCCAGATGCAGATACAAATTAAGAAAAATCAGAACACTGTTCTTTTCAGGTTAAGAATTTTTTGTGAAGTAGTTGAGCTTAGATAAACTAAATAACTAAATGATGAGCTCCCTTTTTGGAATTTTCCCAAGTACACTCCAAAGTACTTCTTATCCAAACATAGTATGTTATGTGGCAAGACGTCTATTCAAAGCTGGCATAAGAAAAAATGATGTATGAATAAGTATGCTAATTCATAAGCCACCCTCCCTGATCTTGATGTGACAGTGGGCTTTGGCTCAGTGAACGAGGTTTTTTTAACACTTAATTTCCTGAATTAGAGTGAAGAGCAGGAGGGAAAATCAAGAAAGTTCTTATATTTCCACATGGTAGCTCCCAGTTGTGAAGTTTTTCTTTTATTTCAAGAGTCATAGTTCACATGAAACAATGAGTGAGCCATCAGCATAAATGGCTGTTGTTATTAAATAAAAATATGCTGAAAAGCTCATTTGAGTAGTGTAAAATATCAAGACTTCTGCTCGAATAGTTAACACAATCCTTCATTCCTTGACTTTTAGTAGCCCATTATGACTATATCTATCATGTGATGTACTGCTCATGTAAGCCACTCTTTCACATTGAAAAAGAAAAAGAAAAGTTGGGTCACCCATAAGCTTTGTGTATGTGTGTGTGCCTATACAAGAGTGTTATTTTTAAACAGAGATATAAATAAAGTACATTATATAATTTTATTATTCCTATGTGTAGAAGATAGAACCTCGGTGATCCACATTAATTTCTACCTCCTGATTCTGTGTAATTACTTCCTTTTGTGTGGGGGAACTTCGATTTTCTCCTCACCATAGAATATAGCAAAGATGATGAAATGTCTTCCCATCATTGTATTACTACTATATTTGTAATCCATCTTCTAGTTGACTCACGTTCTCTCTTTTTTTCCTCTGCTGGCTTTAAAAAAAGCAAGATTTCATGAAGTAAGGAGTACCCATGAGTAGATGCCCACATGGCAACAAATTTTAAGGAATCTCCAGGTCTTGAGGATGACCTCCAGAACAAAGCTGAGACCCCTAGTCCTGCAACCATAAGAAAATGAATTCTGTCATCAACTAGGGAGCTTGGAAACATCTTTGCTCAGTTGAGCCTCTGATGATACTGCAGACCCAGATGCCAACTGAATTGCTATAATTCTCCACTATTTGCTTATTTTTTGTTTTTCTATTTCTTGAACATGTTAATCACAATTATTTAAAGGTTATTTTAGGATAAATCTCATATCTGGATTGCTTATGGTCTTTGTATTTGTTTTCTTGGATTTTATGTCATATGATCCTATACATTGAAATGTGTACTAACCTTTTAATACTGTAAAATATTGTTTATAAAACAAATAAAATACTGTAGAGGGTCTAGATGATGTCATCCTCTACCAGAAAGAGTCCAGCATTTTTTCTAGTAGGCAGAGAGATGGGAACCTGGTTACTTTCATCCAGACATGGACTGATGTCAGTCAAGCCTGTTAGAATATTAGTAAATTCACTCTACCTTGTGTTAGATTCTGCTCCAAGGATGTAGCCCTCTATAACTGTGGAAAAAACCATCATCCTGTGGTCACCAGGAATCCTTCCCCTATGAAGATTTGAGTATCATTATCTTCTCTGCCTTCTGAGAACTCTATTCTGCTTTGAAATGCTTTCTGCTGTTTTTAGATATTTACTTCATTCAGCTTCAAAATTCAAATACATATTGATGGAAAAAGCAGGCAGAGATTTGAGGGCTCTCAAGTTTCCAACTTTGTATGTTCAGCTCTTCTTGGAGAACACTAAAAGTTCTGCTGATTTCCTTGTCATTCCAGGAATGGCCTTTGCTTGTATATATTCTGGATTCGAAAATCCTTGGTTCCCAGCATTCTGTCATGTGTGCAGAAATGGAAAATTTTCCTAGGGAAAAATGTCTACACAGTGGCGGCTTAACTTTCATGTTCTTCTCTCCAGACTCTTGGCCCATTCTTTCTTTATGTTTTAGAATCTCTCTGATGCCTTTAAACAGATAATAGTATTTTCCTATCTTTTTCTAGTTATTCTAAGTAGATGCATTTGTCTGCTGCAAGCCACTACAAAGTGCCTATAGTAAGTCACTTTCACATTTTCATTTCTTAATAAATAGATGAGAGTGAGAGAGAGACAAATGGAGAGAGAGAGAAAGAGATTTTTCTTGCACACATGAAATAATGAGATTATTTTCTTAAATGTTGTGCTGGTACTTAAAAATTACTCATAAATTCTTCAATGAATTTATGACATGCTTACAAATCATTTTTCAAAATGCTTAAGTGTGTTTTTGACTTCTTTTACTTCCATTTATATTCCTAAGAAACATTTATACAGCACCACATCCTATAGATTTTTGATGCTACATTTCTTAAGAGACATTTTGCTACATTGTTTGTTTTTTCATTTTTTTCTTGTGATTTGGATATTTCTTTTACTCTTTTATTCTGCTAGTAATTATATATTTGAAAGCATATGCTTTTTTCTGGTGTCTAAAATAAAATACTAACCACAAGAATAAATAAATAAGTAAAATACTAATATAAAATAGTTTGTGTTACTTTTTGTTTTTCTTAGAAAATCTTATCACTTTAGATGCAGATTATTATAATCAATTTGTTTTAAAAATTTTGTACCTTACTTTAAATAAATAATGTTTCTTAACATATGCTCTATTCATGATCACATTACAGAGAATGATTTACATATTAGCTCTTAAATGTTATTTTTTAAAATATTCCCCACCCTTTCTTTTAAACTTTAAACTTCTTACTCTTGGGTTCTTTATGTGATTTCTTTCTCAAAATGTTAGAATACTTATCTGACATTTTTATTGATCAGAAATGTAATACTTTTTATTCCTTGTATTAACTTCTTTCACAAGTACATATTAGCCTGGCTGAATATATAATTTTTTCATAATATTTTTGGGGTATTAGGGGGAGAACTGCTGTAAATGTATGGTTCTGTAGTGTTCCCTAAGCACCACTCACCATCCTGATTCTCTGCACACTTGAAAAGTATATTACTTTCTCTGAAATGATAATAGTGGTACAAAACAGCATTGGTTTCTAATGTTAAATTTTTTTTTAAAGATATTATTTATTTATTTGTTTGAGAGAGAGAGAGAGAGAGAGCGAGAGCACACAAGCAAGGAGAAGGGCAGAGGGAGAGGGAGAAGCAGAATCCCTGTGGAGCACAGAGCCAAGCATAGAGCTTGATCCCAGGACCCTGGGATCATGACCTGAACTGAAGTCAAATACTTAACCAACTGAGCCACCCAGATGCCCTAATGCTACATTTCTATGTAAAGGAGAATTCATTAGATAACATGGGGGAGTTGAGATTAGTAAAATTTCCTGGGCGTTTCACTATGTCTCCTCTTTGATATTTAAAAAAAGAAAAAAAGTAATTGTCATGGCTTATTGATTCAGATTCCTTCATTTACAAAGGAGAAATTCTGGATATGTGGGAGGGAGGGGGGATGCATGTTATTTTTGGTGTGTGGGGGAGGGGAGTTGCATATTATTTTCTGCTCAGATCCTTAGGGAGTTTCTCTTTCATTCTGGAAAAAAAATATATAGCTGTGTTTAAAACATGTTGAATGATCATTTGTGACACCTTTTGAGCTTTTTCATATTGGAGAAATTTTCTTCTATAGCATCTTTAACAACTGCCTTTCTTTCTTTCTTTTTTTTTTTTTAAAGATTTTATTTATTCATTTGTCAGAGAAACAGAGAGAGCATAGGCAGAGGTAGAAGCAGGCTTTCCGCTGAGCAGGGACCCTGATGTTGGTCTTAGTCCCAGAACCCTGAGATCATGAATTGAGTCAAAGGCAGATGCTTAAATGATCAAGCCACCCAGGCATCCCTAACAACTGCTTCTCTTATGCCATTATATTTTCTTATTGCTTAAGTATTTGTATAAGTAGCAGAGTTTTCTTGACTTTGCCCATATATTTTATTTTTTTGCATGTCATTTTAATCTCTCCATGCTTTGCCTCTAAATATTTATTGAACACATTTTATGAATTACTGTTTTCTTCTACATAGTATCTACTGATTTATATATTATCATTTATTGTAATTTATTATCTTAAGGAGTACATGATATTTCTTTAAAAAGAGCTATTATCCAACTTTGAAATCTTTAGTAAGACTTTTTGGCTACCCCTTCATGCTATGCGAGTGAGATATGGAGAAAATGGGATGTTGTCAGCAGGCAATTGCAAAATGTGCAAGCAATAGTGCAGATACTGTTGACATTTACTTTACTTGCCATCATGTGTCCTTATTTCAGCATTGGCTTATCTGCTGCTTCCCAGAGCCTACAGTTTTGGCAGTGGAGGGGTAGTTCTCTTTGTGAGAAATTTCATCTTTTCAATTCCCAGGCAAGTTTACCTTTAGCAAGTGATTGGTTAGTATTTCATACTGAGTTTCATTTGAACTGAATAAGAATGTCTCAAAGTTTCTGGCATATTCGATCATTTTTCAGTTTCTACTCTAGATTTAACTTGAAGTAACTGGAGTCAAATGTGTAGGTTCATATAGGAACCTCAAAATCTAATTGTATGCCTTGTTTGTTTGTTTTCTTTAGATTTGATGTTGATAGATATACCAGTATCTTATGCTAACATAAAGATGAATAGCCATGTCCTTTCCACTTACATTTATGAAAACTCAGAAAATAAATGCATGGCTTTCAAAGGAGTAAAGAAAAGGAATAGTGGTTTTTTTTTTTTTTTGACAAGGATGATTGTTGTAAGGATTATGAGATAGTTAGAAAGTGAAAGTAAAAAAGAAAAAAAGATAATCAGTAGGCTGTAACTTGAGTGACTAATTCTATGATTGTTAAAGAGACTGAAAAGGAAGCATGAAGGCTTGGAAAGCAGTGAAAGAATTGATTTTGCAGAGACACCTGGGTGGCTCAGTCGGTTAAGCAACTGCTTTTGGCTCAGGTCATGAGTCCTAGGATTGAGTCCCCCATCGGGCCCCCTGCTCAGGGGGGAGCCTGCTTCTCATAAGCAGGGGATTTTGTGTGCTTTCTCTCTCTGACAAATAAATAAAACCTTTTTTAAAAAAAGAACTAATTTGCAGCCATTAAATTTAATATGATTTGTCAGATACACAGTGCAGTTGTCAGGGGGCTATTGGATCACAGGACTGGAGTATAAATCAGTGTAAATCCATGACACTGAGATTCTCAAGGGGTAGTATGTAACAGAGAGAGAGAGAGAAAAAAAAACATGTTTAGATAGAATTCTTTAATTTGGAATATTATATTAAGTGTTGTATAGGTAATGTATTTGGAGTATTAGCTGAAATTAATCAAATTGCTGTTGATCTGGAGCGCCTGAGTGGCTCAGTGGTTTAAAGCCTCTGCCTTCGGCTCAGGTCATGATCTCAGGGTCCTGGGATCAAGTCCCACATCAGGCTCTCTGCTCAGCAGGGAGCCTGCTTCCCCTTCTCTCTCTGCCTGCCTCTGAGCCTACTTGTGATCTCTCTCTCTCTGTCGAATAAATAAATAAAATCTTTAAAAAAAATTGCTATTGATCTAATATTTTGTTATCTTCTTTCTTGCACAATAATGATTACTAAAATATATGAAAAGAGTATTATGTGCATAGTGCCATTCTAAGTGGTTTATTTATTTGAACTAAGCAAAGTTCTGTGGTGAGTTCTAAAATTAGCTCTATTTAAAGGATGGAACAACCCAGGTTAAAGATAAATAACTCTCTCAAATATGCTCAGTTAGTAGGTGGTAGAACTAACACTAGAATCCAGGAATTTGACACCGGAACTCACTATCTTATTTTACTTCAAAAGTCGTTATGTTTGCTTAGTACCTATATTGTGGTTATCCTTCCAGGGCCCTAGCAGTAAATTTCCTGGAGACACTAGAATTTTTGGTGAATTGGTTAAAAATCTGGGCCCAATTGTTTACCTATATCCATTGAAACGTGATTTTATAGTTTAGTTCCTCACATCAAGAGGTGGTATCTACTTACCCCTACCCTTTGAAACTGTGAAATCCATGCAAAAGAATTTGGCTAGCACAATATAAGTAGAATATTACTTTTGAAATAGGATTACAAATATTAGGTCAATGTCAATTTGACTGATTTCAGACCCCACTCAGAATTCATTGTGCCTAGAGGCTCTTAATATAGCATTTCAAATTAAAGAAAGGTATACGGGGAAAGATGAAGTTAGAATTACTTAGGATCAGGACATATTTTGAGAACAGTCTTGATAGCATTTGTTGTTCATGTGGAGACTTTGGGATCAACTAACATAGAAAACAGAAGAATAAACATATCTGAAAGGTATGAATTTGTGAGTCTAGGTCCCACTTTGGGTTTATTTTGGTACATAGTATCACTTTTTCTGAAAGATATTTGGGTATATGAGCCTGAAAATTAACAGAGAGGCCATAGCTAGAGAAAAACATTTAGGACCCATCTTATCTAGATGGATATATAGATAGAATGGTCAGAGAGAAAGTCAAGATAATGAAACATCCTGATTTTTAATGTCATTAGTTGAAGAGAAAATGTACTACTTATACTAAAAGACAGCTACTTTAATAGTGAGAGAAAATGGATAAGATGTATCATAGCAGAGAGAAACTCTCACTAAAACAGAGTTTGACAGTTAAGACATAGTATTGTTTCTTATTAGAAATGTTTCAGCGCAAAAAAAAAAAAAAAGAAATGTTTCAGCGCAGAGGTGGGGGAAAAGTTGGATCAGATGGTAGACAGATTAGGGAATGGATTGGAAGTAAAGAAACTGAGATGGAAAAATGTAAAAGTAATGAAAATGAAAAAATTGAGAAGATTGTGTATACATATATGATTTATGATACATTTGAATAATCTCAAATTCTACATTTTCCTTATTTTTATATTTATTCTGTGTGTGTCTGTGTGTGAGTGAGTATGTCTGTGTGCACTACTTTGTTTCCAAAAGGTAGACTGAAAAGAGGAAAATGGGAAGTTGGAAGGAATGTTGCACTGTAATAATTTTTTTTTTCAAATGGCAATGTCATTTGAAAAAATCTTTATAGACTGATTTAAATACAGACTGATTTAAAAACAATGTCGGTAGGAACAAATTGTTAAAAATAAAAAAGAGAGGGATTTAACTGATAATCAGACCAATACTTGAAGAAGATGGGAGTAGGTGGGGTAAAATCATTGACTGAAGAAAGTGTTAGTTGCAGTCAATATCGAATATGTGCCGAGTAATAAGCAAGGAATTTTCTTATTTATTTGATGTTCACAAAACTATGATACTATCTTTAGATGTATGGATTTTTTTAAAAGCAGGTTTTATTGTGGTTAAATAATGTATTGAAGATCAGAGAGTTATGTAATGATAGAGCTGGTATTACAACTTAATCCTTTTTTCTATGTGCTTTTCTCTTTTATCAATTAAGTCATTTTTAATCTAATTCAGATATCTGGTGGAAAGTAAACTATTATTGAAATAATTTCTAATTTACCTTGGTCCATCAATAATTGCTTACTTCCCAGAAGCCTAATACAAAATTACAAAAGAACAAGAAGAGTATCATTCTGAAAGGCATAGAAGTGTTGTCTTAAAAAATATTTTTTTCTAATTCCTTCTGTTTTACTATGCTTACTGCCTTGTTGTCCAAGTAAAGGAGAGATTTGAGAAAAGTAAGACCAAAAGAGAGAGAAAGAGAGAGGAGAGAGAGAGAGAGAGAGAGGGAGGGAGAGAGAATGGATAAGGGCTCATTTTCTAAGGAAAAGGTTTTAAATGTTAAAATAACAAAAAAGAAAAAAATTAAGATATTATATGTATTTCAAGAAGTAGGTAAAAAAATGGCCCATACATTAAATACAATCAAAGCAAGAAAGTTCTCCTGTCCTTTCCTCTTTGCTAGATAGGAAAGTAACAAAACTGCTTTGTAGGAATTTAAGTCTTAATCTATTAGCATAAGATTCTTAAATCTTCCTCTATAGTTTGGCTCTTCTGAATACAATCCCTTTTGATCATTGTAGGCTTTATAATGGACAGTGAGTTTCTCATTCTTAGGGCTTTTTTGAATCATTAAAAGAGAAAAATTTCCTACCTCAAAGGCCTGTAAACCACTGCAAAGGAAATCACTGAAAGTTTTCTTTTCCCAAAACTCTTACCATCTGCAGAAACATATTACAGTGTTATGTGTAGCTCTTTCTAGAGGCAGGAAATACCTGAAATGCACTTACTAAAAGCTACAATTTCATGGATATAAATGGACCTATATGTTACTGGTAGGATGGAAAAAAATTTAAAAATGGTAGTGCCTCTCAGACTTAAAGACTAAAGACAGCAAATAAACACTGTAACTGATACAACTGTACTTATATTAGGGTAAAGTAAATAATTTTTAGCTGCAAGATGCTCAATTTAGATTGTTTGTTTAGTTGAATAATACTAATAATACCATTTAAATCACCAAAACCCTAACTTTTTAAGAAGTTCTTGCCATATACCCAGGTTAAAAAAGTGGAAAATTATAAAGTCTCTTTCAAAAACATATGATAAAAAAATTTAGAGCTTTTTTTTTAGAGGGACAGTGTGTGTACAAGTAGTGGGTGAGGGGCAGAAGAAAGGGAGAAAGAATCTTAAGCAGGCTCCAAGCCCAGTGCAGAACCAAATGCTGGGCTCCATCTCACAACCATGAGAAAATGGCCTGAGCCAAAATCAAGAGTCACTTGCTTAACTGACTGAGCCACCCCTTGCCCCTACAGTTACTTTTTAAAAGGTAATAAAAATAAATTCCTTTTGATTCTATGTGTCTTTTTGAGATGATATGGACTGCGTCATAAGTCAATAGCCATCGATACCACATAATGTGGAAGTAGTACTGACATTCTCAAAAATCTCATCTTGATGTATTTAATATGTAGCTTGGAAAATCAGTAATCTAGTATTGAGCAGATTATTTGCACATACCGTAACATAGAACAGAACTATAATTTTCTAAAAAAATGATAGACCCTAGTATTAACAAAAGATCTCAATTGTTAGAAAACAGTGAACATTAACCCTGAACAAAAATCACTGAGTTAGTATTTTTGTATTCTTTAGGTAAATCCCTAGTAGTGCAATTTCTGGATTATAGGATAGTTCTATTTTTAACTTTTAGAGGAACCTTCATACTTTTATCCAGAGTGGCTGCACCAGTTTGCATTCCCACCAACAGTGCAAGAGGGTTTCCCTTTCTCCACATCCTTATCAACACCCCTTGGCTTTGTGTTGTTGATTTTAGCCATTCTGACAGGTGTGAGGTGATCTCTCTATCTGATTTCTATTTCCCTAATGATGAGTGATGGTGACCATTTTTTTCATGTGTCTATTGTATGTCTTCTTTGGAAAAATGTCTGTTCACATCTTCTGCCTATTTTTTAACTGGATTGTTTATTTTAGTGGGTGTTGAGTTTTAGAAGTTCTTTATATCTTTTAGATACTAACCCTTTATCAGTATCAGATACATCATTTGCAAATATCTTCTTTGATTTCATAGGTTACCTTTTAGTTTTATTGATTGTTTCCTTCACTGTGCATGAGCATTATCTGCAATAGCCAAGTTATGGAAATAGCCCAAGGGTCTATCAACTGATGAATAGATAAAAAAGATGCAGGGGGTGTGTGTGTGTGTGTGTGTGTGTGTGTATACATATGTAAAACAAAACAAATAAGCAGAGGAAAAAAGGGGGAGGTGAAGAGAGACAAACCAAGAAAGAGACTCTTAACTATAGAGAACAAACTGATGATTACCAGAGGGGAGGTAAGTGGGGGGTATGGGTGAAATGGGTGAAGAGGATTAAGAGTATACTTATGATGAGCACTGACCAATGCACAGAACTGTTGAATCACTATATTGTACACCTGAAACTAATAATACACTGTATGTTGACTAACTGGAATTTAAATGAAAAACTTTAAAAAATCATTGGGATCCTCAAAATATTATAGCCTTTGGCCTAGAGTATGTAATTGTTTTTTTTTTAGTGATCTGAATAAAAAGAACTTCTAGCTTTGTGTTTCAGTTATGCTTCTAAATAATCAATCAGTAATTCTCAATCTCTGAGTGGGAACTTTAGGAACAAGTCTTGGGCATTGGAATGGATAGACCTGTGGAGTTCAGAACACAGGACAGCCCTTTGGCGTGCTCCAGTAGGAGTGTTATTGTGCAGGTAATATATTTGGTCATGACTAAGCATTTGACTAGTCAGATGCTCCTCCCCTTGCTTAATCTCACAGTCTGTCAGAACCATCCTCACTGATTGAATGATTATTTGTGAAAAAAACTGCATCAGCCACATGTAACATGAACTCCTAAAATGATATAATTTCATATGAATGTTTTTGAAGTTGCTTAAAGTTGAGAATATACGGAAATATAATTTCTATTCTTGCTAGTTTCCAAATAGTTACATATTTCTTTAAAATGTTTTTTTAAAAAAAAGAATCTGGTTTTAGAAGAAGCAACGTCAACTGCTTTCCAAATTAATGCACTTGTTCCAGTCATTTGAACAGAGCGCCCACTCATCTAACAATTACTACTATGCAAGGCTGCTACTAAAATGATGAAACCAATTACTAATCACTCATAGAGTGTTTAACTATGGTTTAAATGGACCTGAAATTATTCTCAATACTTTGGCAATATACATTACATGCACATACAGGCTTACACAAATTAATTAAATTACTATAAAATTCTTAATATTAAGGATTTCTTTCTTACAGTTTATAGATTTTCACATGCTACAAAATTCTACCAAAAAAAGGCTTTATTGTTTATAAAAAGGAAAAAATGGCAAAATATAGACAAAAGAAGCAAAGGTACATGGGGGCGCCTGAGTGGCTCAGTGGGTTAAAGCCTCTGCCTTCAGCTCAGGTCATGATCTCAGGGGCCCCCCAGTCGGGCTCCCTGCTAAGCATCTTTTTTATCTATTCATCAGTTGATAGACCCTTGGGCTATTTCCATAACTTGGCTATTGCAGATAATGCTCATGCACAGTGAAGGAAACAATCAATAAAACTAAAAGGTAACCTATGCTAAGCAGGGAGCCCGACAGGAGCCTACTTCCCCCTCTCTCTCTGCCTGCATCTCTGCCTACTTGTGTTCTCTCTCCCTCTGTCGAATAAATAAATAAAATCTTTAAAAAAAAAAGAAGAAGAAGCAAAGGTACATGCAATGGAAGGCACTACATTTTGCTGTGATTTCCTGACAGATAATGGGAGCTCATAGGTTTATCTAGTTCACATTTTATTACCATTGTACAGAAATTCTTTAGTATAGACATTTTTTTTGTGGCATAAAAGAAGTTAACCGTAAGTAATTTAACTTTTATAGGTAAAACTTTTCTAGAAGCAATTATCAAATAAAAACAAATCTGGACTTAGTAGAGACTTTATTCAAAAGGATGAAGAGGGATTCTTAGAATAGGGAGAATAATATGAAAGCCTCTGAAAAGTTAGAGTATTTTTGGTTTTTTGGTTTGTTTTCTTGTTTGTTTTAATAGAGAGGATTAAATAAAGCTAGAAAGAAACAGATGTGAGGAATAAACAATGGAGTGGTTGGATAGTCCATCAGAGAATTTTGACCCAGAGACTGGTCTTTTCTTAGGAGGAGCCGTATGCTGGCTTAAATACAGGAATTTGTGGGAAGACAAGAAGCCTAAATGTAATTCAGTTAACAAGTGTTTTCTTCCCATTGATCAATGGGGACAAGCAATTCAGCTAATCATTCATGATGCAAAGATTGGGAATTTGAAGTTTTTGGCCTGTCATAAGCAGTCAAGAAGGGCCATCTGTGATTCTTAGCTAAGCGCTGTGGGGGAAGAGGAGGTCTTGGCAGTAAGCCATTTCCCAGAATACAAAGGGTAGGGGGCTTTCCTAACATTTGCTGTCTTCTAGGATCACAGAGCCTGGGTAACCTTCAACATTGTCACATTGTAACATTCTTCAAATGACATTTCTTTTAGTGATATTGCAAAAGTTGAAGACAATATTCATTTTAATTTTAATAAAATGTGTCTGATGAGAAGTAAATGCACTGTAATCTAAGTACTTTCTTTTTAATTTAATAAAGAGATTTTGGATAATCTAGAGTAATAACCAGTTAACATGTTGCAATGTTCTGAATGTTTGTGTCTTCCCAAAAGTCATATGTTGAAATCCAAAAGCCCAAGGTGATGGCATTAGGAGGTGGGGCCTTTGGGAGGTGGTTAGGTTAAGAAGGTGGAGCCATCATTAAGAGAATTAGGGCCATTAAAAAAGAGCCATCGCAAGACCGATTTTACCATGTGGGGGCCTATAAAGAAGGTGATGGCTATGAACCAGGAACAAGGTCCTCACCAGAATGCAACCATCCTGGTGCCTTGACTAGTGTGAGATTTGAATCGTGTGAAAAAACTTTCTGTTGTTTATAAGCTACTCAGTTGGTGGTATTTTGTTAGAGCAGCCCAAACAGACAAAGACATACATTTATCATAATCTCTATCTCAAATATCAAATTAACTCAAATAAATATTTGGCAAATGTCAGGTTGATTAAATTAATGGTTGAGTTCTCTGAAACTCAATGGTTGAGTTTCTCTTGAAATGCTGGAGATATGTGTTTTTGACTGGCAAGGATTTTATACATTCTGTGTCCCATATTAAGAGAAATAAGGTTTCATTTGATTAATACTAATTAAATGTTTGATATATGTAAATGTTTGATATATGTTGAGGAAAAGTTTTTTTTGTTCAAAGAGTCATCACTCATGTTTTCTAAGTAGGAGAGTAGTATTGTTAAATTGGATTTAAAAAAAATAAAAACAGCAATGTGGAGCTTATATTGTAATAAAAAGATCTGCGTGACATTGATTCACATACAGATACTGTCATTTACAAATGATGGCCAGTGGTGCCTAGGTGGCTCAGTCAATTAAGCGTGTGACTCTTGATTTCACTTCAGGTCATGAGCTCAGGATTGTGAGATCAAGTCCCACGTTAGGCTTCACGCGCGGCACTTAAGATTCTCTCTCTCTCTCCCTCTCCCCCTGTCCCTCTTCTTGTCTCTCATTCTCTAAAAAAAAATACAAATAAAATAACATAAAATAAATAAAAACAATGGCCAATAAAAACACCTTTCTGTTCCCCTCAGATAAATAAATCAGATTTTTCTCACATACCTGTAGAGATGTTTAACTGGAATTACAGAATTCAGTGTCTTATTAAATGAAATTTTTTTTTTTTGCTAGAAAAATAACAACAACCTTCAGGTTCCTTAAAATAATCTTGGTATGGACTCAACAGTGTGCCTAATTTTTCCAGGGCCAGCATATTGATGAGTCTTAAACAATCTACTTCACAGCCTTCTATTGAACGTGATATATCATTCATGGGAGATGCTGGTGAATTATTTACTTCTTAGAAAAATGGCCAAGTAAGTGTGGGACAGGGAGGTAATGATAGAAATGCTAACTGGGATAAAATTGTTTTCTGTTAAGAATCAACAAGATATACAACCAGGCAGATGGAATACAGTAAGGACATCAGTAATGTGGCTGAATCAGATGTCTGTAGCTTATACCCACTTCAGTGACAACAACTTGGCATCCATCGAGGGCAAAAGTGACTTTGTGGGATTTAGGGATCCACATAGGAGACTGTGAAAATCCAGGACAGTCCAAGACCTAGAAAAGCCATATGGGGAACACAGCCTCATATCCAGGCAGCTAACACACCAACTGTAGTTTCTGCTATAGACCCCAAAATAGCTCAATATCCCTGAGGAGTCAGCTACAGGTCTGGCTTGATCCTGTCACCAGCACTATATACCAAAGGATCTGGGAGCAGTCGTGCTCATTCATGCATCAGGTGATAAACACAAAATTCAGGCTGCGGCCCCTTAAGTGGTCCGTAAACTGGCTTCAACCCCTCTCGGCCAATGTCCCAAAGCCCTTGGAGGCAAGCTCAACAATTTCAGGTAGACTGTAAATCCTGACAGTTCCCTGCAACTGGAGTCCTGTCCCAGCTACAGTCCATAACCAGTTTTGCTGGCACAGTTTCCCCGAAGGAGACAATACTATATGACCCTTGAGATCCTGAAAGGGTTCTATATGGGGTTCCAGCTTCCTCATTGCCGCAGCCCGCCAATCTGCCAGCAGTCCTCAGGGTCCAGGTTTCCAGTAGGAGACATTCCTGTTTGTGTTTCCAAAGATCCTGAAAGGTCCCCATACTCAATTCCAGGATCCTCTTAGCCATAGTCTGTGAAGAGACCTACTGGCACTAGAACCCAGCAGGAAAGACTTCTGCCTGAGCACCCAGAATGCTGAAAGGGCCTATATATACAATGTACAGCTCTCAGCCACAGGTCACAAGCGGGCCTGCTGGCACAGGGATCAGATGTGAGACACTCTCATGTTTGTGCCTCAGAGAACCCTAAAAAGTTTCGGCACAAAAAAGAAACAATCAATAGTGTGAAGAAGAAAACTATGGAATAGGAAAAAATATTTGCAAACTATATACCAAATAAGAAATTAACATCTAAGATATATAAGGAACTTATACAACTCAATAGTAAATAAATAAATGAATAAAAATCTAAATAATCCACTTAAAATGAGCAAATGACCTGAACAGACATTTTTCTAAAGATGACATAGGAATGGTCAATAGGTACATGAAAAAAACATGTAACATAACTAATCATCAAAGAAATACAAGTCAAAACCGCAATAAGATATCACCTCATACCTGTTAGAATGGCTATTACCAAAAAGACAAGGGATAACATATTGGGGAAGATGTGGAGAAAAAGAAGCACTCGTACATTGTTGGTGGGAGTGTAAATTGGTACAACCTCTGGAAAACTTGTGACGGTTCCTCAAAAAATTAACAGTAGAGGTAACATTTGATACAGCAACCCCACTTTGGTGTATATATCTGAAGGAAATTAAATCACTATCTCAAAAAGATATCTGTACCACCATGTTTATGGTGGCATTATTCATGAAGTCAAGACCTGGGAACATCCTAAGTATCCATCAACAGATAAATGGATAATAAAAATGTGATATGTATACACAATGGAATATAATTCAGCTATAAAAAAGAATGATATCCTGCCATTTGAAACAATGTGGATAGACCTTAAGGGCATTATGCTAAACTAAACAGTCAAATAGAGAAAGAAAAATATGATCTACTTATCATGGAGAGCATCGAGTAATGCATACAATTGTTGAATCACTATATTGTGTACCTGAAACTAATACATTATACATAAATTATACTTCAAAAATAAAAATATTTTTTCAAGTAAAAAATTGGAAAAAAATATCACATGAGTTCACTTACATATGGAATCTTAAAAAAAAAAGGCAAACTCATAGAAACAGAGAGTAGAATGGTGCTGATTAGGGCAAGGAGTAGGGAAAATGGGGAGATGTTGGTCAAAATGTACAAACTTCCAGTTATCAGATGAGCAAGTTCTGGGGAGCTAATATTTACCAAGGTGTCTGTACTGTATTATATACTTGAAAGTTGCTGAGAGTAAATCTTTAATTCTTACTACACTCACAGATGCACACAAAATGTGAGGTGATGGAAGTGATAGAAGGTGATGGAAGAATAATTAAGAAGAAATTATTCTTCTTAATTTTGTTTTTGTTTAAAGTGGCATGCCTTATCTAATCTTCCCAGTTAGTGCCCTGTAAAATAAATGTAGATTATTTTATTTCCATGTTCGCAATAGAGTATGAGGGCCAGAAATTATGTTAAGTCTATCTTTTTAGAGTCCAGGAACATAAACCACTTCTTGAGGTTTGATCTCTCTTTTAAGATGTTTTCTCTGTGTTATATACTAGGTATCATTTCATTTATTTTGGGATATTCTACTACAATAGCTTGATACTCATAAGGCTGAGGTAATTTCCTAATGTGGCATGAAGCTTTGTAGCCAAAGCTTACCTTAAAGTATGTCATCATTATTCAGCACCATATCTTTCCTCTCAGCCATCATTACAAGTTCAAAGAGTGAAAAGCTTAGCGTACCTACTGGTTTGGACACAGTTTTTATTAGTATATTGCAAGAATGGAGAATTTCACCTGGAGTTCTCAGTTTGTCTCCTTGTTTCATATTCTTATTCTCTGGGGATCCCAGTACATTTATTTTCTCTTGTCCACAGTACTTTTCAATTATTATTTCTTGTGGAAAGAATTAGCTCTCTGTGGTTATGATAACTGCATTTTCTCTCCACCTGTCCAGACAGGAAAGATAAAAAAGGCAACTCCAAAACCATTGAGCAGTTGCTGCTATTCCTCACTCCCCTCAGCTCCTGAAAATTAACAACCTGTGTTCTATCCCTATGGGTATATCTAGCTGGATACTTCATATAAGTGTATTTATACAACGTGTAACCATCTGTGCCTGGCTTCTTTCATTTAGGGTAATGTGTCTGAGGTTCATCCATGTCGTAACATGAATTAGTACTTCATTCCTTTTTATGGATGAATAACGTTTGTTTGTATATGTGTGCCTCAACTTACTAATACATTCATTCATTGGTGGATGTTTTTACCTTTTGGCTATTATTAACAATTTTGCTATGAACATAAGTGTACACATGTTTGTTTGAATACCTGTTTTCTGTTCTTCTGGGTATATACGTAGGAATCGAAATGCTGGGCCATACAGGATAATTTTATATTTAACTTTTTAAAGACCTACCTGTTTTCCCCAGCAGCTGCACCCCTTTACATGCTTACCAGTAACATATAAGAATTGCAATTTCTCCATATCTTTATCAACATTTATTATTTTCTATTTTTTTCTCATAGCCACACTGATGGGTGTGAAGTAATGCTTCATTGTAGTTTTGATCTGCATTTCCCTTATGACTAAGGACACTAAGCATCTTTTGATGTGCCTGTTGACCATTTATATATCTTCTTTTTTTTTAAGATTATTTATTTATTTATTTATTTGACAGAGAGAGAGAGAGAGAGAGAGATCACAAGTAGGCAGAGAGGCAGGTGGGAGTGGGCGGTGGGGGTGGTGGCATGCAGACCCCCTGCTGAGCAGAGAGCCCGATGTGGAGCTTGATCCCAGGACCCTGAGATCATGACCTGAGCTGCAGGCAGAGATTTTAACCCACTGAGCCACCCAGGAACGCCTACATGTTGAGATTTTAAACTAAACCTGAATGAAGGTTCAGATCTTAAGGTGTAAACTTAACAGGAAGCTTCCTGAGATAAAATAATCCTAAGTGCTGTTTCAAGGAAAACTAAGAAAGAGAGTAGTGAAGTATTTCATTTTATTAGCCATTTTTAATTTTTTAAAGTCTTTTTAAAAAGATTTATTTATTTATTTTAGAGAGAGCCAGTGAGCGAGGTGGGGGAGGAGAGGGAGAGAGGCAGACTTCCTGCTCAGTCAGGAGCCTGATGCAGGGCTCTATATCAGGACCCTGAGATCATGACTTGAGCCAAAATCAAGAGTGGATGCTTAACTGACTTAGCCACCCAGGTGTCTTTAACCATTTTTAATTTAAAGAAGACAAGTTCTTCCTTCCTAGCACTTGAGAAAGCAGATGGGTTAACAAAACCCAGAAACATCTCCCATTATAATGCTCATGGGAGTGTCCCTGAAATTTTAATAGATTTTAACACAATGGACACTAAGGACAGTAATCCTCATAACAATGTGGCAGGATAGGATTTCATGTTGTTG